>JACEFZ010009490.1:142500-300000 GCA_014155875.1 Cepaea nemoralis
CAATTTTAACGTACGCCTGAGAATCTAGGACAATTTAGCAAACAGGCAAAAAACATCCCTAGAAGCCTTGGAGATGTTGTTTTACAAAATAATGCTGAAAATTAATTGGACAGCCAAACTAAGCAATCTGGACGTTTTAAGGGACGCTGAGTCGCAAAGACAACTTATCACAAACATCAAAAAAAAAAAAAAAAGCCACAAATAGTATTTTGGCCACACTAAGAGAAGACAACAGCTGAAACATGTCGTCACAGCCAGAAAGATTTGCGGAAAGAGAGATACGGGAAGACAGCATGATAAGATTCTTGACTGTTTTGTGTCATGGCACGGAAGTAATCAACACATGAATTGATCCATGCCGTCGGCAATTTGTGGAGAGGCATATTCTACCACGCTAGCCGGCAAGGCACTGGATGATGATGATGATGATGATGATGATGATGATGATGATGATGATGATGATGACAATGTCCAAGTTTGACATTGGTAGCATAAATCGGTGTGAATATGTTACTTACTATACGATCTGTCGTTTTGCGGACATGGGTATATTTTGATGTTTGTGATAGCTGATATAAAAGCGCACTTGTTTTTTGACATATGGTTTCGATTTCTCTGTCTATTCTATCATCTTCTGTAATCATACTTCCAAGATATTTGAATTATTTAACTTGTTTCGGAGATGTGCTATTTATCTGTATACTTAGTGGACCAGGCGATCTCCTAACTTGCATTACTTCAGTTTTGGCTGAAGTATTTGGTATTTATACTCATATTGTATCTGCTGCACGTTGAACTCAGATTATTAATATAATATTCCAATCTGCCCTCGTCGCTGTAAAACAAGCACTGATCGTCTGAAAACAAAAGCTCAGTTATTGCAGGTGAATCTGTTGTTTCTTCTGAAGTGAAGAGTTCGAAATGTTCATCGGTTCTGCGAAGGCTTACATATTTGGATATTCTGTCCATGTAGATATTACAATAATATGGGGGAAAGTACACATCCCTTTCTTACTCCTGTATTGACTGTGAACATATCTGATATACATTCTTGTGGTCCTATTGCACTTTGTCTCGAGTGGTACATGGCTATAATGTTTTCTAGCAACTGTCCTTGTATCCCATAGTCTTCAAGGCTGGTCCATAATTTGTATCTACCTACTCTGTCAACAACCTTTTCCTGATCTACAAACACACTATTCTGTTAGTCAATGTATTCGATGGTTTTATTCAAACATTTGTCTAAGTGTGAATAGTACATCAGTGCAACTTTTACCTTACCCGAAACCAAATTATATTTTGCTTAACTACTTTTCAACTATAGGTCGAGCGCTTTGCTCCAATAATTTTGTGTACATTTTCCCTATATGGCTCAGGAGTGATATATCTCTGTACGTTTCGCGCTCTCTCATTTTGCCCTTCTTTTTCCATATTGGTACCTTCGTTGCCTGTTGTAAATTGTCTGGGATTTTTCTCTTTTATAAAGCTATGTTAAACAGCCTTGTCAACAATTTAACTCCTGTTTTTCCACAAGCCTGGATAGCTTCCGTGGTTATTCCATCTGGACGCGGTGAGTTGATTTAGGACTTTATTGTATAACTGATTTTTCTTTTGCAGGTATGAAGTTTGGTTCTTGTTCACAGCTTTTAGGCACAAAATTGGTGTGTTCTATACTAATGTGGGGTTAAGTAGTTCTTGAAAGTAATCTGCCCACCTTGGAGTCTTTGTTGTGGATTAAAAAAAGGTGTACTTCTTTTGCTATTTATGGTGGTGGTTGAATTTCTCATATTGTCGACACGTTTATAAAATTCACTTGAGTAGTCTTTGCTACGAGTTGCCATCTTTTCACCATATAATCTCTAGAATTCAGCTTTAAATGAGTTATTTGTTCGTCGTGCTATTCTAAAGGTAATATAGTCCTGTTCAGATTTAGTTGTGATCCATTTTGTTAACGCCACCGTCTTTCTGGATCTTTAACTTCATTGCTCCACCAGCGGTGGAAACGGTTCTTAATCTTTTGTCCTGCCATAATTTATTAGTTCTACATTTATTTTCAAGTATGTTGCCAGATGGTTAGTGAAGATATAACAATCAACCTCAGTAAAATTGCTCATTGTCCAAGAGAAAGAAACCATTCTAACAGAAATTCGGAAGCCTGTGCCAACATTGATGGATAACTCACAGCCGTTAGACAATCGCAGTTATGGCGACATTTATTGCCTGTGTTCAAGCTTGTGCTCACAAATCAATGGCAGTAATAATCATAATATTAGTAATTCTCAGAATACCGTGCCTGTTCAGCCAGGCGGGACAGTATTGAAGTCAGATACATAATGTTAGCACAAATGAACCTATTCTACAACTGCTGATATAAATGTCTTAGCGCTTCTAGTCAGCTATTGCTCCTTACCAAGTGGCCTCTATGTCACCTTGCTATGATTTCCAAGTCTCACTTGAAGCATTTGCATCCATCCGTCGTTTTCTAGCAAATATGAATCGTGCCGTAATAATCTAGCTCTTCCATCCCATATAATTTGCCATCAATACGATGTCCTGCCAGTTCGTAACGAAATCTTATTTCCGTGAAAGAATCGTGCTGCCTCCTAGCTGTCAGCCCAAGGTCTATCTGTTGTTGTTGTTGTTGACTACTCCTGTGACGTTTCTTGCCTTCTCACGTCACTTCTCTAGTTTCTTCTATCTTTTGGCTGGATATTTTCTTACAATTCTTTTTTGACGTCATTTCGTCTGGCCTGCTACTTGGCATATGTCGACCATGGCAGCCTTGAATTTCGATTTCTCATCCACAACTGAGTATTGATCAGGGATTTTCTTATGTAGCTTTTTGATTTCTTGTTTGAATTCGTCTTTAACTGTAGTTTCCTAAAGCCTTCTATAATTGTTGACTGTTCAAATTATATATAGCGGGGAGGTCAAGAGTGCAGCCAAACAAACCTCTTTCCCACTGAGATGCACAGTATGACAGTTTACATAAACCAGGATTCTCCCAGGGACAGTTGACAGCAAACAGTGAAGAGGGAGACGAGCAACATCTTGGAGCACTTTAGCATCAGTGGATATATGAAGGTATGATGCTAATGGTGGTGTGCTCATATGAGCTACAACAGACGCTGTAAAATGCGAATAATCTCTCTCTCTCTCTCTCTCTCTCTCTCTCTCTCTCTCTCTCTCTCTCTCTCTCTCTCTCTCTCTCTCTCTCTCTCTCTCTCTCTCTCTCTTTCTCACACACACACAATGCATAGAGAACTACAGAGGTAAAAATATATCTAATGTAGCCTTGACCTACCTGGCCTTGATATTCATTCCAATCCAAAATGGCGTTCACCGTGTCCCGGAAGTAGAAAAAGATGAGCGCGGAAGTAAGAACCATGACCGATGACTTTAGTTTCACTTATCAGCATAAAGGTAGGGTTTCTCCGCACGGTCTTCTCAGGCTCCTCTCCGTGAGGGTTAGACGAAATGAAGAGACTTACTGTCCAAGAAACTGCTTCAAATAATCAACGTACTAGTGTAAACAATGTCCATGCCCAGAAGACACCTGCATTTTCAAGACGTGTAGTTGAAGCTAAATTCTGAATTAGAATATTGGCTGCAGTCAGACAATTATTTGTTATGAGCTGGTCCGCTATGAAGGTCAAGTGCATAATCTTTGGTAATCAATCAAATATAGGAATTGAGGGTTATAAGTCCTTCTAAATGTCAAATCGTCATCTAAAAAAAGATAAGTTTATATATATATATATATATATATATATATATATATATATATATATATATAATAGTAGTAGTAGTAGTAGTAGTAGTAGTAGTAGTAGTAGTAGTAGTAGTAGTAGTAGTAGTAGTAGTAGTTCATTGGCACCTTGCCGTCTTGACAGACGATAGTTTGTGCTTTAAAAAGGCATAATAACTTTTAACTATGGCGGTAGCGAGTGTGACTGATAAGGCCAATTTGCGCTGTAAATGTCCGTTCACAGTGGGTGCATGTGAACACATGGTCATTTCCACCATCATGCACCATCTTACGTCTCAAACGCTTGGTGTGTGACTTTTCTGCAATAATTTTCTCCTTTGACTTTATTCCATTTCTGATATTTGCCCTCCATGCAATACGTTCAGCGGCGACTTGCTCCCAATGTGCATTATCAATGCCTGTATCAATCATGTCCCGCTTACACACATCTTTGTATCGTAGTAGAGGCCGACCCTGAGATCTCTTACCCATCTGTAATTCACCAAAAAAGATATCCTTTGGTATTCTACCATCATCCATCCTCCTAAGATGTCCTATCCATCTAAGTCTATGAAGACTAAGCATGGAATAAACTGTCACACAACCTGATCTTTCCAATACTTCAGTATTTGTGATTTTGTCTTGCCACTTAATACCAAGAATTCTTCGCAGACACAGCATATGAAAGCTGTTTAAGTTGTTCTCTTGGTAGGAGTAAGTTGTCCAGGTTTCACTGCCATAGAGAAGAGTACTAAGGACACAGGCTTGATACACAAGGACTTTTGTTTTGGCAGTAAGCTTCCTGTTCTCCCAGACTCTTTTTCTTAACCTGTTCATTGTTGTTGCTGCCTTACCAATCCGGATGTTGATTTCCTGATCTAGGGATAATTTGCTATTTACCACTGATCCTAGATATGTAAAATGGTCTACTATCTCTAGTTCGGCGTCGTCAATAAAGATTGATGGTACCCCATGTGCACCTTGTGACATAATCTGTGTCTTCTTTTTGCTAATTGTTAAACCAAATTCAGAACAAGCATTGGAGAATGCAGATAGTAGACATTGCAATTCTTCCTCAGAGTGGGTCGTAACTGCAGCATCATCTGCAAAAAGCAACTCTCTGATCAGTACCCTCCTAATTTTGGTCTTAGCCTTCAATCTCTGAGCATTGTAGAGGCCGCCATCTGAGCGTGAGTGAATGTATATACCACCATCCTGATCATGAAATGCATATTTCAGTAGAAGTGAAAAGTATATTCCAAAGAGGGTGGGAGCTAGTACACAACCTTGCTTAACTCCACTCTTGATTTCAAATTCTTCAGAAGTTGCACCATCAAACTTGATTATACCCTTCATGCCTGTGTGGAACGATTCCACAATGGACAGAAGAGTTGGTGGGCAGCCAATCTTCTTTAGTGCCTTGAACAGACCCTCACGACTGACCAAATCAAATGCCTTTGTGAGGTCGATGAAGGCAATAAACAGTGGTTGATTCTGTTCACGGCATTTTTCTTGCATTTGTCGCAATGAGAATATCATATCAGTGGTAGACCGGTTCTGTCGAAAGCCACACTGTGATTCGGGGTAGACTTGATCTCCTAGGACTTGAAGTCTGCGCAGAACAATTCTGGCAAATACTTTTCCAACAATACACAGCAGTGAGATACCCCTATAGTTGTTGCAGTCGCTCCGATCGCCCTTGTTCTTGTACAGTGTTATGATGCTCGAATCTTTGAAATCCTGTGGGACTTGTCCTTCACGCCAGCATAGCTCTATTAGCTGGTGGATCTGTATAGTGAGTGTGTCTTGCCCACTCCTGATAACCTCTATTGGAATTCCATCCTTACCTGGAGCCTTGCCAGATGCAAGTTCATTTATAGCACACTTAACTTCTGTTATGGTGGGAAGTGTGTCCAGGTGGTCAAGAGTTGGCAGAGCCTCTATGGCGTTGAGGGCATCATCCGCTAGCTTGGTCTCACTTGAGTACAGCTCTAAATAGTGCTCTACCCATCTGTCCATCTGCTGTTTCTTATCAGTGATGATTTCTCCAGTCAAGGTTTTCAATGGTGCACTTCTTTTGATCACTGGACCGCAGGCTTTCTTTATTCCTTCATACATGCTTCTTATGTCTCCCTTATCACTTGCGATTTGAATGGACTCACATAACTTGATCCAATAATCATTTGCACACTGCCTGGCAGCCTTTTGCACATCCTTCCTAGCTTGCCTAAGCTCACTCAGAATGTTACGCGTTGGTCTTTCCTTGTTTCTTAAGAAAGCTTTCTTCTTCTTATCAATCAAGGGCTGCAGAGTCTCGCTGTTGGCCGCAAACCAGTCCTGCCTCTTATGATCCACAGTGTCGTAAACCCCTACGGCAGTTTTATAAAGAGTTTCCTTAATTTGACCCCACTTTTCATTTACTGTACAATTTTCTGGTATATCAGTGAAAGCGTCTTCAAGTTGCTGTTGAAACTGAAAGCACTTTTCAGGATCATGAGTGTTAATAATATTAATCCTGAGGCTAGATTTGTGTTTAGCTGTGTAGATTCTCTTTGGTCTCAGTCTAACCCTTGCAACAACCAAAGAATGATCCGTATCACAGTCAGCACTGTGGTAACTACGAGTCAATGATATATGGTTCAGATGTTGTCTCCGTGTGATGATGAAGTCCAGCTGGTGCCAATGGCCGGATCTTGGATGTTTCCATGTGACCTTATGCATCTCTTTTGTTTTAAAAAAGGAGTTTGTAATACATAGGTCATTACTGGTGCAATGCTCCAGCAGCCTTTGCCCATTTTTTTCCAAGGCACACTGGCCATGAACTCGAGTCCAGGGATGGAGTTATTGCCTCTCCATAGCACAAAGCCTGGGCTAAAATATAGAGATCATGTGTTGCCCATGCAGCATGATCCCTCTCTCGGCCTGCCTAGTTTACTCCAGAGGAAAGGTAACACCCCTACATCTGGAACAAGACAAGCTGCAGAAGCTGCCGGATCAGCAAAGCAATGCTCTAACTGTCCGCCTGTCGGAGCTTCGATCCTAGACCAGTCGCCAATCAAGGCTTAGGGCCTGGTCTGCCCTGCCATGACATTTTGTCTTTAGCTTGCATTTCCTCGCACCAGGGTAAGGCTTGTACCCTCCCAATTGCGCTCTTCCGCCCGAAGCCGTTGGCACAATGTGGGGTGTCGGGTTTGGTAAGCGCCGCCCAACATTCAGCGCTAACAGAAACCAGGTAGTACCGTCTACTGTTATACGGTAGCTCAGTCATATCTGACTAAGACCTGACACCAGTAGTAGTAGTAGTAGGCTTCTTTATAATAGTAGTAGTAGTAGTAGTAGTAGTAGTAGTAGTAGTAGTAGTAGTAACAGTAGTAGTAGTAGTAGTAGTAGTAGTAGTAGTAGTAGTAGTAGTAGTAGTAGTAGTAGTAGTAGTAGTCCTCTTTCAGTCCTGAAGGACTATAGAGTTGTGCCGCTGGGGAGGTACCTGGCAGCACCGCTGGTGACTGTATAGTTTAATGCGAGAGTGACAATCTCTGTCACAGTTTCCGCATCTGTAAGACGAGGCAGGTCCCGCAGTAAGTGACTGCGTTTTAAGCCTGTGCCGCCTATCCTCAATTTGTTGGATCAGATTGCGCTCAAAGAGCACCAGTCCGTTTCGTACATCTCTTCTCCAGGAACATCTGTCTGCTGCAACTCTTTCCCACGTGTCTGTATCTATGCCAAGGGTTTTCATATCTTGTTTACACACATCAATATATCGCATCTGGGGTCTTCCGGTTGGCCTCTTTCCTGTGGCTAGTTATCCGTATAGGAGATCTTTGGAAATGCGTTCATCCTCCATTCGAGATACGTGGCCCAGTCACCGTAGGCGTCTCTGCTTGAGGAGGGAGTGCACTGTGGTAATATCTGCTCTTTCAAGCACATGTTTGTTTGCTATGTGATCTTTCCATAATATGCACAATTCACACCCGCAAGTTAATATCACCCACAGAACTACCAATTACCTTTACGTTAAGCTAAACAAGTTGTGAATTTTCCGCAGACAGACAGACAGACAGACAGACAGACAGACAGACAGACAGACAGACAGACAGACAGACAGGCAGGCAGGCAGGCAGGCAGGCAGGCAGGCAGGCAGGCAAGGAGGCAGGCAGACCGACAGACAGGCAAGCAGTCAGGCAAGCAGGCAGGCAGGCAGGCAGGCAAGCGGATCCCCAGTGTGTCTCACAACATGTAAATGGATACTAAAAGTGTCAAGGTAAATCTTTTAATCGTGATACCATTGCCACTGAGGTCTCATGTGTCAAGTCACCATATACATACACACACACACACACACACACACACACATATATATATATATATATATATATATATATATATATATATATATATATATATATATATATATATATATATTCCTCTTCAGCGTTCCGAGCCATTGAGGTTCTTTGCTGCAGATACAATCCGTCTCCATTCGTCTCTCTGGTTGATCTTCTCTTGCCAGTCGTTGATTCCAGGTGCTTGTAGGTCTGTATATATATTATCTCTCCACCGTCTTCTTGGTCTACCTCGGGGTCTACGGTCATTTATTTCCTGAGTGTAAGCGAGTTTTGTTTCCCTATTGTCTTCCATTCTTTCTATACGCCCCAGCCATTGTAGTCTGTTAGCCTTCATGATACCAGTGATTAGCGGGGACTGAAACAGATCATAAATGTCTTTGTTACTTCTTCTTTTCCACTCTCCACTTTGTGTATCCCTAATGGGTCCAAAGATGGGTCTTAAGACTTAGTTCTCAAAGGTTTGTAACAAGGCTTTGTCTCCTTTCGTTGTACTCCAGGTTTCAGAGCCATACAGCACAACTGGTCTGATCAGTGTTTTGTATATTGTGATTTTGGTGTTACGAGATAGCGCATTTGATTTTAGTAGATGTTGTAGTGCATAGTATATCTTATTTCCAGAATTAATTCTAGTTTGTATTTCTTCCCTTATGATGTTGGAGCAGTTGAGGATTGTACCCATGTATTTGTATGTTTCCGTTCTTTTAATGGTCATATTATCTATTTGTATGTGGCCAGAGCTTTTAGCCATTCCTTCTCTTGAAATTACCATATATTCTGTCTTATCTTGGTTGATAACCAGTCCCATCTGTTGGGCTTTTTCCTTTAAGTGAGTCAATATTTCCAATGTCTTTTGTTCATTTCCCCCTATAATATCTATATCATCTGCATAACCTCCAATATCACATTCCTTCTTTACCTTCCTTACAACTTTCTCTAGAGCCAAATTGAAGAGTAGCGACGATAGTGCATCACCTTGTTTCAATCCAGATGTTATTTGGAAAGGGTCTGATTTCCAGCCTTTATATGTTACTATATTATAAGTATCTTCCATGCATAGTCTGGTCACGTTGATTAACTTCCTTGGTATTCCAAATTCCTGCATTAGCATTCCATAGACTATTCCTATGGACACTATCATAAGCCTTTTTAAAATCTACAAAGATGTTATGGAGATTTCTTTTATATTCCCAATTTTTCTCGGTTATTTGTAGAAAGATAAATATCTGATCTATTGTTGATCGGTTTTGTCTAAAACCCGCCTGGTAGTCACCTAATATGTATTCTGAATATTGTTTTAGTCTAATTAGTAATACTGCGGATAGTATATTATAGCTTGTGGACAGTAGTGATTAATTAGTTAGTTAGTCTTTCCTCTTGAGCCTAAGGCGGCGCATAGGGCAGAAGTCCTGTCTCTCCATGCCTGGCGGTTCGCTGCTACCTGTTGTAGATCTTGGATATTTGCTTGGCCGTTGAATGAGCCTTCTCTAATGATGGTTCTACGCAGGGTCTCTCTTGGTCTTCCCCGTTTTATTTTCCCTACCGGTGACCATATGAGGGCTTGGTAGGGGAGTCTTGTCTTGTCCATTCTGAGTACATGGCCGATGTAGTTCCAACGGCGTCTTCTTATGAAATTTGATACTGTATCTTGCTTAGTCTCTTGTCTTATTTGCGAATTGGTTCTGAAGTCTGTCCAGTGGATGTTTAGAAGTCTTCTAAGACATTTGTTCTCAAAATTGTCTAATTTTTTATCTAAAACTACCGTTGATTTCCAACTTTCACATCCATACGTTAACACTGGAATCACACAAGAGTTGAAGATTTTAAGTTTTGTGTGTTTGCTGAGTGTCTTTGACTTCCAGATGTTTGACAGTTTATTGAAGGCACTAGATGCCAGTGCGATTCTAGATGATATTTCTGGTGTTGAGTCCCCTGTAGATGACATTTTGCTTCCTAGGTATGTGAAGCTGTTGACTTTTTCAAGAACGTAGCTGTTCAATTTGGTGTCATCTGAACTGTTGGTAAGATCAATAGTCTTTGTTTTTGTGGTGTTAATTTGGAGACCAATTTGCCCTGAAACATTTTGGAGGTGGTTTATTTTCTCTTGGGCATCCGGGTGTGTTGAACTCAAAAGCACTATGTCGTCGGCAAAGTCCAGGTCTTCTAGAATTTTGTCAACCCAATGGATACCCATATTTGTGTTGTTTGTGCATTTGCGCATGACCCAATCGATAGCTATTCCAAAAAGCATCGGTGATAAGACACAACCCTGTTTCACTCCTGTTTCGACTGAGAACCAGTCAGAGTTGCCTGTTTCTGTTCTTACGCAGCAACGTGTCTCTTTGTAGAAAGATTTTATGACGTTGGTATATTTGGTAGGAAAACCATAGATGTTAAGTAGATTACAAAGTGAAGGACGGTGGATGCTGTCGAAGGCTTTTTGAAAGTCGACAAAGTTGGTGATTAATTTCGACTGGAATTCTACGGAGTCTTCAATAATTATTCTGAGGGTGAAAATGTGGTCTATGCATGACCGTTTTGGTCTGAAGCCTGCTTGTTCTTCTCTGAGCCTTTCATCTATCGCCTTTTTCATTCAATCTCTCAAGTAACATGCTACAAAAAAGTTTTCCTGGTACTGATAATAGAGTGATACCACGCCAATTATTGCAATCAGACATATCGCCCTTTTTAGGCAGTTTGAAAATTACACCATCTTTCCACTGTTGTGGTGGGGATTCGCTGTGCCAGATTTCATTGATGAGCTGTAACAAACATTGTAAGGTGTTCTCATCTGCTGCTTTGAGCATTTCTCCTGAGATTTCATCTTCACCAACAGCTTTGTTGGTGATATAGCATACAATACAATACTGATACAACAGTAGTGATATTCCTCTATAATTTTCACATTGGAACTTGTCTCCTTTCTTAAAGATAGGTATCAATAATGACTCTTTCCAGTTATGGGGTAATTCTTCTGTCCTCCAGATTTTTATTATTAGTTCGTATAGCTTTAGATGCAATGCATGGCCACCTGCCTTTATATATATATATATATATATATATATATATATATATATATGAATATGAATATGAATAGTGAAAAAATCAGCAATATCACAAGACGCATACATCATGGATAACAAGGACAGCATTGTCACTTTTAATTATATTAATTGTATGAATCCATGTTTAAGGATATCAAAAATAAGGCATAATTAACTGTTCACGTCTTTAAATACAGCGCAATGTGTTCTACGTTACCAATAACGAAGATTATTTTTTCATTAACGTACAGTTTTCGCATTAACGTACAGTGACTGGATTATGTTTATTGTCTGATTGTGTGCACGTTTATGCTATATGTAGTCCTCAGATCACTCCCCAATGTTGCCATGTTTTTCATGTATTTCCCACCAGTGGGGCACTGGGGTCTGCCTAGTCTCATACAATGGGTAGCAGAGAGTTCTCCATGGACGTAAAGGTGCTCAGTGTAATACTGACATAATAGCTAGGTGTGGTCCACGTAATACTGACATATCAGCTAGGTGTGGCCACGAAGAAACTAAGTCTCCTTGAGGACGTCAAGAGAGTGCTAAAGGCTGTACAAAAGTCACAGCAATGTCCGTGGGTATCAAGTGAAGGGGCACTGCAAACATCCCTGACCTTGACGACATATGACACGTCCTCGATTACGAGGGAGACTGGAAGCAGGCTACACATCTAAAGCGTCATTGTAGATACTCTGATGTTATCGGGAGGTTTCAGAGACGACATGACATTAGGGTGCACTCCTCGTCGGCGCGTCAATGAATGCTGATCGAGCTGATCAGTAGTACTTCCTCTTGTCACGAATGAATCGAGAATGGAGAAGCAGCACATCTCCAAGAAGGAAATGTACATCGACCTGTTCTCAGACAGACCTGGTCACTCAAGCTATTCGCCGCAAACGTAAGCTCATGAAGTCTGATTTTTAACTCATTGTACTACTTTAGGAGCTGGGTCTGATGGGACAGACGGCAAACTCGGGCGCTGAAACGATTAGGCGAGGCTGGGAGAAGGCCAGTTTCTGTGAATGGAATAATCGAACAAAGAACTGAAGATGTTGTTTGGTAGCCTATTTTCTGGCATACATGCAACATGATTAGCTGCGATCGGCACGATATAGAATTGATACGTGTCATGCTTGGCCTCTGGAGGTTGTCTACGCCTGCCATTGGTTCTGTACTTCAGTTATCATAGGCTAATGTGCCGATTTTCGGTTGTAGTTCGTATTATAACTACACACGGTTCCAGAAGACAGTATTTCAATGCCTAGAAATCCAACCCATTGAGGCTCAACAGGAGCGGTTTACGTTGAGATGGTTTGTTCATGACTGCGAGATGGAAGAAGATGCAGCCATGTCACGAGTTGGAAACCTAATGCCAAGAACCAAACTATGTCGGGCCAACAACACTGAGTAGTAACGAAGGGAGTGAGGACACAGCCTGGTACACTGGACTGAGAGTTGCTGATAGCTGATACAGCAGTCTAGAAAAATCCTTATATGGCATTCTGCAGGCCGGGGAAATCCAGGAGTGACACAGGTGCTTTCAATAACTATAGTTCCCTGATCTGCCAATGGTTGTCTGCCATTACAGTGGTTCATATCCAATCTCTAGCAGAGGCAGGATTATGTTTCCTATAAGCTGGGCTCTGAGCTCGACGCAGCTTTATTAAATCAGTATCAGACAATTGCCACAATTTTCTGAGAATTGTCTGGAACAGAAAGGAGATGAGGAAGTGACGTGTCCACCATACGTCATATATGGTGGCCTACAATATGTGAGGGTCTTTACCTGTATCTGAGAATAAGAGTTGTCAAACACCCACACAAAAATATGCACTTCCCTTTTTTTTTTTTAAACGCAATAAATGTTATAGACCGACTTGTAGATACGAGTGTTAAACTGTGACCTGAATAACCGTAAGGAATGTGCCCTTGTTGTTTGGTGTTGCACTTGGGGGTCAAAGGCACACGCCTTTTAATTGCACAGGCGACTGTAAATGACCTGCGCTTTGCGATGTTCACTAACAACAAGTCAGCATGTTTGAAAAGAAAATCTAAATGACAATTATCCTGTTCAACCAAGAGTTACGACGTGGGGATATTAGTCTTAGCCAAGTTTAGAAACCAACAACTGGTGACAGAAGATGAGAGTAATGCCGGAGTAGATAATTGTGTCAGGATGAACAACTTCATCTACTGTTACTTATTAGAACGGTACAGACACATTTTTATCGTTTGACAGGACACACCATTGTCTACAGCCACATGTTCATAAGCTCAAGATAAGCTCAACGTGCAGTGTGTACGTGCTAGAGTACACTCCTCAATATGGCACTAAGCTGAGCTAAACAATGTGTATTCTGATAAAACAGTCCTAGGTGTCACATGTACAAGGTATTCTGCTGGGATCAGTGCTTTCAGAATGAAAGAAAATTGTACACAGGACAATACCTAGCCAGCGATAAGAAGACAATAAATGTCACGACTATAACTGCAACATCGCTATGCTCTTTGTGCAGACTTTCCCCATTATAAAAACACAGATGCGGGTTATACATATATGATTAATCCATTAAGTTGCATTTTTACGGATACAATTTTGTTTGTATATAATGTATTAAAAGCTTTGGTTATTCTGTAGTAGACTTATTTTGCAATTCAGAATCACACCAGGCATGTCTGCCTCTTCTTCTTGTGTCTTTTATACGCCAATGAAAAATAGGTCTTCAACTAACACTCGCCAAGGCGCCCAGTGTCTATACATCTCTTTCAATGCTCTCCTCACACTATTCACCTCTGCCAATGCTCTCCTCACACTATTCACCTCTGTCAATGCTCTCCCTCACACTATTCATATCTGTTATTACTTCTCTTGTACATCTCACAGTGTATTAGGATCTCCTATTATTTTGTTCGTCAAGTGGGTTCCCAGCAAAGGAGTGTCTAGTTATACTATCTCCAGGCTTTCACAAATGTCATAGCCATCGCCAGTATCCTTTCTCCAATCATGATTCATGTGGAATTTGTTTAGCTCTCTCCGTCAACCTTATGTTGGTCATTCTGTCATACCAATTTAGTCCCACTATTTTGCTTAGGACCAATTAATTAACTTGTGTAGTTAATTAATCATTATTTTAGTCGCTGTCCATATTTATTACTCAATTAGTAGTGCTGATTTAACAATGAAGTGAAAGTTTACGTTTGCTGCGTTTAATTTCTTTTGGCTGTCTACAAATGTGTTAGTACTTCCTCTTTGCCTTGTGTGGTTGTAGGTTAATATCCCTGTCTGTTTACCCATATTTGTCTGCTTTGCTACCTAATAGGTGTATGATTCCGCCTCCCATTATTGTGGTGGACGGACAGACAGACGGACGGACGGACGGACGGACGGACAGACAGACAGGCAGATAGACAGATAGGTACGTTTGAGAGACTATGCAAGTAGCTGATTATTGTATACAAGAAAACGTGTGTTTGAATACTTACAGGAGAAAGGCAACAGTATCAGTTTGTGTATCCGCTAACTTTCATTTGACAGCTGTTGGTAGACAACACGGTGTGTCGTGACCCCCCGACACAGTCACGCCTGAAAGGTGTGTCCTTCTAGGACAGGTTAAATATAAGGGATGTAACTCAAGTTGAGTGCTGACGCCCGGTGACAGACTGTATGTAGCGTCTATGTAAGTACAAATACAAGTAATGGTATACGTGTAAGCACGATTAGTGCAAGCGCTTGTACCGCGAGTCCAGAGAGCGATTATTACATGTGAGACGCTAACTACGCTTAGTTACAAACATTAAGAGGTGTGTGTGTGTGTGTGTGTGTGTGTGTGTGTGTGTGTGTGTGTGTGTGTGTGTGTGTGTGTGTGTGATATGCCACAGACCTCATTTCACTTTTTACTGAACGTTTAATAAAGATTAGACAGCTAGACGCTCCAGACAAACCTGTAGAACAGTGGTTCTCAACCTTTTTTGACCCATGCACCCCTTCACCATATGTTCAGAGCGCCACCCCCACCCCCATTCTTTCGTATTTCCTCCCTATAACCCCACCCCCGCCCCTACACAGTATACGTAAAAATGGAAGCTAAATTTAATAACATATACTATAACAAGTCTAGACGTCTGCATAAAACATGATTCTACTTGCGTTATAATATGAATTTCAGAAGGGACGAGAAGTACAGAACCTTAAAGTATAGCAGGGAAAAACAATATCAAGTAATCGGTTCTTGTATTAATGCGATCTTGAAATAATCTTAATTCCCCTCTCCCCCGTCTCCTTGGAAACCCTAAAATTTCCCCCCTGGGGTGGGTTCTCTCATCGGTTGAGAACCACTGCTCTAAAAGCTCAATGTCTCTCACCTGCATGGTGTAATCTGCAAATACATCGGCGTTTATTTGAGTTGAGTCTAAAACTAACACTGCAGCACTCTGGACATTCCCATATACGCTCCGTCCCCATCTTCAACAACCAGCGAAGAGTCCCAAAACTAATGGTATCAGCTTCAGTCTGATTATGTGTCCGTCTGGCCCTTCCTTGGAGTTCTGCGTGTCGGCCAAATCCTCTGGTTACTCCCTGCCGCATCATTCTTTCCAGGTCAAAATATTTATTTATTTTTAACACTTTACACAGGATCCCAAAAGGCCGTGACCACATCTGCCTTATCGTGCACCAATACCCGATCCAGCGGTGCACACCTAGATAATATGTCCGCATGTTTGTTTCCCAGAGTGTTCTCATACACTTCAGCTTCCTACCTCTCAGTCCAGTTAGAGACCAAGAGACCATTATTTTGGGGCCGATATTTTCAGGAAACAGCTTTGGAATTAAAGCACACCGGTGTCATACGACGACATGGTCTAGCTAGCGCTGATTGGTCTATAAACAAATGGATGCAGCACCATATGCCCAATGCTCCTTCAGGGGAGTAAAAGGGTCTTCTATATATTTTTAATTTGCAACGTTAATAGTCGAACCGTAAGATAAATCCAGTGGGAAACAATAGCAGGACTCTTCTTATCTTTGCACAATGATGACAACTCTCATGTCCTTTAAACTATACGTTCTTCCCTGCTGGCACCCCGTTTACACAGAAACTGTAACAGCCTTCCGTGAGCTGTGCAACGGTGTCTCCAAGTACACGTCGATCATCGACAGTCTTTAGAATATATCCTTGTCAACCGTAAGTGTTCCAATTACTGGCGTTGGCGTAGCCATACTAGGCAGCACGGTTTTTGTATTGCACTTCAGCATGGTCTATTCAGTGTATCCATGCTCGTACTTCAGCATGATCCAGACAGTGTATCCATGCTCGTACTCCAGCATGATCCGGACAGTGTATCCATGCTAGCACTCCAGCATGATCCGGACAGTGTATCCATGCTAGCACTCCAGCATGATCCAGACAGTGTATCCATGCTAGCACTCCAGCATGATCCGGACAGTGTATCCATGCTAGCACTCCAGCATGATCCAGACAGTGTATCCATGCTCGTACTTCAGCATGATCCAGACAGTGTATCCATGCTCGTACTTCAGCATGATCCAGACAGTGTATCCATGCTCGTACTTCAGCATGGTCTATTCAGTATATCCATGCTCTTACTTCAGCATGATCCGGACAGTGTATCCATGCTCGTACTTCAGCATGATCCAGACAGTGTATCCATGCTCGTACTTCAGCATGATCCAGACAGTGTATCCATGCTAGCACTCCAGCATGATCCGGACAGTGTATCCATGCTAGCACTCCAGCATGATCCAGACAGTGTATCCATGCTAGCACTCCAGCATGATCCGGACAGTGTATCCATGCTAGCACTCCAGCATGATCCAGACAGTGTATCCATGCTCTTACTTCAGCTTGATCCAGACAGTGTATCCATGCTAGCACTCCAGCATGATCCGGACAGTGTATCCATGCTAGCACTCCAGCATGATCCAGACAGTGTATCCATGCTCTTACTTCAGCATGATCCAGACAGTGTATCCATGCTCGTACTTCAGCATGGTCTATTCAGTGTATCCATGCTCGTACTTCAGCATGATCCAGACAGTGTATCCATGCTCGTACTTCAGCATGGTCTATTCAGTGTATCCATGCTCTTACTTCAGCATGATCCAGACAGTGTATCCATGCTCGTACTTCAGATGATCCAGACAGTGTATCCATGCTCGTACTTCAGCATGATCCAGACAGTGTATCCATGCTAGCACTCCAGCATGATCCGGACAGTGTATCCATGCTAGCACTCCAGCATGATCCGGACAGTGTATCCATGCTAGCACTCCAGCATGATCCGGACAGTGTATCCATGCTCCTACTCCAGCATGATCCGGACAGTGTATCCATGCTAGCACTTCAGCATGATCCGGACAGTGTATCCATGCTAGCACTTCAGCATGATCCGGACAATATATCTATGCTCGCACTCCAGCATGGGTTGTGAGTGTTGGTGAAGGAGAGACTTTTCCCCATGATATCTACACAAAAAACAAAAACAAATCCTAATAAGATGGAAGCAGTATTTCGAACAACTTCTCAACATCCCATCAGATGTCACAGGACATCAATAAACCTACACAGATGCCACCGAAGAACTATAACCAGATATACTAAAAGAAGAAATTATAGAAGCCACCAGATTAGCCCCATTGAACAAATCACCGGGACAAGATGAAATACCAAATGAGCTAATTAACGCAGCAAGAGAAGAAGGAACAGACTATTCAACCATGTTTGGGTAGAACAACAGACACCACGAGACTGGAAACGCCATAATTATCCCAATTTGGAAAAACAAAGGCAGCAAAAGAGATTGCACACAATACAGAGGCATTTCACTGTTGAGTCATACTGGGAAAATATTTTGCAAAATTCTTGAGAAAAGATTACAAACTAATATAGAACCCCAGCTAAGCGAAACACAACTTGGATTTAGGAAAAACAAAGAATGCACAGATGCCATTTTTGCACTTAGACAACTTATCAATCGAATTCAATGAAACACTCTACTTAGCCTTTGTCGACCACGAAAAGGCATTTGATAGAGTAGATAGAAACAAGCTGTGGGAAATCCTTAAACAATACGGTGTGAGTACACATCTAAGAAACATAGTCACTGTTAAGCTGCAAGAGTTTTTGGAAAGGGGGAAGCTTCTTCCAAGAGGCCTGGGGAGCTACAGGCCAGGAAAAGATACCTGGTCAAATGCAGCCACTTTTGCCTTTGACGTTTATAAGGGGTTCCAGAGTAGACAGGAAACGATGGCGGCAGCGCTTGATCTCGAGGATGCGTACATATTGCTATCATAATTCGATGACAGCACTGATGGAGAAGGGGATCAATCCCTAGCACTGATAGAGAAGGGGGTCAATCCCTGGTTGGTGAAATGGATAGCAGCCGTCCTGCATTCTCATCGGGCTGCTCTCCGTCTGGGTGCAAGAACTAGAGCCACATATTTCAACCCTGGGACTGCCACAGGGATCTGCAATCTCACCGGCGCACTTTAACGTGTATACGAGCAAGATTGCAAACCTAGAAGCACCAGAGGTTGGAAGAATACTAACATTTGCAGATGATATTCTTGCTTATAGGAAGGGGAGAGATAGGGAGCAAACAGCCCAGGAGCTACAGGCGACAGTAGACAAAGTGATTGATTGGTGCACTGAAATGAGTGCTGTCATCCACCCGGAAAAGGCGGCTGTTTTATGGTGCTCTCTGGACAACAGGATTGTGAGAAATGATGTCCCAAGCCTCACGATAGAGGGTACAAGCGTCAAAAGAGAGAACAAACTGAAGTATCTGGGAATGACATTTGACAGGAGTCTGTCCTTCAAGGGCCATGTGGAGATGGTTGTGACAAGATCTCAAAAGGGACTCAACGCACTTAAAACTATGGCTGCAATGGACATAGAGCAGAGAATGTTTTTCAGACTATACCAGCACTTGATCCTCTCAGCGATTGATTATGGACTAGGACTGCTCACTGTCTCAATGAGTCAGCTGGTGAGATTGCAGCGCATACAGAACGAGGCTATGCGGGTCATTCTGGGATGCACCAGAGACACCCCAGTGGTGTGTATGCAGTACATCCTTGGTCTGCCTACTGTTGCTGGTAGGCTCAAGGTGATGCAGGCGATGGCATACCTCAGAGTAGCTGCAGACACAGATCACCCGTTGCACTGCAGTTAAGGGTTAGAGACTTATAAGAGAGAAATCATGGATGGCTCAGGCGGAGGATACGATCAGACAGGTGTGCATCTTGGAGAACATTAGGCGAGGAGAGGAGTGGGTCAGAGTGCCAGCGGAGCAGTCAGACTTGTGCAGAGTTATAATCACATTGAGCCGGGAGTGTAGGGAATGGCCAGTGGAAATCTAGCAACTAGTTCAGGATAATGCTCGCCCGGGTGATGTGATTATCTACACAGATGGTTCAATGTTGAGAAGTAGGAAAAGTGCCTGGAGATTCTTAGCAAAAACTAATTGTCGACGTTTGGTGCAGGAGAGCCTAGCGTATGATACCACAACATCTAGCTTAAGAATGGAGGTGGAGGCGGTCTGTGCAGCTTTCCGCTTGATGGAGAACACGATACATACGCTCATCGTGATTGTAACTGACTCAGAAAGCATGATGAGGAGGGTGAGGACAGGAAGGCTTCCTGCAGAGCGGCTTGCTTCGCTTCGGAGGTCACGGGTGGCACGCATCACCTGGATATTTTCTCCGGTGCATGCCGGTGTGCTGGGGAATGAACAGGCGGACAGATTGGCTGGATCGGCAAAACTTGGTGCAGTATTGATGCATGACAGGGCAGACGTGGTTGCGGCCTTGTGGGAGTACGTGTACACCTTGGAGGAGCAAATGGATCCCCATAGTCTTGCAAGAATGAGGTAGCGAGGAGTGACGATGGGATCTGGCCGACGCTCGACGATCAGAGGAAAGACGAGACATATAATCAGATTGAAACTGGAACTATCGGTATTGGAACTCTTCGCTGGCTGTTGAGGATGGGGACTGAGCGCTTATGGGAATGCCCCGAATGCTGTGATGTCGGTTCCTAAATCAATCAATCAATCAATCAATTAATCTAACAAACATATGTAGAAGCTACAGTGAATGCATAGTGAGAGGAACTGGAGGACACTCAGAACCCTTCACCATAAGATCTGGAGTACGACAAGGTTGTGTCCTGTCCCCTCTCTTGTTCATAACATATATAGACAACACATGTAAAGAAACCAGCTAAACAGAGACCGCAAGAATACCGCATGACGAGAACACAGAAGAAGAACCATCTGCATATCTAACCATTAGAGAACTCCTGTTTGCGGACGACCAAGCACTAATAGCAAAATCAGAAGCTGAATTACAAGATCACATGAATAGTCTAAAACGAAATGTGTAGCGAACATAACATGAAACTTAGCACAAGCAAAACAGAGGTAATGACTATAACTAAAGAAGAAAAAACAACAATTCACCTAAATGAACATCCCTTGAAAAAAGTAAAGAGTTTCAAGAACCTAGGAAGTATAATATCATCAAGTGGCAGATCAGAAGACGAGATCGAAAATAGTTGCAATAAGGCAAACCAACTCATTGGACAAATGGACCGATACTAAAGAACAAACATGTATCAATAACTACTAAGAAAGCACTTTACAATACAATCTTCCTACCAACTCTATGCTACCAATGCCAAATCTGGACAATGACAGAAAAAGAGAAAAGAAAAATCACAACAACAGAAATGAGATTCCTGAGAAGAATACTCAATGTATCAAGAAGAGATAAGATCAGAAATGAAGAAATCAGGACTAAAGTGGGGGTTATAGCAGCACTAGATTTTGTTAGAAAGCAGCAATTCAAATTGTTTGGCCGTGTAAGTAGGTTACCAGTCAACAGCAAACCACAACAAGCAATGATGTACAGACCAGATGGAAATAGAAGAAGAGGCCGACCACGTAAACGTTGGACGGAGGGAATAGCAGAGTATCGATATCGATACATGAAGCTCATAATCGGGCACTCTCACGATGTTTATACTTCACCTCGACACCGCAAGGTCCAAGAGGAACATGATGAGATGAGATGAAATCTACACAATGACAGGTATATTACTGTGTGTACCGCGTTACAAAGCACTGACAAACGTGGTCTTTTGGCTCACTTGGGGAAACAATATTATGACAAAACTCCCGGAAGTTGTTGTTTTCAAAATCAATGATTGCTTCACTAAATACCCTGCCATATTCTCACAATGACATACAGTCAATGTCAAAAGAGTTTTCATGAAATTCCTATCTACCACACCAGACACACACTCCGTTTAGAGATAATGTGTTTCACACCCAATCGACATGGGGAAACATTTTTTTTTAATGTGTTACTATATTTTAAGTTCTTTTATAGGGTACTATAGTAACCCCAGCAGTTGTTGGCTATTTGTGATTTACTTTGCTATTTACCATTCAGTTTGCCATTGCTTTCTGGACGATCTTAGCTCATATCACTGAAATCAACGCAAAGCGAGCTACTACCAAATCGCTTTCATTCATCTCCCCCGATCTCCTCTGTGGTGTTCTAGATCAATTCAACTGATGATAATCCTCCATGTCTTCGTCATGTCTCCAGCTGTAACGATATTTCCAATCCCTCTCTTCTCAATACATAACCACAGAACGCTGTTTGTCATTTTCTAAAACGTGTATATAATGTTCTACTTTCAATAGCCTTTTCCAAGCAACAGTTGTTAAACACAGGAGCCACAAACAATATGTTGTACGATTGTAGCGTGGTCTTCGGTGGGAGACAGAGAACCACCGCATATCAGGGAAGACGATTAGACTGGCCCTATCGAGACAGTCTACTCCCAGAAGGAATAGCCGATGAAATTGGCTCGTTAAAAACTAGGCAATTATGAAAACCGGTCTCTAAAGAAAATTAACTACCCTTACAGTGGAGCAGGACTAGAAGATTAGACTGGACGCTGTGTAATGGTTCCAAGACAGCTGGTCTGGTGATCCGGGCCACTGTTCCTGCAATATTAATTGTATCCCCCCGTGCTATGGGGGTACAGATAGCTGGACAACCGAGACACAGATAATTATACGACTTTCACTCACTAACTCATTAAAGATCTGCTAATAATAAACCAAAACTGTAATCCGTGGTTGTGAAAAAATAGAAAAAGCTAAAATACTTTATAAACGTTATTTCCCCATTCTCATAATGAAATTTACATCTATAGTCTGTTTATTCTTTTCTGCCCCAATATAAAATTCCATATCTCAGTAACCAACTGAGGGAAAATTATGAGATTTAGCATATAACCTTATCATTATGTCCACCCAACAAAAAAATTTTTGTTCTGAGATTGTACAGCAGATTTCAATGTTTGTTTATATGCCGTATATAATTTACGCCTCAGAGATTAAGTCCATAATTGTAAAAGTAGTATAGCTTCACCAAGACACATCCGCGCTTTTTTAAAATTAAATTGTCTCGTGGTTTCCGTTTTAGCACAAACTGCGCGCAGTTAAAAGGATTGTTCAGAGGTGTCTTCAGTGTGGGATCTTTCATGAAACGTGATTATATAAATAAATATATAAATAAATCGCATCATTAATATAATATTAATAGCTAATATTTGAATGTGTAAATATTGTTCAATGGGAGTGAATGCGGAATTGTGTACACTTCAAAGTTGTACACATATTTTTGTCAAGACGCTGATGGCAGGAAACTGTTCCATACTGTTACAAATCCCGAAAAAAGAACAGTGCATGCATTGAGTTTGAGTAAACGGTCATTTCGTCGATGGATGCAAGAATCTGGAATGAAACCAACACGCGATAAGCAAACGGTAATTAGAAAGGCAATTGTAGACAGCTTTGACAAGGGTGTCATCAGACGAGTTATTAAAAAAATGATGGATGCCAAAGAAACAGTAACTGTAAGAAAACTGAGGGTTTGGTTGAGAAAGAACGATAACATAGAGCTATCCAAAACAACTTTGTGGAAAATTATAAGGACATTAGGCTTCAGTTTTAGAAAGTACAAGGGAGGTAGAAATATTTTTTGCTAGCAACCGCATTTAGGAGCCATGAGAAGCAGATACCTACGTGAAATAAGGGAAATGAGCAAAGAAAATTATGACATAATGTATTTGGATGAGACGTGGATCAATGCACACGACACAAGTGAAAACGAATGGCAATCAGTGAATGGTAAGATAAAGCGATATGTGCCCAGTAGTAAAGGACAGCGTTTGGTCATAGCCTATGCTGGTAGTACTCATAATGGCTTACTACAGAATGCTGGGCTCTTGTTCGTATAAAGCATACAGACAATGGGGATTATCATAATGAGATGAATGGTAATGTATTTAGAGATTGGCTCGAAAATACAGTGCTTCCATCCCTAGATAGACCATCTTGTCTAATCATGGACAATGCATCATATCACAACGTTGTTGCCCAAGAAGACAAAATACCTAAGGCATCGAGCACAAAGGAAGCAATAAAGATATGGCTCCGAAGGGAAAATATACCATTTCCAGAAACATATTTCAAGCTACAGATGGTGTCCCTTGTAAAACAGGCGCAAAAAAGCAAGAAATATCAAATCGACAAGTTGATAGAAGAGCATGTCCATAGGTGCTTGAGACTTCCGCCATGTCATTCTCATTTAAACCCTATAGAACTTGTGTAGGCTAAAATTAAAGGACAGGTGGCAGCTGACAATACTATATTCAAATTGTCTGACGTCAAGATACTAACCCAGTCCGCGCTATTAAATATTGATAAAATTTACTGGAAAAAATGTGAGGCCCATGTGTTGAAAGAGGAAGAGGACTATTGGAGAAAGGATGGATTGAATTTTATGCAACCGAGAGCAATCATCAACCTACTGGAATCGTCCGACACAGATTAAGGTCTGGGCAGATCGCAGACCTTAGTCTTCGTGCACACTTACTGGGATATTTTGCTCCAACTATTTAGAAGAATTGCAGGCCCTAAACATTACAGCATCAGCATAATGTCAATGGCAACAGTTTGTATTCCATAGTGATGAATTTCCAATTCCGCAAGCCCTCAGCGGTGACAAACAACTGAATTGAAACACACACACACACACACACACACACACACACACACACACACACACACACACATACACACACACTAAACGCATTGAGTACCAACAGAAGAGTGATATTGCGGTGGAAACTGACATATTGTGGCATAACAAGAAACGTGATAGCAAACACTTTGTCAAATTAGGGGACAACACACTTGCATTGGAATCAATCTATAAACTTCAATGAAAAGAGGACCAACGTCTTGGTCGTTAAGAAGAAAGCCCACTACAGAGACACTGACAACTGTTTTCATAGTGCAAAACGGGTAATCATGTTCCGTCTCTGAACGGTAAACAGCAGAGTAGACAATCTTTCACGAAGACGCTAATCGGGAATGTCACCCATGTGTACGTGTGAAAAAACTACACAGACACCTGAACAGATCCTTAAAAATGGAAACATGATGACTAAATTGCGGTATCACTTTTGGTCACTCCATACGCACATTAACGCACAGCTATTTGGAAGCTTTTACGAATTCAATATAAAAAGCTAACATGAATACTTGTGTACACATTATTAACCAGCAGGTGAAGAAACAAGAAGGAAATGACAAATAAGGTAAGAAATATATTCCTTCCACTTTCCTGTCAATTTACAAATTATTTACCCCATGCCTCTGTAAATTCTGTCTTTACTAATATTACACATTGCACTCCTCTCGGGATTCTCCTTGGTGAAGTGGTCAAGCCGTCTGACTCGAGCTCCGAATGTTGTGTGTTCGATTCCGGGCTGCGTCCTTTATTTCACGAGTGCATGTTTTCGGAGACTCCCGAGGGTCGTCGCTGGAGCTACGGAGTTCGTGCTTTGTGCGACGCTTTCCAGGCTGCGGAGAGAGACTGAGCCATATGGGATAAAAACCCGGTGCAATGCAGTCGACCATGTCGACTTTTAAGCTACTTCTTTTACTGCACCCACTCCCATACGAATCCGGATACGCCTTGTGTCGTCATCTGAATTGGCGGGGCATTCATTACTGTAAAAACAAGTTTGTTAGCGAGAAATCACTAGTTGTTCAGCAAAACATCAAAGGAATGTCGCCGCTTTCGATGATTTAAGTTGCTTTTGGACCTATCAAAGACATATTCCTTGGGTGGGGGTAAATATAAGACGGCAGGAAAAATTTCATAACGATGCAATAGACAGTTTTCATAATAATTGATCGTGAATGACGGCATTAATTTCTGGACATACTATAGTAACAATCCAGCTTTTGGCTGTAATAAACATGTTTCCTTGCGGGGACAGGTAAACTCATTAGGTTGGTTTATAGACTCAATTCATATTTCGGATGTGGTAGGAACTCTGACACATGACCTGTGATTACGTGCTCCCAGTGACGTCGGTCTCTTTTCTTCATCGAAGTGCGCCCCTTCCCTCCATCTCCCTCTCTCTGGATGATGCTTGGTTCAGGTTTCTCAACAGCACTCCTGCCAATAGGTAATTTCTCCCATTGACTGATAAACAACTCGTTACGCTTTGAACAATGTGACGAATGATCAGACGACTCCAAATGAAAACAATACTCACACTTTTATTTCGCGTCGAGCGGAACAAATAACAGCGGACAGTTATCGGGTGTTATTAAACTGCCCCCGAGATGTAAGAGCGACGTTTAATTAGTAAATGTTTCACACGAAACTCCCTGCCTTGCCCCAATGTCCTCTTTGGGGCGCAAACCTGCCATTTCACCATTCAGAGTTGCAGCGTGTCTAGGTATTTCGAGTCCTGTCTTAAGTATCCATTTGCCAATCGATCTTTCCTCCTGAATTCTCTTCGCCTAAGCTCGGAATCAGTCGCATACAGCGCTTCACACACGGCTCTCTGGAAGACACGTCCTTTCCTTTCGAATCACACATAGAGAAAGTTCTTTGTTGTTCTGTGACGCTGTATTCGTTTCCAATGGTATCTTCCTTCCTATTTGTCCATTTTTGTGCAGAACTGGGAAAATCCCATTCATGGCTATGGTGGAGTGTACCGTCATATGGCATAATGCCCCCTCCTAGATAAAAAAAAATGTTTCCATTTTTTTAAAATGGATATATGTAGTACTTTGCAAATATATGCATTAACCTTTAACAACGAAACCTGGAGAGTTCCTAGTCTTCCCCTTTATCTACTCTCCAAAAAAAAAATAATAATGTCATATGACGGGCACGCCCACCTGTCTAATACCCCCTTAGACGTCGTGTGGCTGATGATGGTAGATCATACCAACTAATAACCATATTAGTCCCTACCTTGTCTTAATAGACAAGTATGTCCTCACTCTAGGTAATACCATGAGTTTTGGACGAGAGTAATAATGGGTTTGCCAGTATTCCATGTTGGTCGTTGTTGTTGTTCCTCCATATATTCCATGTATATTTATATGTTGGTAGGGTAGACGTAACTATCCATGTCTTGCGAGACTTTATGGAGCCATTTGCTATGTACGACTGTCCAATACTTGTGTGTATATCTTTAAACCATCAGCCGATTCCGTAGATTTTAATGGATCGATTGGCAAAATAGTTCACTCTCCCAAAATTAATTCAGCTGAAAACCTTGCTTATCCAACCACTCACTCCATCACAAAGTAATTATTTCAATGTTTCTCAATGAACAATTGAATAATAATTATCAATATACATATTCTAAAGTACTGACTTATCTACGTAACTTATTAATATAACAAACTAACTCAAACTAATTAACTAAGTAATTCTAATTAACTAAGTAATTGTTCAATTGGAAGTAATTAATAAAATTACACAACACAATCTACAAATACTTGACCGCAGTTTTCCACGTAAAATAATCCATCCAATGTGCAGGACATATTATTGGACCATTGCATCCGTGTATATGTCTCTGTCAATAAATGTAAATTAACCACATATGTATCTATTTGATTATACTATATATTACTAACAGTATTAATTTAAAGTCACCGATTGTATCAACATCGTCTATTAATTAGGTGCTATTTGATTGAAATTTTGTTAAGTTTCCTAACAATTTATGAACAGAACAGATACAATAAACTATAACTGAATAAATTATAATATATATTAGTCTTACTATATACTACAATCGACTTAGAATGTCTGCAAGATTATTATCCTTTCCAGGAATGTGACAGATATCGAATTCATAATCTTGTAATAGTAAAGAACATCTATGAATTCTAGAGTTCTTAGGATGACCAGATTTGAAAATCTGTAGAGGTTTGTTATCAGAAAGAATAAGAAATTTCCTACCAAGTAAATATCTGGCAAATTTCTTAATACTTTCAATTAATGCTAATGCTTCAAGTTCAGTGATAGCATAATTCCTCTGTGTCTCTGATAACTTTTTACTGAAGTAAAGAATTGGATGTAACTTTCCTTCATATAATTGAAGTAATACACCTGAAATAGCGTGTAAACTAGCATCCGTTTGTAATACAAAATCTTTTGAGACATCAGGCAATTTCAGAATAGGATAGACACTGAACAACGTTTTTATCTGTTGTAATAGTTTATCATGGTCATCTGTCCAAACTATTTTTGTAGGCTGACCTTTCTTTAATAGTTCAGAAAATGTTGCTGTCATATCAGCAAAATTAGGAACGAACTTTTGATAATAATTAATCAGACCTAGTATACTCCTTAATTCTTTTTTTGATGTTGGAGGTTTGATATTGAGAATTTTAGTAACTACCATTGGATCAGTTTTCCTGAATCCGTTAGAAATTCTATGACCAAGGAATTGTATCTCAGTAAAACCTATTTCAATTTTACTTGGTTTAGCTTTCAACCCGTGTTGTTGTATTTTCTGAAATACCTATTTCGGAATTTTCACATGTGTGGCAATATCTGAAGTATGCACACATATGTCATCCATATAAGTCGCTACATTGGAAATTCCATGTAGTAGTCTTCTCATCATACGCATAAATGTGCTTGGTGCATTTTGTAGCCCAAATGGAAAATATGCCCATTCATATAGACCCAATGGTGTACTGAAAGCTGTAATATGCATTGATTCTTTATCCATGGGAATTTGTCAATATCCCTTGGTGAGATCAATTTTCGAAAAGAGTTTCGAGTTTGCCATGCCCTCGATTAACTCATCAATGTTTGGCATTGGTTCTGCGTCTAATAGTGTTAACGCATTTACTTTTCTATAATCCACGCATAAACGTATTGAACCATCTTTCTTTTACACAATTACTACCGGAGTTTGTTGTTCTGTGACGCTGTATTCGTTTCCAATGGTATCTTCCTTTCCTATTTGTCCATTTTTGTGCAGAACTGGGAAAATCCCATTCATGGCTTTGGTGGAGTGTACCGTCATATGGCAACTCCGTCATCTCGTCTGAGTGCAATCTATTGTTCATTCAGCGCTTCAAGTGAGCCTGGTGGTTCAATTGCTAGCCAGTGCCCAGGGTTAGATCGGCCACGTCGTGTGTGGGTGCTGGCCTCTGGTTGCCATCAAAGCCTACCGGATTTTAGTTCTACCACGTTAAACAACTGGGCTATTTTGTTTTAAAAGGCTGACACAAGCCAGTTTGCTCAAGGTTTTACTCGCTCGAACTTGTGGAAAAGAAGCCACTCAACTCTTAACTTTATCCCAGCACGCGGGCTTCCTCCCACGTGACTTCCTGGGCTAAGCTAATTGGTTGATCCTTGCGCCTAGGTTACACTCACGATTGTCGTAAAATAGGATTGGGAAAAAGGGGGGGGGGGGGAGGGTGCGTAAAATGCGTGCCTACTATGCGTTATGTTGTGTAAACCATTTTTACCACATTATGCTGATGATCCCTCCTTTGTCACTAGCAAAGGTGAAGCGTTCCAACGATTTATTGTCTGATATATTTGGCTGCATCTTTTCGGGTGCATACTGCAGAGTTATATAAGCTATAAAGAAGTGGATAAATGAAGCATACTTTAGCTGAAACCTTACATCACATAGACCCATTTTGTGACATTGAGGGTAAGTTAATAAGTAAGTCACAAATGGCTGTAGAAAAATAACTAACTATGATCACAACTTGAAAACAGTTTTTTATACATACATTGTCCCTTTATTTCTCAACATAATTTCCACCAACATTGATGTACTTATCCCATCGTTTTATCAGTCTTCCCAAACCGACTGCATAGAACTGCGTGCTCTGTTTTCTAAACCACGTTTTCACTTCACAATCAACTTCGGCGTCACTCGCAAAATGTCTCCCGCCAAGGCGGGTTTTCAATTGACATAGCCCTTAGCGATTTCCCATAAAGCGGTGCATAGCTGGGTAGAAAAAAGTAACGCGGGCGAGTCAATAAGTAAGTCACACAGTTCTGTGGAATTCCAGGTAAATGAAAACAAAGTACGCAGTTCTATGAAGCCGGTTTGGAAGGACTGATAAAACGATGGATAAGTGCATCAATGTTGGTGGAAATTATGTTGAGAAATAAAGAGACAATGTTTATATAAAAATAAACTGGTTTCAAGTTGTTATCAATGTTAGTTATTTTTCTACAGCCATTTGTGACTTACTTATTAACTTACCCTCGTACATACAGTACAGTTCCAGTATCTACCCAGCTTTGTTAAATATATCGAGCTCGAGAGTCGACCAATC
The DNA here is from genome assembly GCA_014155875.1 of Cepaea nemoralis. NCBI lineage: Eukaryota > Metazoa > Mollusca > Gastropoda > Stylommatophora > Helicidae > Cepaea > Cepaea nemoralis. Next base: position 172,377 of record JACEFZ010009490.1, read on the forward strand.
TTTGTGAGACACATACAGTACAACATCGACTAAGCCATATGAAACACATATGGTTTAACTCCTTGCTTGTGTAAGTTAAAAAATAGTACATGAATTATAGAATAACCATACACACGGGGTGATTTGTTTTGCATAGAGCAAGTGAAAGATCCACATAAAAACCAAACAATGAACACTGGATGATGTTGTCTAGCAGTTGTATATTCTCAATCAACATTGTATGTTATATACTGTAAGAAGGGACAAACACAAGTAAGTTTACAAGTATCTCACAGGTCATTTTCTATCATTCACACCTGTTCAATCAAAGTCACAACTAGTGTGGTTTTCTTTATAATTTTCTTCCAAACGTTGTTATTAGCCGTAAAGTATCTACACAACAAACAACCTGGGACGCCAGCAGCAAACTCCTTCCACTGAAGAAACCAATGGTGAATCACTATAACAGAGTTAGTCTTTCCTTTTGAACCTAAGGCGGCGCATAGGGCAGAAGTCCTGTCTCTCCATGCCTGGCTGTTCGCTGCTACCTGTTGTAGATCTTGGATAATTACTTGGCCATTGAATGAGCTTTCTCTAATGATGGTTCTACGCAGGGTCTATAACACAGTACTTGTGGTATATGAATAAAAAGATGACACCAAAATATACATGATTTACGGACTACGTTAGTTTTCTTCCGATCAGTGATCAGTCATACAAAGCATGTGTAGAAATTAGGAACATTTGGTAACTTTTAATATCATATCAGTTTTCATAAAACTTGTTTTTCGTCAAATTATCTATGTTGTGACTTTCAGTCTGAATCAATGCAAGTTATGTGGTTGGCTGTTCCTCTTGAATATTTACATTACATTTTACATTTGTCCATGGCGTACACATAATCTGGTATCCCCGGCGGCCACTGTGTATTTAACAACTTCGAAAGTCAACCATTAGTTATTCACATTGATTGTTACCCCCCCCCCCCCCCCCCCACCTCTTTTCTGGATGTCAGTGGTCAAACTTTCGTCAACTGAAAGGGTTATCCAGCTTTCGCATCCTGGTTGGCAGTAGTGTGTCAGTTATGATAGCGGGCTGCGAGCTGGCCTATCCCTGTCTGTAGAGTAGGACCATCTGCGATATTAGAAACTTTTCACTTCAGTTACACTCATATGCTCAAACTCACACCTCATTTGCATGAGAACAAATACAACATTCTCCACACAGCTCTCACTCGGTGCCATGACGTTTGTTTGTTTGTTTGTTTATCTCTTCCTAAATTACGGAATGGCCTGGTCATCTTTTATCAGACAGATGCAATGTAGATGAGACAAATACCTATATTTCTGAGAGTTATATTTGTATGTTGAGCATATGCAAAATGTGATGCTATGATCTGATAACAGCCTTAATTATGACAGCAACTATATGGCAAATTAATCTGAGATATGTAGAATCTGATGAAAATAAGATTTTTCAAAATCAGTATTTCTATGCTTTTAAACAACCAATAAGAAGTGACTGTATAATCACCACTGGAACTTATCCAGTCAGTTCAGAGTTATATTTCAGGTCATTAGTAACATGTCCAGCAAATAACATATAAACAAACACGGTCACGCTTTCAACAATCATATGTGTTCAGTTAACAGCAAATATCAAGTGCACAAAACACCCAGGCTGTGCGTTCCTCCTTGCTTTCATACTTACCACTCAACAGTTGATTCTACACTTCACATAATGAAAGTACTCTATTTACAATAAACTTAACATGTGTATATTTCCATGATACTTTGCTTATCTAAGCCACAAGTAGAGTTAGACAGCATAACAATTTATAGACATTACAAACATGAATATTCATGGCCCCAGGGAGAGATAAATTACAATCAAAATATTTTATAATTGATACATACACATTCATTCATTCATTCATTCATTCATTGGCACCTTGCCGTCTTGACAGATGATAGTTTGTGCTTTAAAAAGGCATAATAACTTTTACCTATGGCGGTAGCGAATGTGACTGATAAGGCCAATTCGCGCTGTAAATGATCGTTCACAGTGGGTGCATGTGAACACGTGGTCATTTCCATCATCATGTACCATCTTACGTCTCACACGCTCGGTGTGTGACTTATCTGCAATAATTTTCTCCTTAGTTTTTATTCTATTTCTGATGATACACAATTGATACACAATTCAAATTGTTACAGTAAGTATGTGTTAGTTGGTCTAATTTCTAGAAATGTGAAATGGATGTATGTTATTTCATATTGAAACACGTCTGTGTGATACAACTTCTAGACATGACAGGCAAGTGGAGATAATATAACTTCTAGAAATGAAGTGTGTGTGATAGGACTTTGAGACAAGGGGTTGGGTAGTTGCGTGCTTGGTTGGATGGTTGGTTGATTGGTTGGCTGGTTGGTTGGCTGGCTGGTTGGTTGGTTGGATGGCTGATTGATTGGCTGGTTGGTTGGTTGGTTGATTGGTTGGTTGGATGGCTGATTGATTGGCTGGTTGGTTGGTTGATTGGTTGGTTGATTGGTTGGTTGGCTAGCAGGTTGGTTGCCTGTATGTCTTTGAAGCTGAAATAGCTTGAAGTTACAGTGGCTTAGAAATAACAGTCATGGGATGCATAGTTCCTGGATAAAGCGCCAGGGGTTAACCAACATGAGCGTGGACACGGATATTAACGACATTATGAGCATGAACTTGCATGCTACACAGGACCATGTGAATGATGGAGATTCTTTCTCGTGGACAGTGAAGAAACTGACGTTCTGCAATGAGCCTGCTGCATGATGAACCGGACACAGTAAACGTTGGGGTATCTGCCATAAAGATGACCACTCTAAAGATTCATCGCCAGAGATGTTGACTTATAATGGCAATTTGATCTTGTTGCATGATTATAACATTTGCTAGAACTACTGTGAACACATGTTCCTTATAATTAACACTATTTTCTTAACTTGAGTAAATAAATGAATATCACATCAAGTCAAGTCGTGATCATGATTGGCTCAGTGTTAGCAAAACATGGGTACAAATAGAAGAGTCAGATATAAATGAAGCATCCACAAGTAACATATTGGCCTTTTCTTTCACATTTTTTTTTTTTTTTTACAAACTATAGTTTTATTAATGTTTATCAATGTCACGAAACCGTCGTTCGTCCTTGTGGTATAGGGGAGACAGCCCAGTTATTACCCGACCAGGTCCCTTAGGAAATGATCACTCTTGGTTTAGTAATTCTAGACGGTTCGAAAAACCTTTACCTGGTGAGCAGAGCTCAGCTAGACTGACTGCACAAGCATCGCGCGCATGGGTTGTTCATAGCGCCCAGCAGAAAAAGAAGTCATTTGTGTTCTGAAAGTTTAGCAAGCCAGACTCCGTACGCCCTTGTATGGAGGCTGTGACAACTGATGTCTTCAAGGTAATCAGAGAAACCCGACATCATGTGCAGCAGACCGACATAATTTCCAAAAGTCAGTGGTGTGGACATTCGAATTTATGTCCGTTAAAGAAGTTTATTTAACGCTGTGTTGGTAGTCGGAGACTGCGGTAGATTTAGGCGACGTGGAACAGTTGTTGTGCGGGAAAGTGGGTCAAGTGTGAACAGGTGAAAGTGTGCCGGCCCAGAGCCAACCTTTTGAGTGCATAAATACAGGTGTTGTATTGAAGGGATATTTTACGTCTTAGCGGCGCTGGGCTTATTCACAGCCACTGTTAGTTAGTTAGTTAGTCTTTCCTTTTGAGCCTAAGGCGGCGCATAGGGTAGAAGTCATGACTCTCCATGTCTGGCGGTTCTCTGCCACTTGTAGATCCTGGATGTTCACTTGGCCATTGAATAAGCCTTCTCTGATGATGGTTCTACACAGAGTCTCTCTTGGTCTTCCCGTTTGTCTTTTCCCTACTTGTGACCACAAGAGGCCTTGGCTGGGGAGTCTTGTCTTGTCCATTCTGAGTACATGGCCGATGTAGTTCCAACGACGTTTTCTTAAAAAATTGGATACAATATCTTGCTTAGTCTCTTGTCTTATTTGCGTACTGGTTCTGAAATCTGTCCAGTGGACGTTTAGAATTCTTCTAAGACATTTGTTCTCAAAATTGTCTAATTTTTTTTAATCTAAAGCTACCGTTGATTTCCAACTCTCACATCCATACGTTATCACTGGAATCACACAAGAGTTGAAGATTTTAAGTTTCGTATGTTTGCTGAGTGTCTTTGACTTCCAGATGTTTGACAGTTTATTGAAGGCACCAGATGCCAGTGCGATTCTAGATAATATTTCTGGCGTTGAGTCCCCTGTAGATGTCATTTTGCTTCCTAGGTATGTAAAGCTGTTGACTTTTTCAAGAACATGGTTGTTTAATTTGGTGTTGTCTGAACTGTTGGTAAGATCAATAGTTTTTGTTTTTGCGGTGTTAATTTGGAGACCAATTTGTTCTGAAACATTTTGGAGATGGTTTATTTTCTCTTGGGCATCTGGGTGTGTTGAACTCAAAAGCACTATGTCGTCGGCAAAGTCCAGGTCTTCTAGAATTTTGTCAACCCAATGGATACCCATATTTGTGTTGTTTGTGCATTTGCGCATGACCCAATCGATAGCTATTCCAAAGAGCATCGGTGACAAGACACAACCCTGTTTCACTCCTGTTTCCACTGAGAACCAGTCAGAGTTGCCTGATTCTTTTCTCTCACAGCAACGTGTCTCTTTGTAGAAAGATTTTATGATGTTGATATATTTGGCAGGGAAACCATAGATGTTAAGTAGATTCCAAAGTGAAGGACGGTGGATACTGTCGAAGGCTTTTTGAAAGTCGACAAATTTGGTGATTAATTTCGACTGGAATTCTAGTCTTCAATGATTATTCTAAGGATGAAAATGTGGTCTATACATGACCGTTTTGGTCTGAAGCCAGCTTGTTCTTCTCTGAGCCTTTCATCTATAGACTTTTTCAATCTCTCAAGTACTCAAGAAACATTCTACAAAAAAGTCTTCCTGGTACTGACAGTAGGGTGATACCACGCCAGTTATTGCAATCAGTCATGTCACCTTTTTTGGCAGTTTGAAAATTACACCATCCTTCCACTATTGTGGTGGGGATTCGTTTTTCCAGATTTCATTGATCAGCTGTAACAAACGTTGTAAGGTATTCTCATCTGCTGCTTTGAGCATTTCTCCTGAGATGTCGTCTTCACCAACAGCTTTGTTGTTCTTCAAATTCTTAATGGCCGCTTTTAATCTCTTAGTCGATCAACCATTTTTAGCCAAGCCAGAAGAAAAACACGTCGAGAATATACAAATTGTATCCGTTCATAACATCACACACTACACACCTGAGTTAATTTTAATGTTCCAATAACCAGTTTGAGAATATCCTAGGAATTCAACAAATTTGTGCGAAGCGTATAACATTTAGAGCCAGAAATCTGATTCTGAAACAACGGGGAGTTTTATGATGGCGGATTGTCGAGCCGTCGATCAACCGTCTTAAGTCAAGCTTTTTTCATTTTCTTTCACATAATTTTTTTTTTTTTTTTATTACAAACTATAGTTTTATTAATGTTTATCAATGTCACGAAACCTGTCGTGTTTGTTTTTTAATTGTTTAAGCCATACCGGATTTTTTTCATGATTCCGTTAACCTATTAATTTCATAAATTCTCAGGCCCCAATTATTTTGTGCACGCATAATAATAAAAAAAAAAACAACAACCCACACACACGCACGCACGCACACACACACACACTCTCTCTCTCTCTCTCTCTCTCTCTCTCTCTCTCTGTTAACGATTAATTAAAATAATAGCTAGTTTCATGGTATTAAATTATAGCAGCAACGCCAGGAGTGTATATTCAGCTTAGAAAAATTAAAATGTAGCAATAGAAAACAGCTTCTGTCTAACAATTAGAATGGATATTTTCATAATATACACACGAACATTGCAAAATAAGGTAAACCAATACATAAGATGTTTCTAACTATTGAGGTTTTGCTATGAGAGTATTTATGATGATACAAAATGATGACATTGCTTATATGAAATAACCCATAGAATCATTAGTCATTGTAACAAGGCATATAATGCCCTGGAATACAAGTGCAATAGTTTGTGTTTAATTTCCTGGTGGAGAGAAGTATTGATTTATTACAGATGGCAATGTGAGAAGGTTACCACAGTGGAACATGTTTACTGCAAGGTATAATGGATACATTTTAACGGGAGCACCTACCGTTAAGTGAGAATCACAGTGTGATTCACACCTAAAGATAATGTGGAGAGTGATGTGACAGGAGGGCATAATTACAAATACATGCCAGGGATGCTCATGCCTAGGTTGGTGACACTATAGTATACACCAATTAATCAGTGCTTCATGATTATCCCAAGGGCAGTGGCATTGGTGCTGAATCATAATCATGATTTCTGGAAAGAAAATGTGGTAATGGAGGAAGCTGGTCATTCGACCATATAATGGTGTGGTCTGAGAATTGTTCAGTCCTATGACAGCATATCTCTGGTCTGTAAACCAGTTCATCATTAACATTTTCAAATTTTTCCATGTCATGGTACCAAAGTATCATTTTACTCATCAATTTTTCCAGCTATTGCAAGAATTAACTCCTCATGCAATCTTGTTTAGTACTCATCTCAAAATGATTTTCTGTTATAGCTGCAATATATGGTTCTGATGAGTTATTCTGCTATTCTTTTCACATGATATGGTGGTTTCTTTGGTAAAACTAAAAATGTAGATCACTTTGTGTGTACCAACTGCTGTAGATGTCATTTAGAAACTTTATTTTATTTTCAATTTCAAAATCTCTGAAGGCCTCAACTGTTTCTAATGTAAAGGATCAGGTTCTGGTGAATGTTCTTTGAATCATGCAGCATATGAAATTCTCGATTCCAAAAGCAAGTTTTAGTGAAAATTGTTTAGTACAGCAAGTACTTTAAACGAGGACTTTTAAGTAAAGACCAACATGCATGTGAGGTGTCAAGAAGTGGTCAAAGCAGTTCCATCACCAGTGAGCAAGTTGCACATCTGGTTGTCAGCCCATCATCCATAGATATAGTTCACAGCTTAAATTACATTTACTGATGAAAAAAAACATTTGTTACATTAAAAAAGGCATTTACTAGTGCTGATACATCCCCCTTTCTTTCATTCCTAAATCAATTATGTATCTCTTTCCTCCTTCCTTCTTTCCATACAGCATAAAATATGTTTGATAATAAATGAATGATCATATATACATAAAATGAGTCATGAATTTGTCACGGTGTGTGAGAAATGTGTTATACAGCAGATTACCAACAATAGTATCTAGAATTCAACTAAATGTACATTAATATCAAAGAATGTTCTTGATCAACAGGGAGGAATAAGAAAAATTACACTTCAAGTGTTCTAGCGCATGTTCTAATTGTTCCCTTGGCTATATGAAAACAAACGCACATATTACTATAAATTATTTAACTCTTTAAAACTGCTCATGAGTTGATTTTCTGTATATTGTTTACAATGAGCACATTCAGATGTTTAAATAATGTTTCCAGATAAGAACATTAACTCTGTGTGTCCCAGACAGTTGTCACTTAAAATTAATGAATGTATATGTTATAAAATGTTAAAAAGACAAGTATTTAGGACAGAAATAACTGAGTCATAAACCACAATAGAATGATTTACAAAAACAACTGGCTGGGATAGCTAAGTTAAAGGAATAACTAAGCCACAATGGATTAATGCAACACGTGCCTTAGACAGAAGGAGTAAACAAGCATTAATAATGCTCAGATAGCTAAATGTACTAAACTGAAAAGACGTTCATGAATGTAGTAAATGATAGTACTAGTAGTATATTATAGACTGGGACCCTACACAAGCCCCATTAGGTGGCTGCTAGTACCATATTCTAAAGGTTAACTTCCAATTCACAAATTCTAGCTATAACCATATGAGCTACTACTCAAGCGTCTAAAAAGTGATAAATGTATAATCAGTACAAATTAAGAATTAAGGCACATAAGAAATAGAAAACTGATATTATCCTAATCATATGAAACTATAAGATAATTCACACAGGGCATAAACTGTAGAGATAATTTAACAAAGATTTTTGAAGCAAACACATGAGTAAAGATTGCACTGACACCAGAAGCAGGAAATTTCTTTTTCAGTAATGCATCATCACACATTTGACCCAACTAAACAAGGCTATGGTTGTAAATACTTATGAAATAACAACAATAACTGAAGAATTATGTGGGAAAAACCTTAATGTTGATCTTAAAATGTGTCAATAAATAATAAATGAAACTAAAATATCACCTATGGTGAAAAACAATTGCTGCTACTATTAAAATTAACATGAATCTTACATTAAATTGGCACCTTAAGCTTGTGTTTTCAGCTGAAGTGTCATCAACATGAAAGAAATCCACAGTTCCTGCTTCTCCTCCTGTTTCCATTTGCAGAAACTGATCGCTGCTAGAGTCTCCTTCGTTGTGACTGTGGCCTTCTGACAAGTCATTTTGGGTCCTATTTTGTGACTGACCGACTGTATTGTCTGACTCCTTTGATTGGTCATCTGTGGTAGCCATGTTCCATGAAATTTGATTTATTTGCTTCTTGTCTGGACATCCCAGCCACCAGCTAGCAGTGCCACGAGGATATGACTTGTCAACCTGATGACAGAATGAGAGATTGATTGATTTATTGATGCCACACACCATAATTATTACTACTATCATCATCATCATCACTATCACAATCATCAATGAGATTCTTTAGATCAGCACGCCAAAACTACATACTGTCATTAATGTATGTGTTTAGACTCATCTAAGCAATATGTTTTTCTCAGAAGATTTTGAACCCACCAGTAATGTGGAAAACACTGAAAAAGTAGGAACACAGTTTTCCACTTCACTGACACAATTACATAGATAAATCACAATTTAACTCCTTTTACCTATTTAGAAATAATTGAGTTAACGGCTGTCTCTGTAATCCCGTATATTCTTGTGAGTAACGTAACCTGCGCGAGAAATGGTAGCGGTTCTCGCCGTGTTGGTAACTTACAGGGTATATGAGTCGGTCGCTCAGAAAGCAATGGCAAATTACTGAGCATAATCTTGCCTAGTACATCAACAGCAGCTGAAAAATGCTGATGTTGACTGCAACGTCCTGTAAGGGATATGAAAAAAACAAAACCCAATATACATCTTCGCCCAAATTTGAAGATATATGCATTATTTGTACAGTGCTTTAATCTCTTAATATCTTTTACTCAGTGTTGTGTTCAGCTTATATCTATATCCAGTCTTGATAAACAGCCTAATGAAGTGCGGGGCCCTACATATTGCCAGATTTGGAACAGTACTAGAATGAGGAACTTTTCTTTTGAACGACTATGTCCTCAGAACAAGGTATGATTCCAATTTTAACAAAATATAACACTAGCATTTGATTTTCCTGACATCAAAGGACCCATTAGAGTGCTGGTGATAGGAAATATCTGTTCAGGCATTCTTAAATTTCTTTTGTTGGATTGAGTAAGTGAAAGTGGAGTCAACTCATTGAAACCATCTGAGCTGTAAACACTACATTGCTGACTGAACAGTGAACTTTGACAACTTCTTCCAAGTAGCCAACTGATGAGTGTATTTTTTCTTTTCTATGATCTCATGACTATAAAGGTGTACGTTTTTGATAAATCCAAGGGTGAAATATAATTACTCCATTGTTATAATATGAGAATAAAGAGGTTTGAAATAAACCAGTTCAATTTAGTATTGCTTTTATATTGTTAACTGTTAGTTAGTTAGTTAGTTAGTTAGTCGCAGTTCCAACTTCACAGCAACGGGTCGTCCCCATTATGCTCTGTTCCTGTGCCAGTGAATATCACACAAAATGCTCCCCACTGCCCAATGTGAAAAGTGAAAAAGACAGGAGTCTCGACAAACAACAGCCCGCACATATACACTGTTAACTGTTGTGGTGACCCAATGTTTAGATGATCTTGCCCGTCTTTCTCCAGACAATTGAACCGTCAGCAAATGTTATTTTTGATTTTCATTAAAATAAGTACTTTAAGTGTCCTTTTAAAATAATGTGTGAAATGTAAACATTGGAAACAAAGATGAAAGAAGATTATGCATAAAAACTGGAAAGACTACATAGGAAAAGTGGAAACGCAGGTATGATGCATGCTTGTAATTGTTACTCAGTCTTTCAACAACCCCATAATGTGTACCTCACAGGTGTAATTACTCTGGCACGTGTCAACAATTGTGTTCAAATCCAAGGCCATAAAACTCACATTTAATGCAGGACAACTGCCGCAAGTTTGTCCAAATCAGCTACGAAGCTAGAGAAATAGGATTCATTGATATGAAGCTAATTGAACCAAGCGAGGATAACCTTTGTGTTGAACCATATAATGGCTTTAGATGTGTGACATGCCAGCAGTATCTCACATGAATGTAACCGCTGATGGATACGCAAGATTTACTGACAAGCATATAAGGAACTAGTTATCCAGTCACAAAGGATGGCAGATCACAGACTATCACCTATGTCAATGAACCATTCAGTGGCCAGGCCAGTGACTGCAAGAGAACCATTAAAATGTGTGGATATACTGTATGGTGTCAGCACTATGATTATGTAGCCAGCACAGAAGTGTGATTAGAAGACTATGCCTTCATTATGTAGCCAGCACAGAAGTGTGATTAGAAGACTATGCCTTCATTATGTAGCCAGCACAGAAGTGTGATTAGAAGACTATGCCTGCATTATGTAGCCAGCACAGAAGTGTGATTAGAAGACTATGCCTTCATTATGTAGCCAGCACAGAAGTGTGATTAGAATACTATGCCTTCATTATGTAGCCAGCACAGAAGTGTGATTAGAAGACTATGCCTTCATTATGTAGCCAGCACAGAAGTGTGATTAGAAGACTATGCCTTCATTATGTAGCCAGCACAGAAGTGTGATTAGAAGACTATGCCTTCATTATGTAGCCAGCACAGAAGTGTGATTAGAAGACTATGCCTTCATTATGTAGCCAGCACAGAAGTGTGATTAGAAGACTATGCCTTCATTATGTAGCCAACACAGAAGTGTGATTAGAAGACTATGCCTTCATTATGTAGCCAGCACAGAAGTGTGATTAGAAGACTATGCCTTCATTATGTAGCCAGCACAGAAGTGTGATTAGAAGACTAAGCCTTCATGAAGAAAGACAGTTTATAAACATCTCATCACCGTGACAAAGATGATCATGTCAGACAGTCAAAATAGAAATGCAAGACTAGATTTGTGTGGTTACAGAAGCGCTACAGATACAACAAGCAGTGAAGTATACACCTCCAAAGGAAGGAAGGATGGGGTCTAGCATAGCATAAGTATTATCGCACTTATAATCTGCATCATTAGATTTTTGGCAAAGGGACTGCACATTTGTGTGGGTGTCCATTTTCAGAATTGTAACTGATAACCTAGCTCAAGAACCAAACCACTGAGAAAGGCGAGTCTATTTTTGGTAAACAAGCATGAACCATGGACCTCAATCTACAGGAATCTGTCTTTCTGTGCATAGACAGATTAAATTACTTATGTGTGTTCCATGCAGAGAAACTATAACCATTATAAGGTTTATTATCTCTAATATTTAACCCTAAGGCATCCTGTGCTGGAACTGACACAGACCAGACATCAAATTTTATCATTTCATATTTACTCTAAGAATAAGATATTTACACATCTGTTTATAACTGTATGTCTTCCACTTATTTTATAATAAATAAATCCATCACTGATGAAACAAACATAGCTCTTGTGGTTATGTGATTAATTAATTCTGAGTGTTGTTAAATGTGGTAGTTAATTCTCGATAGGAGAACTTAAATCACACTGAGGAGATTGGCAGAAAGTTGTGTTGATGGTAGTCATTTAGCTGTGTGACCTGTACATGCTTATTATAGGCACTGCCTGTACGTGCTCTCTCTCAGTACGAGTTCAGTTAACTATACAATTATATTATAGGTACTGCCTGTACGTGCTCTCTCTCAGTACGAGTTCAGTTAACTATACAATTATATTATAGGTACTGCCTGTACGTGCTCTCTCTCAGTACGAGTTCAGTTAACTATACAATTATATTATAGGTACTGCCTGTACATGCTCTCTCTCAGTACGAGTTCAGTTAACTATACAATTATATTATAGGTACTGCCTGTACATGCTCTCTCTCAGTACGAGTTCAGTTAACTATACAATTATATTATAGGTGCTGCCTGTACGTGCTCTCTCTCAGTACGAGTTCAGTTAACTATACAATTATATTATAGGTGCTGCCTGTACGTGCTCTCTCTCAGTACGAGTTCAGTTAACTATACAATTATATTATAGGTGCTGCCTGTACGTGCTCTCTCTCAGTACGAGTTCAGTTAACTATACAATTATATTATAGGTACTGCCTGTACGTGCTCTCTCTCAGTACGAGTTCAGTTAACTATACAATTATATTATAGGTGCTGCCTGTACGTGCTCTCTCTCAGTACGAGTTCAGTTAACTATACAATTATATTATAGGTGCTAGTTCAGTTAACTATACAATTATATTATAGGTGCTGCCTGTACTTGCTCTCTCTCAGTACGAGTTCAGTTAACTATACAATTATATTATAGGTGCTGCCTGTACTTGCTCTCTCTCAGTACGAGTTCAGTTAACTATACAATTATATTATAGGTGCTAGTTCAGTTAACTATACAATTATATTATAGGTGCTGCCTGTACGTGCTCTCTCTCAGTACGAGTTCAGTTAACTATACAATTATATTATAGGTACTGCCTGTACGTGCTCTCTCTCAGTACGAGTTCAGTTAACTATACAATTATATTATAGGTGCTGCCTGTACGTGCTCTCTCTCAGTACGAGTTCAGTTAACTATACAATTATATTATAGGTGCTGCCTGTACGTGCTCTCTCTCAGTACGAGTTCAGTTAACTATACAATTATATTATAGGTGCTGCCTGTACGTGCTCTCTCTCAGTACGAGTTCAGTTAACTATACAATTATATTATAGGTGCTGCCTGTACGTGCTCTCTCTCAGTACGAGTTCAGTTAACTATACAATTATATTATAGGTGCTGCCTGTACGTGCTCTCTCTCAGTACGAGTTCAGTTAACTATACAATTATATTATAGGTGCTGCCTGTACGTGCACTCTCTCAGTACGAGTTCAGTTAACTATACAATTATATTATAGGTGCTGCCTGTACGTGCTCTCTCTCAGTACGAGTTCAGTTAACTATACAATTATATTATAGGTGCTGCCTGTACGTGCTCTCTCTCAGTACGAGTTCAGTTAACTATACAATTATATTATAGGCGCTGCCTGTACGTGCTCTCTCTCAGTACGAGTTCAGTTAACTATACAATTATATTATAGGCGCTGCCTGTACGTGCTCTCTCTCAGTACGAGTTCAGTTAACTATACAATTATATTATAGGCGCTGCCTGTACTTGCTCTCTCTCAGTACGAGTTCAGTTAACTATACAATTATATTATAGGCGCTGCCTGTACGTGCTCTCTCTCAGTACGAGTTCAGTTAACTATACAATTATATTATAGGCGCTGCCTGTACTTGCTCTCTCTCAGTACGAGTTCAGTTAACTATACAATTATATTATAGGCGCTGCCTGTACGTGCTCTCTCTCAGTACGAGTTCAGTTAACTATACAATTATATTATAGGCGCTGCCTGTACGTGCTCTCTCTCAGTACGAGTTCAGTTAACTATACAATTATATTATAGGTGCTGCCTGTACGTGCTCTCTCTCAGTACGAGTTCAGTTAACTATACAATTATATTATAGGCACTGCCTGTACGTGCTCTCTCTCAGTACGAGTTCAGTTAACTATACAATTATATTATAGGCACTGCCTGTACGTGCTCTCTCTCAGTACGAGTTCAGTTAACTATAACATTATATTCAGCAGCCCAGCAGCTTTTTGTCCTCCCTGTCAGCATCCGATATAAGAAGCCACTTCTTGGCTGATTCTGCAGTATCTAGGGCAGTGTCTTTATCTTTCCTCATTTGGAGAGGCATCTGTTTTTCGATTACACTAACTTTTGGCCTGTAGAATCTGAGGTCCAAACCTGAGCTTACCACTTGAAGCCACATTGTATTTAAAACAAAACAACTGCAGCGACATACAGTGACAGACACACCTTAATATGACAGACTGACCTAGACAATCAGACAGGACCTTAGGTAGGCTGATTGGTTGGGAAGTATACATGCTGGCTGCATGGTTGGCTGGCAGCAGGTAAGCTAATTAAGCCATGAGTTCCATGGACATAATGATAACAGGAACATGTACTGAACACACTCAGCCTATACCTAACATGGGGCGGGCGTGCTAGCCAAGGTGATAGTGAACTGCCCTGGTAATGTCATGAGCACGGTTGGACATATGCTTGACACTTGAGCTCATCACTTGCCAAAGTGAGGGAATGATTGGCCACCCACTCCTTGCTTAAAATACGATGGTGCTATCACATCACAGACCCAAAGCAAGATACCGCAATATGACAATGTATTATATGTTAAATAATATCTAACATAATTTCCACATAATATGTACACTCGCCACCGCCATGGGTCGTAGTTATTAAGCCTTTTTGAAGCACAATGTACCAAACTATCGTCTGTCAAGACGGAAAGGTGCCAATGAATATCTGACATATCATTAATGCTTGCTGTTTTTGTGCACAGTTAGCACATTAGGGTTAGAATTATGTTGTTTAAAAAAAGAGAAATTATTATCTCCAAGAAGAAAGAAATACCACAATGTACGAGGGTAAGTTAATACGTAAGTCACAAATGGCTGTAGAAAAATAACTAAATAGGATAACAACTTGAAACCAATGTATTTTTATACATATATTGTCCCTTTATTTCTCAACATAATTTCCACCAACATTGATGCACTTATGCGATCGTTTTATCAGTCCTCCCAAACCGGCTGCATAGAACTGCATGCTTTGTTTTCATTTACCTGCTATCCCACAGAAATGTGTGACTTACTTATTGACTCGCCGTCAGTAACTTTTTCTACCCAGCTATGCACCGCTTTACGGGATAAACATTTGTCAGCATAAAGACTGAAAACCCACCTTGGCTCGAGACATTTCGTGAATGATGCTGAGCTGAATGTGAAGTGAAAATGTGGTTTAGAAAACAGAGCACCCGTTGTTCTAAGCAGCCAGTTTGGGAGGACTGATAAAACGATGGGATAAGTGCATCAATGTTGGTGGAAATTATGTTGAGAAATAAAGGGACAATGTATGCATACAAATAAATTGGTTTCAAGTTGTTATCATATTTAGTTATTTTTCTACAGCCATTTGTGACTTACTTATTAATTTACCCTCATAATATCCAAGCTCAATAGCTGACTCTGTGGCGAGTGAAGGGGTTGCGGACACAATTTGTAATCCCGCATACTGTATTCAAAACACAGCCATGGGCGATTTGGCAGCAGATTGCTTTGCACTGATTTTCATACAATGGTATGAGTGTCGGTCATTCAGAAAGCAATGGCAAATGACTGAACATAAACTTGCCAAGAAATCACAAACATCCAAAAATGCAAGGGTTGGCTGTGACGTCCTGTAAAGGATATGTAACTAACTATTAATATCCCAGTCACTGTAAACATTCTAATTGGGTGAATGGGTAAAATTATTTTGGAATAGTCATAACATCAGATGGAAGATGCCTTCAGATGCCTTGTAGAACAAGAATGGCCATAGATAAAGTATCCTTTTTCAAGATGGAAACATGCACTAATAAAAAGTCAATAACAGTGAGTAAAAAAGTGTTAAAGTGCTATCTAGAATTTAAATCATTAACTTCCAGTTCGGCACGCATTGCCATAATGTTCTCTTCCTCTAACACGTTAGGCACATTGAGCTCATATGTCGAGAGCAAGGAAGACAGTGCTTCCCAACAGCCAAGTCACATTTATATATATTTTGTGTAGATTTTTCATGTGGTTGAAACAGTGGGTATTTGTTGTTTGTGTGTGCTGATGAAGGCTTTAGCCGCAAAGTCTATTATGTCATTTCTGATTGTGTACTAGAAAAACTTAACAATTCTATTTCTCATTTTTGTGTATTCACTCATCATAAAGAACCGGTATTGTCCTTTGCGCATCAAATATGGACAAAAAGCAGATAAGCTAAGAAACATCTCATGGCTGTTGTAATGTGGTTTCTAAGAAAAATGCAAAAAAATTCCACAGATGGACAGAACAATTAACTAGGCAGTCCTTCACAAAACAAATGAAAACAGTAAACTTATTGGAGAAATTAGATGAGGACAGTCAAGAATTTTTGTATTTTATGGAGAAATAAATTAGAAAACTTAATGGCAACTAGCTAATTGATGGGGAAAGGAGAAAAGGGAAGGCAAAGAAATATACACCTGGATGGCTTGGCCACACTTCATAATCGAGACAAAAACACAGATCTCATCCGTGACTCTGGTGATGTCTGAGATGGCGAATCATGACTGCCTACGCTTACCTGCATGACACATGATTATGATGATGGTCTGCTAACAATTATAAAAACCAGTGATATTATATTAAAGGCTACTGAAACAGATAATCTTACTCTGAAATCAACATCATTGTAGCGGTAGTAGAGATCACCACTGAAGAAATATGTCCTCCCATTTGTCCACTTGAGTGCGGCATCAATATGAGATGGTAACCCTACCCACACAGAGATAGGCTTCGGATAGCCAGGATCAACATGGTTGACAGTGTATCTCCAGTATTGGTCACCTGGCGGAGAGGAAAGCCAAGAACACATTGTTGATCAGTTATATTGCTTCAGAAATCAGTTTAGTTTAGTTTTCATTGCATTGCAGACATGTCCATGAATGATGTCATGTACTCTAGAATAAATCCATCACTGTACAGCAACTGTGCCAATTCAATGTTAAACAATGATATCACCACGTTAGTGGGAGCACACTTCAGTATCTTACATGACAGTATGGATACAATCTATGTTCAATTCCTGCTTGTATACAGGATGACATGGATGGGTTAATTATATTGATGTTTAAGTCTGAAAGACCCTCACTGAATTTAAAGCTGAAGATATTACAAACACAATGCAAACACTTCAAAGGTAGCAGTTTTGGAGACAATGATGTAAGAAGAAAGAGCAAATAATACAGGCCAGGTATGACAGACTATAGCAGGCTAACAAAGAAACTGATGAATTAGCACATGTCACAAACACATATCGGGGAAGCGTAAGCACATTCAAATTCAGTGTTGACAGGCTGAATCATTGTTTCAACAAACTGTTGACAGGCTGAATCAGTTTCAACAATCTGTTGACAGGCTGAATCATTGTTTCAAAAATCTGTTGACAGGCTGAATCATTGTTTCAACAATTGGACATCTGCCTATGGAGACTAAGCACACAAGGGTTTGTCATGAGCTAATGATCACAATTGTGTCAGTGAATCAATTCAATTACCTTTAATAAGAACTCTGGCTTATTAAGATCAAATCAAAATCCTTTTTCACGCCAGGAGGAAAACTGGGTATTTGGTGATGATCCCTTACTTGTTACAAACCCACACTCAATGGTTGATTTGGTCAGTATCACCGTGGAAGCTTCCATTTCCTAGAAAATGTCCTAGTACCTGTTTTAGATAGAGTGGAGCTGGGAGTCCGGGTCAATTGTAAAAATCGCTGACACAAAGGGAACTGGAATACACAGAGCCCCAGGCTGACAGGCCAGCATGCTTGCTACTGCACTGCTGCTCTACTCCTCTTGCAATCCTAGCCAGTTGTGAAATGAATCCACTGTTCCTCAGTTATTACAATAACTCATTATTTCTCAGCAGACCGCCTTGCATTGGTTTTCATACAATGTTATGAGTGCCGGTCATTCAGATATGCAACTAACTTTTTATCTCACAGCAGTGGTTACACATAAGTTCAGTCCAGTATCCAGACACATATTCTGACTTCAACTCCTTCTGCCTCAGAAAAACCTCTCTATCCTAGCTATTGCTTTCATTCTTTCTGTTCCAGCTACTAATTTTTACTTACACCTGGCTCAGTCATAAGAACCTTCTGGCCTAGAGAGACAACAGTGGAAGATAAACTCTATGGACCAGCTGAATGAACTAAAAAAGACTGTTAGATTCATACAAGAGACGACATTGCAGTTGTAGACATGTTTCAAGCGAACGAAAGAAGAAGAAGAAGAATAAGTTACTTTACCGTTTCTGTCTCATACATTAACCATCTCTATCCTAATATATTACTGTCATTCCTTCTCTGTCCTAATATATTACTGTTATTCCTTCTCTATCATAATATATTACTGTCAATCTTTCTCTATCCTAATATATTACTGTCATTCTTTCTGTTCCAGCTACTAATATTTACCTACTCCTGCCTCATACATTAAACATCTCTATCCTAATATATTAATGTCATTCATTCTGTTACAGCCACTAATATTAACTACTACTGTCTCACACATTAACAATCTCCATCCTCCTAATTTACTGTCATTTCTTCTGTATCCTAAAATATTAATGTCATTCCATCTGTTGCAGCCACTAATATTAACTTCTCCTGCCTCATACATCAAACACCTCTGTCCTAATATATTACTATCATTCCTTCTGTATCCTAATATATTAATGTTATTCCTTCTGTTCCATTCACTAATATTAACTCTTCCTGTCTCATACATTAAACATCTCTTGCCCTAATAATATACATATATTACTATCATTCCTTCTGTTCCAGCCATTTATATTTACCTACTCCAGTCTCAGGTGTATGTTAATTTGTCTTTTCTGTCCCAGAGAGTTACTACTTCAACTCATTCTTATGTTATTCCCAGACCGTTATTGTATAAACAATTAAATCAAGAATCAACATCACTACATCACTGCACCACTCCATCCATCTTTAAGTAGGACAGTCCCAGTTTTTTGTGACATAATTCACTGTTTCAAAAAATGCTTTCGAACACTTATTTGTCCTGGTTTTTCTTATGAAATTAAACATTTAATTAAATTAAACTATTTCTTCGTTTTCACTTGGTATAACTGTATAATTTGTGACAGAGATTAAGAGCAGAATGTATCAAGCAAAAGCTGCATTTCAGAAAATTACAAATAATTTATGCAATAAGTTACTTTGACTGAATGTCAGAAAAAGATAATTGGCATATTATGTAGAACATAATTTGCCGTGTGGCAGTAAATAGTGGAACATGAATGAACAAATTAGCAGTAGCTGGGAAGCAACGAAACGTAGTTCCTGACACGAATGTTTTGAATACTTTGAACTGTCAGAATAACTAACAACAATTTTTTGAAAGAGTCTAATTAAAGTAGACTATACAACTATAAGAAAGAGAGAAACAATGTTCTTGAGTCATAGAATGAAACGAGAGGGACAGGAAAGATCAGTGAGAGGAGAGGCAGAAGCAAACCGAGAGAAATGATGCTGGATGGACTGAGACGGTGGCATGCAAGAAAACCATTAAAAGGGTTGATCAGGAACACCAAGCACATATATTTGTGGATAGACATGAAAGCCTACGTCAGTTGGCACGGCACATGATAATGATGATGGGTGACAATATTAATTTTGGTAACCTCTTTGATTCTAAGAGAAACGTCCTGGTTTCTCAGTTCCAAGTTCTGGCAACCATACTGTTGCAGGCAGGATGAACACGAACAATAATCAACTTTAAAAAATTACATTACTGACCTTTCATAAAATATGTCTTCCCATTGCCTCCCCATACAAAGGAGGCATCTATATTTCCAGGGATACCTTTAAATCCCTCAGAGATGCTGCGGACGTACATAAATTTGAAGCTGTAGAACTTCCAGTAGTAATTGCCCTGTATTAATGAACATAAAAAATAATTATTACATTGCAGTATCAAAACCTTAGTGAAAGGGAGACATGACTGAGATGTGACAGTGTCTGCATCAAGCTGACAAGTGACCAGGTTCAAGTCCCAGAATGGGTAGAGCATTGATACAGGACCCACTGGTAGCTAATGATATCACATCGAATCTTCAATCTTGGCAAATAGGAGGCCCCATGTGCAAATTGTGCACAGTAAAACTCCCATAGAAGTTGGACATTGCAGAAAGCAGGTCTGGAGGGAGTTGTGTGGGCAACATTTGTAGGGAGAAAAACCTACCTATGATATATGGAGCTGGTTGTAATGGATGGAATCTGCCTAGAGTACATGTTACACAAATGTGTGCTGAAGTTGGACATCCTGAACTTTGAGATGCATTACTAGGTTGCATATTCTTTACAGGACACTGCATTTTTAGACTGTGATTCCTGGGCAAGCTTACGTTCAATAGTTTGCTATTGTTTTCTGAACAACCGGCATTCATACCATTGTATGGATATACCTAACACAAGGTGGTCTGCTTCCAAATCTCCTGCAGCTGTGTTTCCAATGTATGTGGGATTACGAATTGCGTTCGTAACCCCTTCGCCACAGAACGGGTGTTACTGGGTATGGTATAACATATAAGTTAGTTGCAAATTCTTTACAGGACGCCGCAGTCAAGACCAGCATTTCTTTCGCTGTTTGTGATTTCTTGTCAAGTCTATGTTCAGTAGTTTTTGATTACTTTCCCAACGACCGGCACTCATACCATTTTATGAATCCAGCGCAAGGCGGTCTGCTTCCAAATCACCCACAGCTGTAATCTGAACTTGATATGCGTGATTTTGAATTGCAATTGCAAGGTGTGGTACACTCCCCTCAAAAGAGGAACAAAGAAGAAGAGGGTAAAAATCTTCAGTGTAAGCATTTCACACAGTTATTTAATATTACAGCATCAGTCAGAAGCAGTACATGATTGCAGTAAAGGGCCTTATCCAGATGTTTGAGACTGATATATCAGACAGGTCAGTACCATTATACTTTTCATTTGTGTAAAGAACCAACATAATTGCATTTTCGCTAACACAACTAGTACTCAGTCTTTAGTAGCAGATATTGAAGGGTGTGAAGGCTAATTTCACCAACTGTGCGCTGCCAGCAAGCCCGTGCCATCTTCGCATGTGTGCTACTACTGAGACACTAGGAATGTCATACAACAAACAACAGTGGGGACACCGAGGACAAGCAGAGGCTGCTATATAACATAGCTGAAAGAAAAGTATAATACATACAGAAGGTTCACATGAAGAACTGTCCCAGTACATGTAGTCACCTCGAGGAACACGGAGACACCATTGTACAGTAGTTGTTTTCCTTTCAGGCAGCATGCACTCATGAACTTCAGTGCTTCAGAAGTGTTTCAAATAACCAGGTTGCTAATTGTATTACTTTATCAACTCTAAGGATTCAAACTCATCTACTCATCTATGTCTCCACCTTACGGTGAGACTGTAGTTTGTCTGAGGATTCAAATCTCATTTACCCATTCATCTATGTCTCCACCTTAAGGTGAGACTGGAGTTTGTCTGAGGATTCAAATTTCATCTACCCATCTATGTCTCCACTGTAGTTTTTCTGAGGATGTAAATCTCATTTACCCATTCATCTATGTCTCCACCTTAAGGTGAGAGTGGAGTTTGTCTGAGGATTGAAATCTCATCTACTCATCTATGTCTACACCCTATGGTGAGAGTTCAGTTTGTGTGTCCTCGACCCCCCCCCCCCTTCCAACAACTATGCCAGTGATAGTGTAGCAACTGGCTGGACCTCTGAAAATCTAACACAGACCAAATTAAAAGAGAGAATGTGAGCAAATGGGTGACTTACTACAAACATTTTTTAACTTGAAATATTGCATTTGATTGAATAAGATCTTTAACGACATAAACATGCACTGAAAGTTATGATTAATAAAGTATGAAACCCACCTTAAAAATATAAGTAAATCCATTATCCCAATGTAAGGCACTGTCT
This sequence comes from Cepaea nemoralis, assembly GCA_014155875.1. Classification (NCBI taxonomy): domain Eukaryota; kingdom Metazoa; phylum Mollusca; class Gastropoda; order Stylommatophora; family Helicidae; genus Cepaea; species Cepaea nemoralis. Next base: position 194,404 of record JACEFZ010009490.1, read on the forward strand.
ATTGGACCTGTTAATCCTGTCCAGTCTTGACTAATTTCTTTTGGGTAGCCTTCATCTATTCCATAACTGTTTAGGCGATAGTACTGTGTTCCTAGAATAAGTGTAGAGGTTAATGTTTAAATATGTAATATGCAAACACTGTGCTTGAAAACAAGTGTTTGTTGAAGACAAACATTTACAGGTTTCCCACTACTGACAATGTTGTAAGGGATGCCATGTCTGGAAACCCTACTCAGACAGAGACTAAGAGCAGAATGTACCAAGCAAACGCTGCAAATTAATCTATGTCTGCAGCATTTCTGAGGGATTTAAGGTATTCCTAGAAATATAGATGCTCCTTTGTATGGTTATGGTAATGGGAAGACATATTTTATGAAATGTCAGTAGCGTAAATATTTTAACGTTATTGCTTTTCATGTTCATCCTGCTTGCAACAGTAGGGTTGCCAGATTATCGATCAAGTTCTAATATCTGTAAAAGTTGATTTAGTTCGATATTGTCAAATAGAGGCTATGTATTCTATTATCTTCCCTCTAATGTTTTGTCTTCTATGATTTGAACTGTGTCCCAAGCACTTGGTCACTTGCTTCTTGAGGCCACACACTCGTTTTAGTCTTGATGTGACTGAAAGTTGGAACGCACATATTTCTAAAGTCAGATACCTGTTTTAGTGTATATGTGGATGAGCATTTGCTACACTTATTTCTTAAGGTCACATGCCTATTTTAGTGTGTTTGTGGCTGAATGTTCCGTTTGCCTGCCGCCAGGTGGTTATGTGTTTAAATCCTATTTGAGCTAGGGATTTTTCCACTGACATTGCCACCCAGGCCGACAGTAAGACAATGTGTACCTGAAAATGCTCACGGAAGTGAAGTCTTCCGGTGTGATACAGACCACATCACCCGTCCAGTCTCGGTTAGTCTAAAGGTATGGGTCTCAATACGCCCGATGATGTGAACAGTGAGACGTTTTAGTGGTTGAAAGTTGCAATACATTTGTTTCTCCAATATCTGTTTTAATCTGTAAGTGACTGCCAGTTGGAACACATTTGTTTCTCAGATGTCTGTTTTAATCTGTATGTGACTGCCAGTTGGAACACATTTGTTTCTCAGATATCTGTTTTAATCTGTAAGTGACTGCCAGTTGGAACACATTTGTTTCTCTGATGTCTGTTTTAATCTGTATGTGACTGCCAGTTGGAACACATTTGTTTCTCAGATATCTATTTTAATCTGTATGTGACTGCCAGTTGGAACACATTTGTTTCTCAAATATCTGTTTTAATCTGTATGTGACTGCCAGTTGGAATACATTTGTTTCTCAGATATCTGTTTTAATCTGTATGTGACTGCCAGTTGGAACACATTTGTTTCTGAGATATCTATTTTAATCTGTATGTGACTGCCAGTTGGAACACATTTATTTCTCAGATCTGTTTTAATCTGTATGGGACTGCCAGTTGGAACACATTTGTTTCTGAAATATCTATTTTAATCTGGATGTGACTGCCAGTTGGAACACATGTGTTTCTCAGATATCTATTTTAATCTGTATGTGACTGCCAGTTGTAACACATTTGTTTCTCAGATATCTGTTTTAATCTGTATGTGACTGCCAGTTGGAAGACATTTGTTTCTCAGATATCTGTTTTAATCTGTATGTGACTGCCAGTTGGAACACATTTGCTTCTCAGAAAAATGTACTAAATGCAAACTGCTCCAGTGACTATTGATTAATCATAAGCAATATACATATACAGTTAATTAAGGTAAAATTACACCCAAAAAATACACAATTGGACCTGTGTGCACCGAAGACTGAGGAGATAAAACTTAACTTCAACGTAGAAGTAAAGAATATATTTGATGCATTATCTGATCTGGAGATTTTATTGTGACCAATGATGAATATTGAAGAACTCGGTCAGCCAGGCTTCACAAACAACTATCCCAAAACTGAAGATTAAAAAACATAAGAAACTAATGGAAATAAGAAGAAATAACAAAGATAACCATGAAAAGTATGAAGAGATTCACACGGAAAATTAGGAAATTATGCAAAGATACAAACTAAGCATGGCTTGAAGAAAATGCAAGGTAATTTAAAACCAACAGAACACCCGGTATACCAAATTAATGTACACAAGAATTCATGACATCACCTATGAAAAGAAAACACAACACCCATTAACAGGTTGCCTAAAAACGGGGGAAAAAAATCAGATTTTAAATTCATTTGTAAGATTATGTAAAAGACCTTTCTAATGTTACAAAGATCGATAATGAAGTAGGTAAATATCAGCCTATTAAGAGAGGTATGCGACAGGGATGTGTAATGTCTCTAGATCTGTTGTTTCCCCCTATACAGTGAACATATTATTATAAATTTAGAAGACATGAGAGGAATTTATACTGGGGGACATAACATCTATAATATTAGATATACAAATGATGCAGTTTTGATTGCAGACAATGAAGATGATCACCAACATTTCGTTGATGTGGTTATTGTATCCACTGAACAACTAGGGTTAGAATTAAGCTGTAAGAAGACAGAGATTATAGTCATCTCAAAGAAGAAAGAAATGCCGCAATCGTGTATATTCTCGTGAGTGACGTAACCTGCGCAAGAATCGGTAGCGGTTCTCGCCGCGTTTGTAACTTACGGGTATGTGAGCCGGTCGCTCAAAAAGCAATGGTATACTACTGAGCGTAATCAATCTTGTCTAGTACATCAACAGCAGCTGAAAAATGCTGATGTTGACTGCAACGTCCTGTAAGGGATATGCTATATATATATATATATATATATATATATATATATATATATATATATATATATATATATATATATATATATATACACTTTAAATCGGTACAAATAGCTCATAACAGTAGTAACATCTTCATGGCATGTGCCTTGAAGACATTAGGTCAAGAATTGCTATGGGAACGGTAGCCTATCCTAAGATGAAAAACATACTGGTCAATAAAAAGATGTCATTTGCAATGAGAAAAAAAATGTGTTGAAGTGCTACATGGACCCTGTACTGTTGTATGGATCTGAAACGCGGGCAATGAGCATATGAGTTGCACCATGCAGTCTTGACAGACTAAAGAATGTGAGTTGGAATTTAACCAAAATTCCATCTCACAATACCTGAGCAGAGCTTTAGAGAAACATGTGGTGCCCTCTCGGCCTTGCCTCGTTTGACCCAGAGGAATGGGTAACCAATACGTCTGGAACAAGGTAGGCTGCAGACGCTGGCGGCTCAGCGTCAATCCTCCGAGACCTCGCCTCCACGAGCAGGAGACGAGCGATGGCCAGATCCTAAACCTTTGGGATTTGACTTAGAAGCGTTCAGCCAAATCCCGCAGGTAAGGGTCGTATACGCGCCCGGACCACTGGTCACGTACACCTGTCCAAACGCAAGTGTCTGGACCTTGTAAGCGTGTACTACCGTCAGACTCCCCGCCTGACTCGTGCGGCTCCCACGACCAACGAGCGTAATCCCGCCGGAGATATTGCTCGTCTGCTGCGAGCAAATCTCCCTGCCTGCTACATGTGCGAATCTCGCGACCAGCGAGAATAGGCCCGCCGGAGATATTGCTCGTCTGTTGCGGACAAATCTCCACGACTGAATAAGTAAAGAAACGCTAAAAGTAATGGTATTTCAATGGCGCTTGCGCTCCCACCTATGCTACACCCTTCATGTGTCTCCACAAAGTCGGACTAGAGTCAAGCTCAACAGGGTCTTCTTTCCCCGCTGATTCTACCAAGCCCGTTCCCTTGGCTGTGGTTTCGCTAGATAGTAGATAGGGACAATGGGAATCTCGTTAATCCATTCATGTACGTCACTAATTAGGTGACGAGGCATGTGGCTACCTTAAGAGAGTCATAGGTACGAAACGATAAAAGTAGTGGTATGTCAATTGCGCTTGCGCTCCCACCTATGCTAAACCCTTCATGTGTCTTCACAAAGTTGGACTAGAAAAATGAGCATATAAGCTGGAGAAAATCTAATGGTAGTGGAAATGGGGTTTCTGAGGAAAAAGCACAGAATACCATGGATAGACAGGATACAAACACTGAGCAAATCCTACAAGAAACAAATGAAAATCTAAACTGATTAGCGAAATTAGAAGAGTCAAGATTTTTTGGGCACGTATTAAGAGGAAATTGACTGGAAAAACTTGGTGATTATTTGCAAGATTGAGGGGGAAAGAACAAAGGCAAGGTGGAGAAGTAATTATTTGTATGGCTTGACCACATAGCTTAATCGAGACAAAATTACAGAGCTGATCCACAACTCTGGTGATCCTGTGAGATGACGAAACTTGACAGCCCACGCTTATTGGCATGGTACATGATGGTGTGTAGTAGTAGTAGTAGTAGTAGTAGTAGTAGTAGTAGTAGTAGTAGTAGTAGTAGTTGTTGTTGTTGTTGTTGTTGTTGTAACAGAGTAATAGTAGTAGCAGCAGTAATAGTAGTGGTTGTGTTGGTGGTAATAGGGTAAGTTTATTAACAGTAGTTGTTTCAACAGCAGCAGCAACAAGTAGTAATAGCAGCAGTAGTAGTAGCAGTATTAGAATAATTAGTAGTCGCAGTAGATGTAATAGTAGTAATACTAGTAGCAGCAGTAGTGGTAGTACTCTAACTGCAGCAGTAGTAGTAGTGGTTGTAGTAGTAGTAGTCTTACAGTAGCAGTATCTCATTCTCACCTTTGAAAATGTAAGTGTAGCCATCTGAACTCGTAGTAATGGCATCAATTTTAGAATCTGTACATATCTTTGGTATGGTCAGAATGGGACCTCGAGTTGGTGGTCGCACTGGTGGAATCTTTTCAATTTCTCTTCCTTTAAAATAGTGACCTTATGATAAAGATTTTATGACCAATTTAATTATATATATATATATATATATATATATATATATATATATATATATATATATATATATATATATATATATATATACTACATACTTAATAATAAAAGATTTAGAAATGCTTTAATTAATGAAAAGACAGTGCTTGGCGCTAACTGTAATAGTGATCATGTACATACTAAGTGGGCAAATAAAATGTAAGATTAAAGAGAGGGAAAAATGGTTAAGAACGTGATGCTTAATAAAGAGGATCTGAAAGTAGATAAAGAAATTCAAGAACAATACAGAGTGACTGAAAAATATGTCCAATGCAATAGCTAAAATACAGAGTATTAATGAACAGTTGGAAATATTAAGGGACTCCATTCATCAAAAAGCTAAGAAGAAATTGATAAATGAAGATATCTTAATGCTGATGGACAAAAGAAAACAGACTAAAAATGACAAACAATGCTAAGATAAATAAAGAAATAAGGGATAAATGTGTGAAGGCAAAAGAAAGTTGGTTAAACGAGCAGTGCAAAAACATTGAATTAAATTCCATTAAATATACAAACAAATATGCATAGACAAATCAGTGAGCTAACTGGAAGAAACGTAAGAATAACTACAGGGTGTTTTAAATTTAAAAAAAAAAAAAACAGGAAAGATATTACTGGAGAAAAGTGGTATAACGAAGAGGTGGAATGAGTATATAAGAGAATTATATGATAGAGAAATTGAAGATTTAATAGAAAAAGTAACTTAGAAGGTAAACCTATTCTAATAGAAAAAGTCGCTGACACCGTTAAACATATGAAGAAAGGAAAAACAGCTGGGGCAGATGAAATCACAATAAAAGAATTAGAAGTATTGGGAGAATTTGGAGTAGATATATTAACCAAAATGTTGAATGATAGTTTACAGCAGTGGATATTTACCCAGTGATATGCTGAAATCTATATTTATAGCTATACCAAAAAAGACCAGGAGCAATTGAATGCAAAACTTTTCGTACAGTTAACTTCATAAACCATGTCACTAAGCTTCTACTCAGAATTATAATGTTAAGAAACCCAAAAAAAAAACAAAAAAAAAAACAATGAAAATTAGTGACGAACAGTATGGATGTGTGGAAGGAAAGGGAATAATGCAATATATACATTTTTTTTAAAAAAAGTTGCATTTCCTTTACAGGATGTTGCATCAACACCAGCATTTTACTGCCGTTGTTGATGTCTTGGCAAGTTTTTACGTTCAATATTTTGCCATTGCTTTCTGAACGACCGGCTCCCATACCAACACGTTACAACCAGCGCGACACGGTCTGCTGCCAAATCGATCATCGCTGTTTAGAACGTGGGTAAACAGCAGTACGAATCGCGTCCGCAACGCCATCGCCACGGAGATGGGCTGAAATACTGAAATGTATACATTACGGACACTAATAGAAAGGATCAATAGAGACACAGAAAAATATATATGTGTACTTCATAGATTATACTAAGGCATTTGATCAAGCAAAACATGATGAACTGAGTAAAATGTTGGAAGATATCAACACTCATGGGAAATATTTAAGAATAATAAAGAATATTTACTGGAACCAAGTAACAGCAGTTAAAATGGGAAATAAAGATGACATTTACAAACAGAAATACTAATCGGAGGTTATAATATGAATAATATACGCTATTCAGATGGCACAGTATTGGTGGCGGATAATGCAACAGACCTACAACAATTGTTGGACATTGTAGTAACAGAGAGTGCAAAGAAAGGACTCTCCTTGAATATCAAGTAAACAATAACAATTGTGATATCAAAGAAAAAGATGACACCAATATGTGAAATAGAAATAGAAGAGAAAATGTTTAACCATGTGGATAATTTTAAACACCTAGGGGAATTTATAACATCAGATGGAAGATGCACAACAGAGATTAAGAGCAGAATAGGGCAAGCAAAAGTCGCATTTCAGAAAATGAAGAGTATCTTATGCAATAAGTCACTGTCACCGAATGTAAGAAAGAGAGTGGTGAAATGCTATATATAACCTGTATTGCTGTATGGTTGTGACATCTTGGAATGTAAATGAACAAATTAAGAATAAATTAGAAGCAAGAGAGATCTGGTTCCTGAGACGAATGTTGCGATTATCCTTGGACTGCCAGAGTAACTAATAAAGATTGCCTGAAACAGGCTAATGAAACTAGAACATTATATACAACAATAAGAAAGAGACAAACAGCTTTCTTCGGTCATGTGATGAAAAGAAAGGAATTGGAGAACATCGTGACAACTGGAAAGATCTAGGGGTAGAAAGGCAGAGGCAGACCAAGAGAAATGATGCTGGATGGATTTAGACGGTGGCATGGAGGAATATCATCAGAAGAGTTGATCTAGAACACCAAAGACCGAGATCTGTGGAGAGCCATGAACGCCTAAGCCAGCTGGCAGGGCACTTGAGATTATATCAAGTGCCCTGCCAGCTGGCTTAGGCGTTCATGGCTCTCCACAGATCTCGGTCTTTGGTGTTCTAGATCAACTCTTCTGATGATATTCCTCCATGTCACCGTCTAAATCCACCCAGAATCATTTCTCTTGGTCTGCCTCTGCCTTTCTACCCCTAGATCTTTCCAGTTGTCACGATGTTCTCCAATTCCTTTCTTTTTCATCACATGACCGAAGAAAGCTGTTTGTCTCTTTCTTATCTTATATATAAAAGGCAATGTGTGTGTGTATGTCCTTTATGCGTTCGCGAACGGTCCATCCGATTGAGATGAAATTTTCTACACGTCTTCCTCTCATTCCCGCGCTGCCAACTGTCATAATTTTTAGTGTGAAGTCGGCTGCTTACGTAATATTATTTAATTTTTAATTTTTAATTATAATTTCTATATAGCAAGGGGACTTAACTCTAGAAAAGTTATTTCAAGGGGCATAACTTTTAATAACTTTTCTGTATACCTTATAGTCATATTGTTGCATCGTTTTCAAAGATTTATAAACTCTTTGTCTATAGTTATGTACCGGCATATGAGTTATAATAAATAATGATACAATCTTTAAGCATTTTCAAAGTTTTCATAAAAATAATGCATAATGCATAACATTGTAACTCATCTTTTTATGGTCAAAGAAGTTATCTACAGTCATGTCGGTGATTAACAACATAATAAATAAATAATAGTTACCTTATCTCTATCAAGTTTGAAGATTTTATATTTCTTTACACTGTCGCCAACTCTAAGAAGACATGGAACAACTTCAGCCATTATTAAATCTACAGGCATATGGGTTATAATCCTCCTCCTCCTCCTCCTACCCTCTTCCTCCTCCTACCCTCTTCCTCTTCCCCTCCCCCTCCTCCCTCCTCTTCCTCCTACACCCTCTTCCTCCTCCTCCTACCTCCTCCTAATCCCTCCTCTTCCTTCTCCCTCTTCCTCCTCCCTCCCTCCTCCTCCTCCTCCCTCTTCCCTCCTCCTCCCTCCCCCTCCCTCATCCTCATCCCTCCTCCTCCTCCTCTCTCCTCCTCCCTTTTCCTCCCTCTACCTCCCTCCTCCCTCCACATCCTCTTCCTCCTCCTCCCTCCTCATCATTATTCCTCCTCCTCCCCCTCCTCCCTTCTCCCTCTACCTCTTCCTCCCTCCTCCTTCTCCCTCCACCTCTCTCCTCCCTCCTCCTCCTGCGTTCTCCTCCTCCCTCTTCTTCCTCCTCCCTCCTTCTCCTCTTTCCCCCTCCTCCTCCCTCCTCCTCCCTCCTTCTCCTCTTTCCCCCTCCTCCTCCTCCCTCCACCTCCCTCCTATTCCTCCCTACTCCTCCTCCCTCCTCCTCCTCTCTCCGCCTATCTCTTCCTCCCTCCTCCACCCTCTTCCTACCTCCTCGCCCTCCTCCCTCCACCTAATCACTCCTCTTCCTTCCTCCTCCCTCCTCCCTCCTTCTCCCTCTCCTCCTCCCTCTACCTCCTCCCTTCTCCTCCTCCCTCCACATTCCTCCTCCTGCCTCCTCTTCCTCCTTCTCCCTCTTCCTCCTCCCTCCGCCTCCTCCCTCCTCCCTCTCCTCCTCCTGCGTTCTCCTCCTCCCTCCTCCTCCTCCTCCTCCTCCTGTCTCCTCCTCCTCCCTCCTCTTCCCTCCTCCACCTCCCTCTTCCTCCTCCCTCCTCCATTTACCAAAGACAGACAGACAGATAGTCGGGAACGGGAACTTATATGACTACTTATATGAATTAAATGAGATGCTCCCCACCAGGGACTGGGCGAAGCCGGGTCAGACAGACAGACAGACAGACAGACAGACAGACAGACAGACAGACAGACAGATAGTCGGGAACGGGAACGGGAGCTTATATGACTACTTATATGAATTAAATGAGATGCTCCCCACCAGGGACTTGGCGAAGCCGGGCCGGGTCAGCTAGTTGTTTTATATAATGTTCTAGTTTCATTAGCCTGTTTCAGGCAATCTTTATTAGTTACTCTGGCAGTCCAAGGAGATCGCAACTTGTGTGGGTGATAATGCTTGTAAACATCTTGCGATCTCAAACAGCATGTATCATTGCATGAGTTTGACACCCTTGTATGCCATAACATGAGGCTGCCAAGCATCTCTCTCTCTCTCTCTCTCTCTCTCTCTCTCTCTCTCTCTCTCTCTCTCTCTCTCTCTCTCTCTCTCTCTCTCTCTCTGTTTTCCTATATCTCTTTTTCCAGAAATCGTTCCAGTCGTCACAATACATTATATCTTCTGTCTTCTCACAATGTGACTGTCTCCTTCTTTTTGATGTTTGCTACAAGTTGCTTTTGTATTTTAGCCAAAAATAGACAGACAGACAGACAGACAGACACACACACACACAGACAGACAGACAGACAGACACACAGACAGACACACAGACAACAGTAATACACTCCAATATGCGATCAGATACGTTATTAAAACTATATAAGTACAGTGACTAAAATAAAATCTTCACATTAGCGTTAATAGTTTATTAAACCAGAACTAATAACAGCGCCTATAATATTTGTAATACGAAGAATTACCATTATTACATTTATTATATTACGATAACTAATTGATGAGCAGGATACACTGAAGGGCTATACGACGATAAAATATCAGATTCAAATATTCGAGACAATGGTCAAGGTCCACCAACACTTGCCATGGACGTGGAGGACATGATACATTATATGAAGAAAGGAAACCAGACAACACTACGGTGAATGAAATCAAGGCTTTCTGAGATCTGTTAAACGCTTATTCTGAAACCTTTTGTGACTGTATAGGCCTGCTTGGTAGAAATATATATATATATATTATATATATAGATATATATATATATATATATATATATATATATATACATATATATATATATATATATATATATATATATATATATATATATATATATATATATATATATATATATATATATATATATGGGACGCAGAGGTGTTTCCAAGGCACCAGGGCCGGGTTATATACTGGCCAAGACCTATTGACGCGTCCTCGTCGAGCGTCCTGGGCAACAGGTCCCTTCGGGGTCCTGGCTAAAGTCGTAGGATCGCCGATTCCTCCGAAGTCGGAGAGTGTCTGCCTGTACGGCGAGGAACCACCAGTCTGCACACCAATAAGCCAGACATGGGACAACGGATACTCACGCAAACCTCAGGTCCTGTATGACATCACACTGATGTTGGACAACAGGATGCCTTCATCCGACATACAGGACTTCGCGTTGGAGCTCAAGCCAACGAACACAAGCAAGCAAGCAATATTATATATATATATATATATATATATATATATATATATATATATATATATATATATATATATATATCAAAACCAGTTAAATGTCGATTCTGTTTCGGTGACAATCATGTGTAAAAAGGCCAGACTTGCATGCCGATCTCATTAATAAAATGCATGGGACGAGTGCTAGTGTACATAGTAGTTTTAAGGCCAGCAGAAGATAGTTTGAAAAAATTTAAGAGGCGCACTGGCATACACAATGTCACGGTGAAGGTGAGATTTCGGGCAAGACTGGGACAGAAAAATAGTATTAAAACACTGTATTTATTCTCTATCAACTGTGTTTTTGGTATGCATTTTGGAGTGTCTAGAACGAATTAATTGGATTTACACTGATTCATATGGAAATAATCGCCTCGGTTTTCGTCGGTTACGGATTTCGTCAATTGTTTTCGGACATATTATCGCCGAAACCGAGGTTTATATATATATATATATATATATATATATATATATATATATATATATATATATATATATATATATATATATATATGTATATATATATTAATTTTATTAATTCGTTCTAGACCAGTGGTTCTCAACTAGTGGGGAATTCCCCCCCCCCCCCCCCGACAGGGGAGAATTTTAGGGTTTCCAGGGGGGGGGGGGGGGTGAGTAAGATTATCTCAAGATCGTATTAATGCAAGAACCAGTTACTTGATATTGTTTTTCCCTCTAAATTTTACGGTTCTGTACTTCTCGCCCTAATGAAATTCGTTTTATAACAGTAAGTAGACCCGCAAATCACGTTTTATGTAGATGTCTAGACTTGTTCTAGTATGTGTTATTAAATTTAGCTTCCATTTTTATGTATACTGTGTAAGGGTGAGGGGATTTATAGGGAGGAAATTCGAAAAAAAAGGGGGGGGGGGAATGACGTTCTGAACATATGGTAAAGGGGGGCATGGGCCAAAAAAGGTTGAGAACCACTGTTCTAGACACTCCGAAATGCATACCAAAAAACACAGTTGATAGAGAATAAATACAGCGTTTAATACTATTTTTCTGTCCCAGTCTTGCCCGAAATCTCACCTTCACCGTGACTAGTATTATTGTGTATACCAGTGCGACCTCTTAAATTTTTCAAACTATCTTCTGCTGGCCTTAAAACTACTAGGTACACTAGCACTCGTCCCATGCATTTTATTAATGAGATCGGCATGCAAGTCTGGCCTTTTTACACATGATTGTCACCGAAACAGAATCGACATTTAACTGGTTTTTATTTATTCAAATTAATAATAACTGTTCGACATCTTTACTTGTTTGAGATCTCTGTTTCGTTAGCACATTCATGGCTTTCGCTTCATTAGCATCCTTTATTCCTTCCTTTTTCGCCGAAATGGAAATTAACGTGGATGGCGACTTCCCGTACATGTAGCCGATTTCAGCAATCTTAAAGCCACCCTCGTATTTTTTTAATTAGCAAGTGATATATATATATATATATATATATATATATATATATATATATATATATATATATAGAGAGAGAGAGAGAGAGAGAGAGAGAGAGAGAGGGGAGAGAGAGAGAGAGAGAGAGAGAGACAGACAGACAGACAGACAGACAGACAGAGTGTCTGTGTGCGTGTGTGCGTGCGCGTGAAAAATGGTTACCATAAAGTTCTTGTATAGCACCAATGTCATCTGGATCTAGCCGGAAATGCCTCTTGTAGCCCCTGTAGAATGGAGCCATAATGGCGGTGCTGACATCGCTGTGAGACAGGCCTAGTGAATGTCCAAACTCATGGGCTGCAACTTGCATCATATTCACCCCTTGACCATTGGAAAGAGATTAGGGTTGGCAAAAACACGAAGAAGTTTCAACATCCAAGCATATCAAACAATAAGTTTACTCTAAGAATAACAAAGTGTCACATAAAGCCAATAATAAACGTAATCAACGATACTGCAGAAGGTCGGCTTGGCTGAGGGTTTAACCAGCTTAAACTTGCTCTGCTCATTGAGGCATAATGTGTTTATTTCACACGCCAGCCATTGTGGACTTACATGTTGACTTCCCATCCTTGACGTGAGGACTTAAATTATAAGTACCTCAGAATTCGGAGAGGGTTCGCCTAATGGCGAGGGACACTGGTTATATGGAAAGCTAATCATTGCACAAACATCAATCCATTACACTCACTACTAGTAGCAACAGTGTGGACTACCCTCGTGTTCAAAGCAAATGGTAGAGGAATAAAAAAAATAGTACAGAAGATGGACAATGAGCCATCCATCCATCATGTGCCATGCCGATAAGTGTGACTGTCTACGTCTAATGACTCTAATTAGTTTATGATCTGCATTTGTTTCTTGAAGGACCTGTTGATTGGTTTTTCTGTATGTCCATAGTATTCTTTGCATTTTCCTCAGAAACCACATTTCCACAGCCATCAGATGTTTTTCAGTTTGACTGCTCACTTTCCACGCTTCACACCCATACAAAAGTACAGGTTCTATGTAGCACTTCAACACTCTTTTTCTCGTTTCAATTGATATCTTTTATATTGGTCAGTATGTTTTTTATCTTGCAAAAGGCTTACCTTCACAATGGCAATTCTTGTTCTAATCTCTAGGCATCTCCCATCAGATGTTATGACTGTTCCGAGATAACTGCATCCACTCACTTGCCCATTTCTTATGCCCATTTACTCTTATACCACATTGTGGTATTTCCTTCTTCCAAGTGACGACCATAATCTATGTCTCCTTAATATTCAGTTCTTACCCTAGTTGTTCACTGTGTGCAACAACCGCATCTACTAAATTTTGCAGGTCCTGTTCATTGTCTGCAATCAAGGCAGTGTCATCTGCATATCTAATGTCACTGATGCATCGTCCCCCAATGTTGATTCCTTCCATATCTTCTATATTTCTGAAAATATTTTCCCTGCTCAGTGAAAAAAGATCTGGAAACATTACATATCCCTGTCTCACACCTCTTTTAATAGGCTCATATTGACCTACATCGTTATCAATTCTGATGGCAGCTTCTTGTTTCCAATATATGTTTGTTACAAGTGTAAGGTCTTTTCCATCAATTTATAGATCTTCAAGCATCCTTATCATGTCGACATCTCTAACTTTATCGAAAGCCTTTGTGTAGTCAATAAAGCAAAGATATAGATCCTTGTGTACTTGTTTTGAACGTTCAATTACTGTTCTCAGTATATACACAGCATTTACTGTGCCCTTGCCTTCTACAAGCCCACAATGTTCTTCTCCTATATCAGGTTGTATTTTCTTCCTAACTCTTTGCATGATAATTCTCAGCAGATTCTTCGTGATGTGGCTCACTATACTAATTGTTCGATGTTGATCGCATTCCAAGGCTCCTGATTTCTTTGGGATTGCAATAAATATAGAGTTACATAAATCAGGAGGTATGTCTCCAGAATCGTATATTGCGTTCAGCAGTCTGGTGATTTGGTCTATTCTATATTCTTCTAAGGCATTGATCATTTCTATTGTGATGTTATCTGTATCCGGGGTCTTGCCAGTTTTCATATGGTGAAGATCATTCTTAACTTCCATCTTCAAAATTTATGGTTCTTTATTATTATTCCGATGATCATTTTGTTCTTCTCTTGTATCATCATAAAGGTCTTTCACATAATCTGACCACGCATGTAAAATCTGATCTTTTTCTAATATGATTTTGCCATCTTTGGTTTTTAGGCAACCCGTAGATGTGTCTGTGTGTGTGTGTGTGTGTGTGTTTTTTTTTTTTTTTTTTTTTTTTAGTGATGTCATTAATTCTTCTGTGCATTAATTTGGTATTCCGCGTGTTGTGTTGGTTTTCAATTTCCTTGCAATTTTCTTCAAGCCATTTTTCTTTTACCTCTTTGCATAGCTTCCCAATTTTCCTGTGAATCTCTTCACATTTTTCATTGTTATTTTTGTTATTTCTTCATATTTCCATGAGTTTTAAATTGTCTTCCGTCATCCATTTCTTGCGTCCTTCTTCTTCTTCAGCATTCCAAGCCATTGAGGTTCTTTGCTGCAGATACAAGCCGTCTCCATTCGTCTCTCTGGTTGACCTTCTCTTGCCAGTCGCTGATTCCAAGTGCTTGAAGGTCTGTATGTATATTATCTCTCTACCGTCTTCTTGGTCTACCTCGAGGTCTACGGTAATTTATTTCTTGAGTGTAAGCGAGTTTTGAATCCCTATTATCTTCCATTCTTTCTATATGCCCCAGCCATTGCAGTCTATTAGCCTTCATAATACCAGTGATTAGTGGGGACTTAAACAGATCATAAATGTCTTTGTTGCTTCTTCTTTTCCACTCTCCACTTTGTGTATCCCTAATTGGCCCAAATATGCGTCTTAAGACTTTGTTCTCAAAGGTTTGTAACAAGGCTTCGTCTCCTTTAGCTGTGCAGCACAACTGGTCTAATCAGTGTTTTGTATATTGTGATCTTGGTGTTACGAGATAGCGCATTTGATTTTAGTAGATGTTGTAGTGCATAGTATATCTTTTTTCCAGAGTTCATTCTAGCTTGTATTTTTTCCCTTATTATGTTGGAGCAGTTGAAGATTGTACCCAGGTATTTGTATGTTTCCGTTCTTTTAATGGTCATATTATCTATTTGTATGTGGCCAGAGTTTTTAGCCGTTCCTTCTCTTGAAATTACCATATATTCTGTCTTATCTTGGTTGATAACCAGCCCCATTTGTTGAGCTTTTTCCTTTAAGTGAGTCAATATTTCCAATGTCTTTTGTTCATTTTCCCCTATAATATCTATATCATCTGCATAACCAAGCAGTTTGGATGTTCCTCCAATAGCACATTCCTCCTTTACCTTCCTTACAACTTTCTCTAGAGCCAGATTGAAAAGGAGCGGCGATAGTGCATCACCCTGTTTCAAGCCAGATGTTATTTGGAAAGGGTCTGATTTCCTGCCTTTATATGTTACTATATTATAAGTATCTTCCATGCATAGTCTGGTCATGTTGATTAACTTCCTTGGTATTCCAAATTCCTGCATAGCATTCCATAGACTATTCCTATGGACACTATCATAAGCCTTTTTAAAATCCACAAAAATGTTATGGAGATCTCTTTTATATTCCCAACTTTTCTCGGCTATTTGTCGTAAGATAACTATCTGATCTATTGTTGATCTGTTTTGTCTGAAACCCGCCTGTTAGTCACCTAATATGTCTTCTGAATATGGTTTTAGTCTATTTAGTAATACCGCGGATAGTATCTTATAGCTTATGGACAGGAGTGATATTCCTCTATAATTTTCACATTGGAACTTGTCTCCTTTCTTAAAGATAGGTATCAATAATGACTATTTTCAGTCATGGGGTAATTCTTCTGTCCTCCAGATTTTTATTATTAGTTCGTATAGCTTTAGATGTAATGCATGGCTGCCTGCCTTTATAAATTCAGCAGCAATTCCATCAGCCCCAATTGCCTTATTGTTTTTAAGTCGTGTTATTACATATAGGATTTATTCAAAAGCAGTTTCTTCAGTTTGTGGTTCACACGTTAGAACCGCTTCCTGTGGGAAAGTGTTACTTGGAGCTTTACAATTTAGTAATTCAACAAAGTATTCTTTCCATGTGTTACACATTTCCTCATTGATATTTATCATATTCCCATTTTTGTCTTTTAAACCATATGTGTTGTGTTGGTGCCCTCGTTTCATTGACTTCAGTTCTTTAAAAAACTTTCTGGATTCGTTTTTCTGGTGATTAGTTTCCATATCTTTGATTATATTGCTCATATATTCTCGCTTCTGCTGCCGAACTATTTTTGTAGCCTCTTTACATTCAGTTCTATATTGCTCTTCATTTTGGATGTTGTTGATGTCATTTAACCACAACTGTCTGGCATTCTTTTTCCTAATGACTGCTTCTTCACATTTTTGATTGAACCATCTGTTCTTTCTATGCGTGGTTAACACACCGAGACATTCTTCTGCGGTAGTTTGAATTGTATTCTTGATGTTCAACCAAGTTTGGTCAACGCTTTCCTCCAACGGGTTTTGTAGAATTTCAAGTTTACATTTTATTTCATCTGCAAATTTCTCTTTGACTGTACTTTCTTGTAGTTTTTCTCTGTTATATGTTGGGTGTAACCTTTGTAGTTTAGCATAGAATGCTCTCTTAAGTTTTATTTTAAATTTTGCTCCAACGAGGAAGTGGTCGCTGTGGCACTCAGCTCCTCTATAACTTCTAACTTGTTGTATGTTTGATGCATTTTTGTTGTTAATTAAAATGTGATCTATTTGATTATAGGTTCTCTTGTCACATGATTTCCAAGTTTGTTTATGTATATCCTTTCTTTGCAGTCTGGTACTGCTGATCTGCAGTCCTTTGGCTTCTGCTAGGTTGATGACTCTCCATCCATTGTCATTTGAAGTTGTATGTAGGCTTTCCATACCGGCAACATTTTTATAAGTTTGCTCTCTACCTATTTTTGCATTGAAGTCTCCCAGCACAATCAGGATATCCTGTTTGGGGGTTTCTTCTATGACATCTTCCAGATCATTATAAAAGTCTTCTTTAATATCATCTTCTTTCTCTTCAGTAGGTGCATGTACATTAATCATCGTTATATTTTTCCATTTACCTTTTATTCGTAATTTACTAATCCTGTCGTTAACAGCTTTAAAGTTTAGAACGTTCCCCCATAACTCTTTTTTGATGACAAATCCTGTTCCTAATTCATGTTTATTTTGGTTGTTTCCTCCATATATTACAATTATTCCATATTGCTCAAAAGTACCCTCTCCTGGCCACCTTATTTCTTGAATTGCTGTTATATCCATGTAACATTCAACCAGCTCCCGGGTTAGTTCTTCGGCCGCTCCAGCTCGATATAGTATCCGTACAAATCTCAAAAGTCCTTTAACGTTCCAAGGTCGTTGTCCAAATAAGTCCGTCCGAATTCGAGGCTTATTTATCTGTTTCGTAACAAAATAGGTTTTACAAAGGTGGGGATGTTAACCCCACACTTTAACCCCCAACCTGGAGGACCAGGGTGTTTCTCTTTGTCTGTTCTCTACCCTTTGACCAGTCCGGCTTGGGAGGTCCTGCGTGTAGTTACGCTACCGCCGGCATAGCTCTCGGGGTCATTGAGAAACTCAAACTCCCCCACCACGCCCAGGTGGAAACACCATTACGTTAGCAAACATAACACATGCACTCGATCAAATGCAATAAGACAACACACTATGACCAGATGGATTCAATGTAGAATTCTACCAACACTTTATTCCCTATCCTAGGCATTTTCCTTCTAAAAGTCTATCAAGAAGCTTTTCAGTAACAAGAACTCACCATCATGTTTTGTTGCTGGTGTTTGCTTTAATTGTGATTCTAGTGAGTGTAGGTGTAGTGCATCCCTGTCAGTCTGTTTTGTGAGGTGTATTGCTGTTTGTATGGTGTGCAACAGAGATGTGGTTCCTGAGACGAATGTTGCGAATTCCTTGGACTGCCAGAGTAACTAACAACGACTGCCTGAAACAGGCTAATGAAACTAGAACACTATATACAACAATAATAAAGAGACAAACAGCTTTCTTTGGTCATGTAATGAGAAGAGAAGCCTTGGAGAACATCGTGACAACTGGAAAGATCGAGGGGAAGAGAGGCAGAGGCAGACAAAGAGAACAGATGCTGGATGGATGAGACGGTGGCACGGAAGAATATCAGCAGCAGAGTTGATCCAGAAAACCAAAGACCGAGATCTGTGGAGAGCCATGATGATGATGATGTGCGTTTGTTGTAGTCTGTCTTTGCGTATGCTAGATGCGAAATGTTGTATTCTATTTCGTATTGTGTGCTGTAGTAGTTCACAAAATTGTGTTATGGTATTGTTGGGTGTACTGTTAGTGTATGCGAGAATGCGTTGTATATGACCGGTGTATTGGAGTAGTGTGTTGTTGAATTTCCAATGTGGTGATCGTTTTGAGGGCCGTGTATTTGTAATGTATGTATGTACCAATATATGCCAATACATGTTTATGGTCTTGTATTGGAATGTTTCTTGTAGGTGTTTTATGCATATTGTGTGGTGTGTTGCAGGAGTGTATATTCTGGCTAGTCTTGCTGATCTGATGTGCGCCATATTTTTGTGTGTTATTGCAATGTTATTAGGGTATGTGTGTCTGATCGTGTCTGTTAAATTGTGCCTGTCTAAGGTATTATACAGTATGTCTAGTTGGTGCATTCAATTCCTTTCACTTCTCCTCAATTATGTCTATCAAAATCAATGCAAAGCTTTCTGCTTCAAAGCTGTCTCCAGCTGATTTCAAACTCTCGACTCGATATGACGTGAAATTATGAAACTGGGCGTCTCACGATTCCCTGAGCCACAGCGCCTGTTTTATTAATTTACTTAGTAAAATTGTATTTCAAAATCTCACACCAGTTGAAAGGCGATCAGTCACGTCTCAGGAGAGTGTATACGATTATGTCATTTGTATTAAGTTGTCTTCTTAAATTACCTGAGATTCTCTTTTGTCTCAGTCTAATCCTTGCAAAAACCAAAGAATGATCTGTATCACAGTCAGCACTGTGGTAACTTCGGATCAATGATGTATGGTTCAGATGCTGTCTGCGTGTGATGATAAAGTAAAGCTGGCGCCAATGGCCGGATCTTGGATGTTTCCATGTGACCTCATGCTGCCCTTTTATTTTAAAAAAGGAGTTTGTAATACATAGCTTATTTCTGCTGCAATGCTCCAGCAGCCTTTGCCCATTTTCATTTATGCGACCGATGTTGTATTTTCCAAGGCACACTGGCCATGAATTCGAATCCTTGCCCACACGAGCATTGAAATCACCGTGCATATAAATGTAGTCGGATTTTGGAACTACCTTGATCCACGGAGTCTACCTCCTCATAGAACGAATCCTTCACAGCATCAGAGGAATCGAGTGTCGGTGCAAATGCAGTAATAATGGTGGCAAAACCACAAGAGGTTGCCAAGCGCAGGGATAATAGTCTTTCATTACCTCCTGCTGAAATTTCAATCATTCCCAGTAGCGAATTCTCCACTGCAAAGCCCACACCGTGTTGCCTTTTTTTCTGCCTGTCCTCTACCCTTCCAAAAAAGGTGTAATTGTTTTCCCTGATTGACTCTTCCTTCTTCTTCTTCTTTTGCTCGCTTGAAATATGTCTATAACTGCAATGTTGTCTCTTATATGAATTTAACTGTCTTTTTTAGTTCATACAGCGGTCCACAGAGTTTATCTTCCACTGTCGTCTCTCTAGACCAGAAGGTTTGACTAGATATGTTATATTTTGGCAGTCGTGGAGTATGTGCTCTGCTAAATGCAACGCCAATCCACATGTGCACATGGCTGTTATACCAATCTTGAATGATGTATACATGTGGTTGCGTAATCTATTGTGTCCTGTTCTGAGTCGGAGAATAATGACTTGTTCTGATCTGTCCATAACGTGGTAGTCATCTTGAGCAGGTTTTGGTGGCTTTCTGACTGATTTGATCATTATTTTCTTTTGGTGGTATGTAACGGTCACATCGGGCTGTTCCTATTTGGCTCCTTCCTTAGCCAATTGATCAGCTCTGTCGTTTCCGGGTACTCCACAGTGGGATGGTATCAACTGTATGGTGACCTAATGCTGACTGCTAAATTCAGAGAGTAGTTTCATTAGTACTGGCAATTTCCCAGACAGGAGTGCCTTGAGTATTGATTTTGCATCTGTCAATAGCACCACAGGTTGTGTACCATTGCTGGTATTTAGTAATTTCTCTTGTGCTATCTTGATTGCCTCAATTAGTGACCCTTCCTCAGCGAGGCGAGTCTCCTGCAGACCAGCAATATCAATGTTAAGACGACTGAGTTCGGCATCAATCAAAGCCGTTTTTCTCACATCATTAATATTCGTCAAGTCAGTGGAAAATCCTTGACACATGGTTCTCACGTTCCAGGTTGCAAGCCGTAGCTTTAGGTTTGTATTTTTCTTTTCATTAGTACCTGGTGCAATGGTTTTACAGCCTGCGAATCAGATTTTGTCCTAGCCCCAAGAACCCATTGAAGCAGGCAGGCTGTGGCGGATCAGCACCCAATTGGCCGGGGGCTGCCCAGCTTGAGGCTGGCGGTAGCTGATCAGTGATACCTGTAGGTGTCTCCCACCGTCAGAGGCAAAGCGTGGCGCCCCGTGTCTGCGCCAATTGACAGGGTCTTATAACCCGTAACAGTTGCCTCTCGCTTCGATTTCGAGACCGGTTAAGACCAAGACAGTTATTGCCTCTCCGTAGCATAAAGCCTGGGCTAAAATATAGAGATCACGTGTTGCCCATGCAGCATGATCCCTCTCTCGGCCTGCCTAGTTCACTCCAGAGGAAAGGTAACACCTATACATCTGGAGCAAGACAAGCTGCAGAAACTGCCGGATCAGCAAAGCAATGCTCTAACTGTCCGCCTGTCGGAGCTTCGATCCTAGACCAGCTGCCAACCAAGGTCTGCCCTGCCATGACATTTTGGTTTTAGGTTGCATTTCCTCGCCCCAGGCGTAAGGCTTGTACCCTCCCAACTGCGCTCTTCCGCCCGAAGTCGTTGGCACAATGTGGGATGTCGGGTTTGGTAAGCGCTGCCCAACGTTCGGAGTACCGTCTACTGTCATATGGTAGCTCAGTCATATCTGACTAAGTCAATCAATCAATCATGTGCCATACCGGAAAGCGTGGGCGGTCATGACTCGCCATTTCACTCGATCACCAGCGTCGAGAATCAGCTCAGGTTCCTGTCTCGTCCATGCCATGTGGCCAAGCCATCCAGGTATTTTCCTCTCGGTCTTCCTCTTGGTCTGTTCCCTTTGATCTTGCCAGTTGTCACTAAGTTCTCCAATCCATTTCGTCTCATAACATGTCCAAAAAATGTTGACTGTCTACGTCTAATTTCTCTAATCAATTTACGATTGTCATTTGTCTCCTGTAGTACTTGGTCATTGGTTTTTTCTGTCTGTCCATGGTATTCTTTGCATTTTCCTCAGAAACCACATTTCTGCAGCCATCAGATGTTTTTCAGCTTGACTGCACATTGTCCAAGTTTCACATCCATACAAAAGAACAGGCTCTATGTATCCCCTCAACACTCTTTTTCTCGTTTCAGTTGACATCCTTTTATTGGTCAGAATGTTTTTCATCTTGCTAAAGGCTACTTTCGCCATGGCGATTCTTGTTCTAATCTCTTCAACGCATCTCCCATCAGATGCTATGGCTGTTCCGAGATAATTGTACCGATTCACTTGTTGAAGAATATTCCCATTTACTTGTATATTACATTGTGGTACTTCGTTCTTCCTAGTGACGACCATAATCTGTGTCTTCTTACAATTTAATTCCAACCCCTGCTGCTCACTGTGTACAACAACTGCGTCTACTAATTGTTGTAGATCTTGTGCATTGTCTGCAATCAATACTGTATCATCTTGATATCTAATGTTATTGATGTTTCGTCCTCCAATGCTGATTCCATTTATATCTTCTACATTCCTGAAAATATTTTCAATATATAGGGAAAAAAGATCTGGAGACATTACACATCCCTGCCTAACACCTCTCTTAATAGGTTGATATTGTCCCACTTCATTATTAATCCTAATGGCAGCTTGTTGTTTCCAATATATGTTTTTTATAAGTCTAATGTCTTTCCCATCAATTTGTAGATCTGCAAGCATATCTACCATGTTGACATGTCTAACTCTATCAAAAGCCTTTGTGTAGTCAATAAAGCAAAGATGTATATCCTTGTTTACTTCTATAGCACGTTCAATAACTGTTCGCAGCATATACACGGCATTCTACAATCCCACATTGTTTTCCCCTATTTCAGGTTGTATTTTCTTCCTCACTCTTTGCATGATAATTCGTAGCAAAATCTTTGTGATGTGGCTCATTATATTAATGTTCAATGTTGATCTGACTATCTGACTAAGACCTGACACCATAAATAATTAAGCACATATAGAAAAAACTTTTTCTCTTATATATATATATATATTGTCAACTTCTTAAAGACTTAGGGAACAAGACTCGGGTTCAGACAGGCAACAAACTCCATACTGTATATTGATAATCTAATTTATTATCGTTAATCTGGCGAATAATGATTTCGCAGTTAATCACAATATCACAGTATCTTATAGGTACATTAACAAGTCATCATACACATTACTATCACAGCATAAATCTATCAAACTATCTCGCTAATCAAACAATCTCTCTATTCAAACTAGTTTCTGTATATCTCGTCCCCGTAAGCTAAACTCTGCTTCTTGTCCAACGTCCAGTATTCGTCTGCCCTCGACGTGCGTCGGGCGGACACGGAGTGTGACTCCCCTCCAGCTTCTCGGGAGAGTGGTCCCTGCACGCTTCCGGCGGGTTCCACCTGGGTCCATAACGCAGTAGGCAAACTGACCCCTCTGTTCTTGAATGCTCCGTCGTAATTAATTCCCTTCTTAGGGTTTCTGTCTCTGTGTTGCATCCCCTTATATATCCCCTATATATCTATGTATATATATATATATCATTCTTGTGAGACTCTGACATATATATATATATGCGCTCTCTCGCTTTGAATTCAAGCGTAGCCCATACACACTAATTCTAGTAGTGCTTGACTGAATTTTTGCGTGTGGATTAGCTGTACCTATCCGATTTCAGAGGTGCTTGAAATTAACATCCCCAAGTCAAGGACGATAGGTCAACTGTCCGGTGTAAAGGTTGAAACCCTTACCTAGGAATCAGCACACCGGTTGTTTAACACACGTTCTGGTCCATTCGGCCATGCTGACCTACAAAAATATGTTTGATCCTGAAAGAGTGAAATGGAGTGGCGATGTGACAGTGTGCATAAATTTGGACTGGAAAACAAAAGGAAAACAGAGCATGGGGAAGATAAATTAACCATCGTCATTATTTCTACCACCATCATCGCAATAACAACATAGACAGCAACAACTAATAATACTCTTATAACAATAGTAAGAGGTAGTAGAGGCAACCGCTATAATAGTAATTGTAGTAGAGACAGCAGCAGTACCAGTAGCAGCAGCATTGTGTTAGTGGTGGAGATGAGACTATAACAATTTGTCTGATGACTGACGGTGGCAAGTACAGTGGAGTTACCTGATGACATATTCACCGTCCAGGCTTCATCATCATCAAAATGAACATCGCCTCCGAACTGAGGGAAAAAGGCGTGTGCCAGGGTGCGACCAGGCCCATCAAACGGGTTGCCGTCTCCATGGTGACGGCGAGCAAATCTGACCTCAATGTCCACACGTTCGTTGAAAGGACGTAATGTGAACTTTAGGGGCGTCACGTCCGCCCAGACCTGTGGAACCAAAGGCTAATCTTAACATCACACATTTGCTGGTTACTTCAGATATGATTTACTTCAAGGTTTTATGTTAATGTTTGTATTCCCCCAATCAGTTGTGACGAAGGATTTGTGCTGAGTTCCAAAAACATCAAGAAGGAGTTTCTCGGTTAGAGTGAGAGGCAGAGTCATTACCGAGCAGAATGGAGAGTATCAAATATCAGCTTCCAGCATGAGAATGGAGATTGAGGCTTTTTCTGCGGCACTGAAACAGTTCTCTAACACGTCACTTGGAAAGGTGATTATTGTCTCTGACTCTACTTCAGAAAGCAACAAATGACAGCCAGGTGTCTTGATACAAATATCCTGATGCATACTCTCGAATACGGCTGTTGGAGTGAAGAACTGAGCATTCGCTGATCGCTTTGAAGGCAGACGAAGGCGGATCCTGACGAGTAGCGAACATACTCGTAATAAAAACAATCAGTATGTACACCTTTCGGATTTTACTGAGAAAGACCAAACACTTTTGGGTGTCTCCGGAGTTCAGTGGCGTCGATTCTGCATAATAATCACCATCCCAATTTTTCTACGGATTCCTTATGCTAGTGTTTTAACTCCTTCATTCAGTATTGCCTTGGGCGACGATTACCTGGGATATAAATGGTTGCCATAATAAACGTCTAGCACTGACAGAGTTAATCAATTCTTATTATGCAAGTCACAATATGTGGCTGACATTTTTTAATATACAGGTAGAAAGAAGATTGTATATTATACAGTGTTCATTTATTCACTAGATCAATTAGTTCGAAGACCAGCGTTAAAGTCGCTGTCTTGTATTCTCAGCAGCCCTTTTCAGTTCAGTTAAAGGTACTTCCCCAACGTTTTTGCTTGCTTGTGTGATGTAGTTTTTCCTAGGATGTGCCTCTTTCTCGTGCCCTGAATCTTGCCTTCTAGAGTTTTCAGTTCTAGACCACCATGTCTCATGTTGTGACTTAGCCAAGATAAACTTATGTTTTGTGCGATGTTGTCAGTGAATGCGGGTATATCATCCGAGAATGGATCTCGGTCTACAATCCTAGAAAGAGAAATGAAGGATGAATAAACGATACTCTCAACGTTTAAGAAGCTGATGCCAAATTCCGCGCCATTGTATAAGGCCACTCTCTACCTAGCCATGAAGTAAGATTGCACACGAAGACGGCAAGTTGACAAACCTAATACGGTCTGGTTTCTCGGTTTGAACAAGTTCAAATTTGATGCAAGTACTTTTCACCAGGAGAGAATACATGTAAATTCACTGCGTGATAAAACTCCCCAGTTTAAACATATTGTCAACAGGTCCGTATGGCCGAATGGGTAAGAACGCGTGTTCGTAAACATCCTTTGTGCTGATGCAGAGGTAATCAGTTCAACCCCCACACCGGACAGTTGGACTAAAATTTTGACCTGTCGTCATTGACCTGGGGACCTTAATTACAAGTACCTCTGAAGTCGGAGTGGGTTCGCCTGATGTCGAGGGACACTATTAATAGGGAAAGCTAAGCCACACGCAAAATTCAGTCCATCACTACTATAAATAGTGTGTATGTACTACGCTTGAGTTCAAAAGTGAGCGAGCGCCAAAAAAAAAAAAAGACATAAAAATAACAAAAACATATTGTCAGACTGACTGGAGCCTTCTCGCGGATAGTGGAGCAAAGGTGTGAAATGTGCCTAGTGACGGGCGGAATTAAGTGTGAAAGGGACCAGCGGCTGATTGAAGTCGTTCACATGAGGAAGGGGTTAATGAAGGTACTCCTGGCAGAAGGGCGCTTATAAGCCACACATGTGTGAATTGGAATCCACGCCAGAGTCCAGAAAACCCAGGCCCCGTGACGGGTGCAGGATTCTTAACACCGCGAGCTAGGTAGATTTAACGATCAAGGTTAGCTAATCGATAAGAAACGATATAAAGGGTAGGGGATTCTAATGGTCAAAACAGATGTGCCTAGTCTTGGATTAGGTAAACAGACAGCGACTTTTATATAAATAAATTTCATAAATCTTATTCTTATGTTGCCTAGGATTTCCTCTGAATGTTATTTCGTAGTAACTATTCACCAGTCGTTAGATTTACCGGCTCTGGTTATTTCATTGAGAACTTTTATTGGCTAATGTTACTTGACTGAGAACTTTTATTTTCTCATTTGGTGGATCTATATAGTGTTTTACTAGATTTGATTCGTCCCAAGGTAGTGGCTATGTAAAGACAGATTCGAGCGGACCTGCGTTTCGGCTTTCCCGTATTTGTTACTCTCATGAGATTGTTTATTGTCTCATTTCGCTGTATATAATAGATTATTACTAAATCATTCGTTATGCTATTATTAGGAAAATCAGTATATACCTAATTTGAATTACTACTATGCATATTGTCATGTGCCATGCATAATGTTTAGTATATGCTGGAAATACTAAAGATGAATAGTATATTGTGCTATTTTGGTATTACGTGCAGCGTCCATAGGCAAATTGTCTATTGATTGTGTTTGAAGCAGATGTGTTGTGGCGTAGACATTACCCACAATCTGTATCGGGTATATGGTGCGCTTATCCTTTTCAGTGCGTAGTGAACGAGCGTTCATCATAACTCACTGAGGCCTGGCACAGAGACTGATCACCGGCACTTAAGCCCGGCGATCAGACACTCGTGTAATAACACCAATGGCAATTTGATCTGCTGAAACAACTTTTGACTGAACGGCTGAGAGTAACCGGAGGTCTAATTTAGTGACATGGACTTACGAAATTTCATTTCTCATGACGGGGTTGGTAAGGGGAAGGTCGGAGATGAAATTATAGGCGTGTTCGACTACTGGAAAAGTCCTCCCCGCCTCGACAGTTGTAGAGAAATATATAGAGAGAAAGAGGAAAGTGAACGCAGAAAATCTGGTAGAAAGACACTGCCAGACTTGTCATTGTGGGTGTGTGTATGGGTGTGATAGATTGTATGTATTACCTAGGATTGTATTAGTGTAGAACGCAGCCACTACACATTCTTGATTATGTATTACAAGCTCTCAAAAAGATTACCAGGTTGAAGATCCCGACAACGAAGAGAGACAGATAGCGCCAGGACTGGACGTTGGTCCAGAAAACCGACGGGCTGATCCAACTGGATCGTAAGTGTTTTCACTAGACCTTGGTGAAATCCTATTGGAATTGAGGCATCATCTCACCTACATTTACGACGTCACACCACATATCTATACAGTCTACACGAAGTTACATTCAGGTTTTATTTATTAACCTACTATATGTGAATGTTGTAACTGTCATATCACAGTACTTTTCATCATCATATTGAAAATAATTAGGTTTTCATAGTGATAGTAATAATGATTTGTAGTTTGCTTTAACTCATTGTTATCTATTATTTTCCAAGTGCGTATACCCGTGTGTGTGTGAGTGTACCTGCGGAGGGGGGGGGGAGAGGGGTGAAATTACACAGTCAAAGAGAGGGAGTAATGTCAGGAGTGGGTGGGGGTGGTGGGAACTTGCCCTTTCTAGTAGTCAATTGGTAGACTTAAAACTAGGCATTTAACCTTCTCATGCCCACTCCTTAAGGGGAGGGGGGGGGGGGGAATAGTAAAGATCAGCTAATTTTACCTTTTAAACAAGCCATTCTCAGCTGTACTCTTGAGTATCCAGGGGCTTAATCTTTATTTTAGCCATATAAATTTTGTCCCGCTTTTCTCTTCGGAATCTGGAGTGTAAAGAATCTTATAGTCACCCAAAAGAAATACCAGTGCGAGGAACAGTGACTACTGACCTATTGTACGGCACGTCTGGAATCAAATTAGTCGTCTGACAAAGTGGTTGCCTGTCCGGTTTGAAAACTAGCCACTTCTGACAAATGGGTGTTGTTCACCTGTAATAGTGCTTAAATTGGTGGCAGCACTCCTATATTTCTGACAAACTGTGGTCTCAGTCACGATTTCTGATAGATGTTCTCCATTATCATTACAATGAGTTTATTTGATTACTTTCCTGTCCCGCTGATTCTTTGCACACTAGAGAACAGATGACTTCAGACTGTCAGCAAGCGACTGAATACAAAAGATTAACATCACTTAAAATGAGAACGAGGGACGTTCGAACCCTGAGTGATGATGGAAAATTGAATAATATTAAGCACTAAATCAAAAGGTTGAATATTAACATTTTAAACACATTTGTGTCCAGATGGTAAGAAATGGGCATGATAACATTCATTATCATCAAGTGCCCTGCCAACTGGCGTAGGCGTTCATGGCTCTCCACAGATATCTGTCTTTGGTTTTCTGGATCAACTCTGCTGCTGATATTCCTCCGTGCCACCGTCTCAATCCATCCAGCATCATTTCTCTTGGTCTGCCTCTATCTCTCTTCCCTTCGATCTTTCCAGTTGTCACGATGTTCTCCAATGCCTCTCTTCTCATTACATGACCAATTAAAACTGTTTGTCTCTTTCTTATTGTTGTATATAGTGTTCTAGTTTCATTACCCTGTTTCAGGCAGTTGGTGATAGTTACTCTGGCAGTCCAAAGAATTCGCAACATTCACCTCAGGAACCACATCTCTGTTGCTTCTAATTTCTTCTTAATTTGTTCATTTAACATTAGAGAAATATAATATACTCCATTCTGGTGGAGAGAAACAACAGGGAGGTGAAGGACTTAATATGGATCTGGAAAAAAATGTATTGAAAAAAAGCAAAAGATACCGTATTAGCGCCCGATAAGGTTAGGTACGCCCACATGAGTGATATGAGTGATGGAGAACTTATGGAGATGGTTGCTTGCTTTAACCTGAGCATCAAGATGTCATCAATACCCCAGGATTAGGTGCACACCTATTTAACACCTCTTCCTTAAGCAGAGTAAAGATCATTCAAAGCTAAATCGGTTCAGGATTATCATCGTTCATCA
Source organism: Cepaea nemoralis (assembly GCA_014155875.1). Classification (NCBI taxonomy): domain Eukaryota; kingdom Metazoa; phylum Mollusca; class Gastropoda; order Stylommatophora; family Helicidae; genus Cepaea; species Cepaea nemoralis. The sequence goes on from JACEFZ010009490.1 coordinate 223,360, forward strand.
GTGAAATAGCGCCACCAGTGACACAATATTCAGCTGTGCAACGTGAGGCCCTGGCTATTATGGGGTCTGTGCAGGCAACGGTCGATGTGCTCAATAGACAGATAAGTCATGTTGTAGACAGATCACTACCAGTGACACTCGTTCATGCAGCAGCAATGGAGAGCTCACGTATTCATTAATGGAGTATCTTACGGCTGGAGTGTTCGTGGAGTACTAATACGGGTGAAGACAACACCATAGCAGACTTTTTGTCCAGAAATCACAAAGGGCAAGGTGCAACGAACCATGACAAGATAGTTAGTGTGCGAATTTGTTAATTAAATGTGACATTGCTCATGGTTCATGATTCATACCCATACAGAACTGAAGGGGTTGTGTAGCGCCTCAACATTTTTATTGATGTTTTATTGGATATCCTGTTAATTATCACAATTTGCAAGGTTGCATTTGTTTTCTGCATGGGGAATGTGTCAGGTTACTTGTGATTACCTGTTGTATTATTTAGTGTGGTAGCTGAAATGAGCAACAGATGAAGTATGAAGGAGGAATACTTACTGCTACTCACGCATCGTTACTTGTTCACAAATTTAGTGAAACTATACTCTCTCATCATTTGAAAACTATGTTTTCTTTTGTGGAGGGGGTAGTGTAACGTGCGTGTGTTTACGCTAAACCGGGGTGAATGGACGAGTTAAGAATTTTAAAATACTATCAAGGTTAACTAGGTCAGAGAAGAATATGCGGATGTTAGGTCAGACAGGTGGAGATGGGAATTCCAAAACAATGACTGGCCCCAAACACAAGGGAGGGTATATCACGTACATGTCAGTACGAGTCACCAGGGCATACAGTAAAACGTGATAGTAGCCTAAAAGACAAAGGAAGTCCAGAAATGGAATGTTGGGGGAATTTAGATTGGGGTTAAAGGGGATAAATGGTGTTTTTTGGGAGGTCCGGGAAGAGTGAATAAAAAGATTACTCCGCCTGGTGGTATTCAGACAGTTGAGTTCGAGTTAAGTCAGGGAGACTTAGCTAGTAGAATGAGATGCTGAGGCCAAGTGAGGGAGACTAAGCGAGAGCATTCAATCTGAGGCTAATCGAGGGAGTCTTAGGCGAAGAGTGGAGTTTTGGGGTGACACAATGAAAGAAATTAAACGACGACTATCAATTGCTCTTCAAAGACTAAAACAATTGAATAAATTATGGAGTGGGACAGACATAACTACAAAAATTAGATTTTTAAGAGCATGCATCTTCCCAATTGCAACATACGACTGTGAGACTTGAAAACTTACTAAATACGCTGAACAGCGCATAAATGCATTTGAATATAAATGTTATAGACGAGTTCTAAGAATATATTGGGTAAAGAAAAGAACAAATGCATCTATACTTCAAGAGCTGAAAATTGAAGAAGATAGGCTATTAAAGACGATAAAACAAAGAAAATTGAAATATTTTGGTCACTTCAAACGCCACAAAAGTTTGGAGAGAACAATAATGGAGGGGTATATGCCTGGGAAGAGAGGAAGAGGAAGGCCAAAGAGAAGATGGGTGCAGGATGTGGCGGATGATCTCCAGATGGGTGTATCGGACGTGGGACATCTTGCTTATGATCGAAAGGTTTTCCGGAAGGTTGTTATGGGAGCAAGGTTCTTCAAAGGACATGCTACTGAATGAATGAATGAGGAAAACCAGCTAAGAGAGTGGCATTCGGGAAGAGTTGATTCTATGGCTTAGCCAGTTATTCAGTGTTTGGGCTACGTTCGGGAAAAAGCTAGTCAGTTATTCGGAGTTCGGGCTGAGGAAGGAATCTCAGCCAGGCAGTCAGTGAGTTCGGACACGGGCTAGAGTCCGAGGCCATTAAGCTATATTACAAGGCTGAGCAAAGACAGTTGGGTTGATGTACTGAGATTACTTATGGAAATGGTGTCATGTTTTTTCATCATGTATCTGTGTCATTAATAAAATTATGTGCGCGGAAACAGTGTTATCCCGTGTCTATAGCTGTGCATAAGAAAGCCTGCAGAGTGTTCATACAGACATACCACTAGACACAACCACAGCCACTTCTGTATGTCAATCACCTTGTGACAATATGCAGTATATAATTTATGGGTCAGAGATGAAGTGCATATTATGAAATGTATTGCATCTTCACATGGAACCTTCAGTGCGTAATCATGTTTATTCTCTGTGGTGCACGGCCATTTCCTCATGAGAAGCACACCACATGGTGGAACGGAAGTGTTACTCAAACTGACGTGCATTACTGTAAAACAGGTTTGTTAGCATTAATTCAATACATTTTCGTCAAAACACCAAAGACACTTCGCGATTTCCATGATTTCAGTTGCCTTTGGACCTATCAAAGGCATATTCCTTGTATGGAAGTAAATATAAGACGGCAGGAAAAATTTCATAACGATACTTTAAAAAAAAATGACGTGAATGAGGGAAAACATGTTTGAACGCACTATAGTTGTTACGCTAAATGTTTATTAAGTCTTTGTTGTTAATTAAGTGTTTGTATTGTCTTTTAGTTACTTTAAATGTTTCATATGTTTTAGCTGTTACTTTAACTGTTTTTGATGTATGGAATTGTTACTTTAAATATGTATGATGTCTCTATTACTTTAAATGTTTATATTAATTACTACACATAATGTTTAATATGTAGTACTTGTTATTTTAAATATTCACGTTCTTGATATTCTAATTGTTACTTTAAATGTTGGTGATGCTTAATTGTCAGTTGAATTGTTTGTTATCAATTTGCAGGTAGTGCTAATGTTTATTAAGTTTAAGTTATTACTTTAAATATTGAGTATATTACTTATAACGTGCCGGCTTCGTGGCTTAGAGGTTATGACTTTTCTCCGTAATCTCGTATAATCTCGTCGGTAACGTGATGACGGTGAGAATCAGCAGTGGTTCGAATCGCATCGGTAACTTACGTGGTATGTGAGCCGACCGCTCAGAAAGCAATGGCAAACTACTGAGCGTAATCTTGCCAAGAAATCAACATACAGCTGAAAGATGCTGGTGTTGACAGCGATGTCCTGTAAAGGATATGCAAAAAAAAACAAAAACAAACTTATAACGTGTATTTGGTCCCCAAGTATTTTCGTGTGACAGCAAGAAGGTCATGATCCCTTCTTTCAGAAGTAATGCGGTATACTATGTGTGTGTGTGTGTGTGGGGGGGGGGGGGGGGGGGCATTTATATACTATAAACCTTTAGCACTGCACAAACATATTAGGGTTCCACTAATTTCTAGTCGAAAATACCAGAAGCCACTTCAGATAGCTTGTTAGCAAATGCCTGTTATGAAGGTGGCTTTTCTGTCTCGGTATATTAACGTGCAGTTTTGCAGTTCTGTAGGAACACTTCAGTGTATACAGAAGAGCCTCAGACAAAGCGTGTGTATTGTCTCCTGATTTGTTCTCATTGTACAGTGAATATATAATGAGATCTACAGAAAATATGTCAGGGATCCTGGTTGGTGGACATAATATAAATAACTAATGCTATGCTGACGACACCGTCTTGATAGCAACAAGGCAGAATGATCCACAAGCACTGATAGATACAGTGGTTGTAGAAAGTGAAAGAATCGGCCTTAATTTAAATAATAGAAAAACAGAAGTTATGGTGATATGAAAGAAACATATTATGCCTTAATGTGCAACTACAGTACATTACATGGATAACATCAGATGGAAGGTTGCTTCACTGAGATAAAGAGCAGCATAGGAGAAGCAAAAAATGCATTCTGTCAAATTGAGAACGTTTTGTGCAATAAGTCACTGTCCTTGACAGTCAAGAAAAGAGTTCTTGCATGTTACATAGAATCTGTTTTAACATGCGGCTGCGAATCATGGACAATTAGTAAACATGCGAAAACATCCCTGGAAGCCTTGGAGATGTTGATTTATAGAAGAATACTGAACATTAGTTGGTCAGCCAAAATGAGCAATCGGGATGTTTTAAGGGAAGCTGAGTCGCAAAGACAATTTATCACAAATATCAGAAAGAGGCAGTCCTCGTTTTTTGACCACGTTATGATAAGACAAAACTGGAACATGTTGTGACAACCAGAAAGATTTGCGGAAAGAGAGATAGAGGAAGACAGCGTGAAAAAATTATTGACAAACGTCGGAGATCGTAATTTGTGGAGAGGCATGATCGCCCGCTAACCGGCAAGGCACTGGATGAGGATGATGATGGTGATGATATTAACTCGTCAGGAGCGGCAGTAGCATGGTGGCTAAATGCTCGCTGCTTTCATTCGGGGCGGACGTTTACAATTAGACACATGAACTAACTCCCAGGTCGACCCAGCCTACAAGGGATACCAAGAAATGGCCTGGACAGTAAAGGCGGTCATGATATACTAACCACATCAGCCTCCAAGTACTGATACGCCTATAAAACATGGCTCCAGCACCGTTTGCCAAAGCGCTATACGCGTGTAAAAGGGTCCGTTCCTGTTCATACTGTTAACATGCGGCTAGGCGTGTATTTATTTGCACATTTGGTGGTAATTTTCGTTAAGAGGTGGCCTTATGTCTGGCTATATCCCTACATTGATGACCCCATAATTTGAATGGAACAACATTGTGAGCAAGCAAACAAATATGCTGTACTGACCGTAGCCAGTTCCTGATTCACACATTTTAGTTTTATTCTCATTTAATGTCAATTCTGCTTTCGTAGCTAGCGCCTGGTGCATTTTCTTTGTTATATTTTCTTCTTCTTCCATACTCATTCGTGTTGTTTGTTTCACAATCTCTGTCTACGCTATAGTATTCCAATTCTAGATATGCATCTATGTTCTCATTATCCTCCATGTTAACGACAATTCTTTCACATTTAATTATTATTGCAATCTATTATTTGTATTACGTATCACAAAGTCAAACAATGTCTTTATTTACATGTTTGTGCATATTTATTTGTTTTTCTGCTCTTATTGAAGTTTTTTTTAATTTTAAATTTTACTTCTAAGCTAAACCAGATGGCTGTTGCCTGTCATTGATTACGTCATAGAGTTATTCACTTACCCGTTCTTCTATATTTCAACGTGTAATTTTCAAGCCCGTTAACAAAGAGTTTACTTACGTTAACATCGCAGTTATTAGACAAATGTAAAATCCCTAGCCCTCTTTCCACTCTTTTCGGATACATTTCTGTTTTTTGTTTGTCATAAACAATTACATGAGGATATCTACACTCGTTCAAACACGTCTTTTCTGCCAGCTTGGCCTTGTATATTAACGAACGAACGAACTTATTTTCAAAGGGTTAAGAATTGGGCACGCAGGCCCGTCTAACATTCTGCCCTTCTATCACCCTCTTTCATACATTATTTTATTCACATATCATTCAAGGCTGAGAGTTGAGATGAGTTTACATGAGTCAAGAACCGACATCACTGCACTCAGGAATTCCCATACGTGCTTCGCCCCCTCGTTCAACAGCCAGCGAAGAGTCATACTACTAATCGTATCCACTGCTATCTGATTAAAAGTTCTCCTGGTCTTCCCTCTCAGTTTTGAGATTCTTCCAGAACCCCTGCCAATCCCATGCAATCTCATTCTTTCCACATATGGGTTTTCAATATGTTCCCCCGCCTTCTCCACCTAGTTACACACGCACACGACCTCCTCTCCCTTGTCCATAGGCAAAATTCCACCAAGAGGTGCATTCACTGCTAGCCTATCCGCCTGTTCTTTCCCCCGTACACCCGCATCGGCCATGGCAAAATATCCATACAATTCTCACGATCTGTGACCTCTGAAGCGACGAGAGCCATTCCACACGAAACATTCCTTTCTCTTTGCATACTCTTTAATCCGTAATGAATACAACGTGTGTTGCAGTAGTCTCCTCTAGCCAACGGAATGCCGCCGTTACTGCCTCCACCTCCATTCTCATGCTGGAGGTCGTAAGTCTCATATTCCAGACTCTCCTTTTTTCAAGACTCGACCATTAGCCTTTGCAATAAAGCCCCAGCCACTATGTCTGTTTCTCACCACTGACCCATCAGTGCAGATGACTATGTCACCTTGATGTGTGTTGCTCTGGATCAGCTAACTGAGAACAGCAACAATATAAATGCTATGCATTATAAAAGCATGGGAAATACAAAAATCAGTACTACACGTCTCAGTAATATTAATGAATAGTGGGCACCTATATGCAGATAGATAGCGTATCAGCATATTTATAATTACTCAACAAACACTTTTTTTTTTGGGGGGGGGGGGTGGCGGGGGGGGGGGGGGGGTGTGCTTGTCACAGGCAAGCTTAAGAAACAACTGATGGAGAATACTTGACTTCATTGAACTACCACCAGAAATACACCCACGGGTATTTACTGGCACTCTTAGCAGGAAAGGAAAGAAGTAAAGATTAAAGGACACACTAGACAATAAAGGACTTAGAAGCTACGATGGGTGCACCGGAAGTCCACTTCGCCAACTCCCAATGACGGCAACGCATAGCTGCCGGAACCACGTGTTCTTGGACGTACGACCGACTAGACACTCCTAAAATAGACACAAATATACGATTACTCCTCCGAGGAATGAATTTATAGAGAGATAACAAATAAAGTGGCTAGACCACTTGAACATGACACGCAATCAACAAGCGCTTTCTGTCTACAGACTGAAGATACAATATTTACAGATCGATGACACTATGTCTACAGACTGAATATACTAAGTCTATAAATTGAAGATACTATGTCTACAGACCGAAGACACTATGTCTATAAACTGAAGACTGAAGATACTGTCTATAGACTGAAGATACTATGTCTACAGAATGAAAATACCATGTCTACAGACCGAAGACACTACGTCTATAGACTGACTCAGAGTGTCTTTAAAGCGCTTCATCGGGCCGCCTTGGGAGCGTTTACCACAACGCAGCTCGCCGTAAAAATAAATTCGCTTAGGGAGCTTGTGATCTGGCATGCGAATTTGACCAGCCCAGCGAATCTGATTCTTCATGTCTATATACTTAAGACACTATGTTGTTGTTGTTTGTCCATCAAGAATGATGATGACCATTCATTTCATCCAGTGGGGTTGAAAGTATGGAGTCGTGAGTTCGAAGATGGCTGATAAGGCCTATTTTGGCTCGATATTTCTTTGACAATGTGGGCTAAGAATGCTTGATGTTCCAGGAGGAGGGTCTTCTGCAGTTTTTTTTCTGTCCAGCCTTTTCTTCACAGCTGTTGTAGTCCTGGTTGCTTCACAAGTGACTGCACCCTTGCGTAATGATGTACGCCACGAATTTCGATCATTGGCAGCAGTCTCCCAGGTGTCAAGATGAATTCCAAAAGCGTTCAGTGAGATTTTCAGAGTGTCTTTAAAGCGCTTCATCGGGCCGCTTAGGGAGCGTTTACCACAACGCAGCTCGCCGTAAAAATAAATTCGCTTAGGGAGCTTGTGATCTGGCATACGAATTAAGTGACCAGCCCAGCGAATCTGATTCTTCATCAGTAAAGTGTGGATACTGGGTATGGACGCTAGATGAACTAGAACTTCAGTGTCTGGGATCTTGTTTTGCCATTTAATCTTCAATAGCTTCCTAAGGCAGACTGTGTGGAAGTGGTTTAATTTCCCAGCGTTTCGCTGATAAACAGTCTAGGTTTTACAAGCATATAGCAGTGGGGATAATACAACTGCTTTGTAGACCTTTCAGCTTTGTTTGCAGGCTTATTCCATTTCTGCCCCATACATGCTTTGTAGACTTTTCAGCTTTGTTTGCAGGCTTATTCCATTTCTGCCCCATACATTCTTGTACAGTCTGCCAAAGGCCACACTGGCCTTGGAGATTCTTGCATTCACTTCGTCACCAATTGTGGCAGCTTGTGATACAGTGCTGCCAAGATAGGTGAATTTATCCACAACACTTAGTCAATGACTATTCACCTTGAAATTCGGCACGGTGTGATTATTCCCTGGAGCTGGCTGGCACATAACTACAGTCTTCTTTAAGTTGATATTGAGCCCACAGTTGGCACAGGCAAATGAGAAAACTGAAACATTGTGTTGCATGTCTGCCTCTGAGTTGGCACACAGATCGCAATCATCAGCAAACAGCAGCTCGCTGACGGTGTCGCTGCTAGTTTTGGTTTTAGCTTTCAGCATAGCTGAAAACATGAGGATGAACAGTGTTGACGCCAGGACACATCCTTGCTTCACTCTATTGGTGACAGGAAAGGGCTCAGACAGTTCACCATTGTCCTGTACTATTGCCTGCATACCATCATGAAATAGCCGCACTATGTGGACAAACTTTCATGGACAACCATATTTCGCCATAATCTTCCACAGTCCTTCTCTGCTGACTGTATCAAATGCCTTGGTAAGGTCAATGAAAGTGGAGAACATTTCGGATTCTGTTCCTGACATTTCTCTTGCAGCTGCCCTGCAGCGAAAATCCTCGTTATTTTCTGAAGCTACATTGACTCTCAGGAAGAAGACCATGATCGAGATGGGCCGTGGCGATTGAGAAGAATTCTGGCAAGTATCTTTCCTGCAATTGAGAGCAAGGAAATTCTCAGCCAGGAGTCCCGCATGTGCCGAAGTTTCTGTTGCACTACTCTCCGAATGTTATTGAAGGCATCTTTCGGGTCATGCAAATATGCCTTCTAGGCCAGCAAGTGGTTGATGTCTTCAGAAGTTTCATCAAACCAGTCTTTTGCTTTCGGGTGGCTGGACCCAGGATTTCCATGGCAGTGTTGTAAATTATGTCCTTTAGGGCTCTCCACTCTGTTTACGCATCCTGTTTAGCTGCAACATTGGGCTGAGGCGGTCCTCCAGCATATTTTGAAACTGACAGCTGCATTTTTTGCTGTTTAGGCTTGATGACATTTATTTCCTTTTTTTTATTTTTTGCATTTTTACTCCTTGAGGACGCCTTGGTGGTGTGATATGTATGTTTATTTTTGAGATTATGAGACGATGGTCTGTCCAACATTCGGCACCACACATGGATATTGTCACCCGAACGTCTTGTCTGTAACTTCTCCTGACGATGACATAGTCAATGAGGTGCCAGTATTTCGAGTGAGGGTACATCCACCATGTCCTATTTCTCGTGGGAAGACGGAAAATTTCACCTGCATTCTTAATGTATCTGTTTCATTAACATAACACTTGCTATCTCAAATGCGAGATATTCTTATATGCCTTTTAATGAACTGTAACCTCTAACCATTATGGGAAAATATCGTTCAGAATATAATACCTAAGTTTGGAAGAGTAGGTAAAGAGATGAGAGATGAGAGGAAAGTAAGAGGCACTCGGGAATAGAACATAAACTGTAAACAGGCAACAAACAATCTGGTACTGTCCTGATTGGGAATATGACCATTAAAAGTTGATCATGCCATCACAGCTGTCGTTCATCACTGTCTAGGTTCTGATCTTGATGAAGATGCCGGCTCATTTATTTCTCTGTCAGACTTCTAAAGCCTTGTTGTTCTCTGATGTCTATATCTTTTGTGAGATCACCAGCACATTCAGACCACTACCACAACAATGGCAAGAAGTAATGGCAATACAGAAAAATGTTCTGCCTGTGGCAGTCAGAGTTGATCCAGTACAGAGGAGAGACACAGGACAGTAGATCTCACCCTCTGACACTGCCTTACTCTTCTTCTTTCTCAAAACCTTCTATCTGTAGCCCCTTTTCATTCTTGTCAACTGCACTATAAAATTCAGTTGTGACCAAATATGAATGGGTGAATGATGTTTATTTGATATAGAGAGGAGCTGATGTCAGCGGTTGGATTGATGAATCCAGTATAAAATAGGCACACGAGTTGTCTGAGACGAAATTGGGACAGCTCAGCTTCTGACAGAGCGTTGGTTCAGTCATCACAATGTGTGGTAATCCTAGAGTCATATCTAAAATACTCCAAGATGGTAACCCATACCAGTGAAGATCTGCCAAGCCCAATGTCTTCAGCAATCATCAGTTGCTAACATGTTACTTGGACAATCCTACCACCATTTCATTCCAAACATCTTATATTAACTCTGGAAGAGAACAATTGTCAACATATGACAGAATGAATCTCGGCAACAGAGGCAGAGACTGAAGACTTATGATATCAGACCTCAGTCGATTTTATATTAGGACTATGTTCAGACCATAGGATCCCATATTTTAGAAAGACCACTATCTCACCACCAGAACATATATTAGTTGAATAGGAGCGTCCTGTGAGAACAAACATATGTGGGACCTTTTGTGGACAATATTAATATCTAAATTGCCAACAATTGCTCTTAATGTTTAAAATTTAAATGACATGCATGCTTGGTATATTGGTGTCAATTGTTGCTCGGAGGCCTGCCAAATGTTTCTCCGTTCCACGGAGTTTTTAGTGAATTAAACTGGTGAAATTTAGCTCTCTTCTAATTCAATGACTCTTGATGTGCCAGTTTTTATTATATGTTTAATTAAGTCATTAATTAACATTCTTGAAGATTATGGAACGGTATGTGGCTGGGTAAACACGAGTAGACAGTGAATTACTGATCCTACTGTAAGCTCACAGGTTCCAAATTGTTCATTGAGGAGAACTCTATATTTAAACAAATTCAGGTAACCGTTTCACCTTAAAGGGAAAATTGATGCAAGTGTTGGTTCATACCGGGTAGCGGGGTAGGGGTATCCCCTATCAAAGGAGAAGTAAGGCGCCTCCTTCCCTCCGCTAGCCTACGGGACACCCTTGGGCAAGGTGGAGTACCCGTTTAGCCCCCCCGATCAGGGTTACGTGAAGCCATGTGTGCAGGTGGTGGATGAAGATGGAGAGCAGCCAACAGATAGTTGTAGGTTATGGTCTCCACCTTCACGACGGTAGGCAGAGGATCTCTATTTTGAGGAGACAATGGCTACGGTCACTGACCAGTATGGTCACTGCTAGGAAGGAAAGCAATGGCAAACTACCTTCTTTACAGATGCCAAGAAAATCATGTTGTGTGAAATCATCGATAATCAGAGAAACGGCGTAAATGGGTGCTCCATAGGAGCAGCCTCGCCCGGTAGGGATAGTCATGCGCACCAGGTGACTCCAGACCGTCAACAGGCTACTAGGTGCAACAGATTAATATCATTGAAAGTAGGAACTTGGAACGTTAGAACAATGAATGCAGATAGAAAATCAGAAAACATCAAAAAAGAAATGGGGAGAGAGAAGATTAACATATTAGGAGTATCGGAAACGAGATGGAAAGGAGCAGGGATAAGGACAGGAGAGGATTGTAAGATTATTTACTCTGGGGGAGAAGAACATCAAAGAGGTGTAGCCATTATATTAGATAAGCAAACATCAAATTCTGTCAAAGGATATCATGCTGTGTCAGACAGAGTCCTATTAGTAAAATTAAACGGAAGACCTTTTAAAATAAATGTCATTCAAGTATATGCCCCAACAAGTGAAAGCAGTGAAGAAAGCATAGAGGAATTTTATAATGACGTGGAGTCTGCTTTGAAGAACTGCAAAAAATCAGAAATAAATATCATAATGGGTGATTTCAACGCAAAAATAGGACAGCAAGGCGATGGGTGCAGTGTAGGCAACCATGGTTTGGGGGAGAGAGAAATGAAAGAGGATACAGACTTGTAGAATGGGCAAAAGAACAAGAAATGGTTGTAGGAAACACCTGTTTTAAACAGCATCCTAGAAGATTATGGACATGGAGGAGTCCAGACAGCAGGATTAAAAACCAGATAGATTACATCCTGATTAGCAAAAGGTTTCGAAATGCGTTAACAGTCGTAAAAACAGTTCCAAATGCAGACTGTTACAGTGATCACAGATTAATTACAGGCACATTGAGGGTAAAGTTAAAGAAAGTCAAGTATACAGCAGGAAACCCTAAATATGACTTGTGCAAATTGAAAACTGACAAAGAAATACAAGATAATTTTAACATAGAAGTAAAGAACAAATTTGATATATTGTCTGATCTAGAGATCCTGTTTCAAGATGTAGATGATCAATGGGAAACGATGAAGAATTCAATCAGTTGCTCAGCAGAAAAAAACTATTCCAAAAGTAAAGAAAGTGGGCCGTAAGACATGGATGACTGAAGAAATTTTACAGCTAATGGAAACAAGAAGACAGAACAAAAATAATCCTGCCAAATATGAAGAAATTCACAGAAAAGTGAGAACCTTATGTAAGGAGGCAAAAGAAACATGGCTTGAGAAAAATTGCAGAGAAATTGAAAAACAACACAACAGTAACAATGCGAAACTAATGCACAAAAGAATTCAGGAGCTTACTAATCAAAGAACACGTACATCAGCAGGCTGCCTAAAGACAAAAGATGGAAGAGTCATAATAGAAAAAGATCAGATCTTACATGAATGGTCAGATTATGTGAAAAACCTTTATGACGATAACAGAGACGAACAGTATGATGTCCAAAATAATAATGAAGGACCAGCAGTTTTAAGGATGGAGGTTCAGAATGCGCTTAACCATATGAAATCTGGCAAGACCCCCGGTTCAGACAGCGTCACAACAGAAATGATTAATGCTTTAGAAGAATATGGAATAGATAAAGTTACCAGTCTGCTTAATACAATATATGATACTGGAAATATACCTCAGGAGTTATGTAATTCTGTATTTATTGCAATCCCAAAGAAATCAGGAGCCTTGGAATGTGATCAACATCGAACAATTAGTATAATGAGTCACATCACGAAGATTTTGCTAAGAATTATCATGCAAAGAGCTAGGAGGAAAATACAACCTGAAATAGGAGAAGAACAATGTGTGTTTGTGGAAGGCAAGGGTACAGTAAATGCTGTGTATATACTGAGAAACATAATCGAACGTTCTATAGAAGTAAACAAAGATCTACACCTTTGCTTTATTGACTACACAAAGGCTTTTGATAAAGTGAGACATGTCAACATGATAAGGATGCTTGAAGATCTACAAATTGATGGAAAAGATCTTAGACTTGTAAAAAACATATATTGGAAACAACAAGCTGCCATAAGAGTTGATAATGAAGTAAGCCAATATCAGCCTATTAAAAGGGGTGTGAGACAGGGATGTGTAATGTCTCCAGATCTGTTTTCCCTGTACAGTGAAAGTATTTTCAGAAATATTGAAGATATGGAAGGAATCAACATTGGGGGACGATGCATCAATAACATTAGATATGCAGATGATACATTCTTGATTGCAGACAATGAACAGGACCTGCAAAATTTAGTAGATGCGATTGTTACACACAGTGAACAACTAGGGTTAGAATTAAATTGTAAAAAGACACAGATTATGGTCGTCACTAGGAAGGACGAAATACCACAATGTAATATACAAGTAAATGGGAATATTCTTCAACAAGTGAGCAGGTACAATTATCTCGGAACAGTAATAACATCTGATGGGAGATGCCTTGAAGAGATTAGAACAAGAATCGCCATGGCAAAAGTAGCCTTTAGCAAGATGAAAAACATATTGACCAATAAAAAGATGTCAATTGAAACGAGAAAAAGAGTGTTGAGATGCTACATTGAACCTGTACTTTTATATGGATGTGAAGCGTGGACAATGAGCAGTAAGGCTGAAAAACATCTGATGGCTGTAGAGATGTGGTTTCTGAGGAAAATGCAAAGAATACCATGGACAGCCAGAAAGACCAACGAACAAGTCCTTCAAGAAACAAATGAAGATCGTAAATTGATTAGAGAAATTAGACGTAGACAGTCAAAATTTGTTGGGCATGTTATGAGAAGAAATGGATTGGAGAATTTGGTGACAACTGGTAAGATCGAGGGGAACAGACCAAGGGGAAGACATAGAAGCAAGTACCTGGATGGCTTGGCCTTGTGGCATGGTCGAGACAGAAACACGGAGCTGATCCACGACTCTGGTGATCGAGTGAGATGGCAGAACATGACCGCCCACGCTTACCGGCATGGCACATGATGGATGGATGGTTGGTTCATAAAGAGTCAACTTTGATTCTCCTTTCGGGAAAAGGTAAACAGTTGTGGATTCCTTAATATATCCGGAAGTCCCCTAGACATCCTGAGTTTTCTTGGGTCACATTATCTTCCAGTGACCTATCCACTCTGTTAGAAATTAGTCCCATCTCTCTAGCGTTACTTCACAACGGGGGATGCTTTTGGTGGGTACTGAACTTATCCTCCCAACATACCACATATATGAGTAGATGGATTGCTCACAGCCTTACACTTGGCACCACAATTACATCCCTTTTTGAGGCAAGTGTACAGTTGTAACGCCTCTGTGTTATGGTGGTCATTAAGGGAAACAAAGAACAGTAGCCCTGATCTAAAGTCGAAATAGGCGACAAATGGGCGCTGGTGTGGCACCGATGACATAACCCGAAGAAAACGTTAGCTGCGCAGTCCAACCAGCAACAAGCTAGTCTAAAATGAAGGACAGCAAAATAACTTAGACAACCAAGATTAAATAGTAGCACACTTAGAATGTTTACACCTCACGTCAAACTAGTGCTGCTATGTAGGTCATAGACATGGAGAAGGACTGAAGCACGTACTAACAAATAAACTTCACTAGCTAGTGACTGCACAGAGACTGAGCATATGTGGTGGAGAACATGGAGGGAGCTACTGGGCATGGCAAAGAATAGGACGGTTTGGTGAGTGGTGGCTGATGATCTACCTCCAATTGAAAAGGGGGGGGGGGGGTGTGACGAAGAGTTTTGTGGAGTGCGGACTAGTTAGAGGCGTGCAGACATAAGGCACTGACCTTCAGAGCATTGTAGACTTCCTTCTCTGCCGTGTCTGGAGACATACTTCCAGGAAAATCAGAAATCTTAAATGTCAACTCCCGCTTTGGCCATTTGCTGCCTGTTGAGATATGAAGTCAATGCGATCATACAACATCGAAACACGTGACAGCAAAAGTTGCTAACATCCATAATTTATAATATAGGGTATATAGAGACTACATAAACAAATAAAGAACGACAAAAATAGTTCTTTATTTACCAAATCAACGCCAGCTTTACTAAGAGAAAGCTCAACAACAAATATAACAGACAGCTGCGTCTAATACTAGACAAGCCAATCACCAGATCTCTGCCCTTTAGACAGGGCCTATGGGGTACACCAAGTAACCACAATCAGGTGCTCCAAACAATAGCTGAGTAGAATGACACAATAACGAACTCTGACACTTACAACAAGACACTACAAAAACAGTTAAACACAAACACACACACACACACACACACACACACACACACACACAACGTAAGAGAGAGAGTAAGAGAGAGAGTAAGAGAGAGCAAGAGAGAGAGAGAGAGAGAGAGAGAGAGAGAGAGAGAGAGAGAGAGAGAGAGAGAGAGAGAGAGAGAGAACTAGCGCCAAACATATACATTTAGATTTGGCTGGTTAAAGGAGAAAAACCTGGGCAAAAACCGGAAAACAAAGTCAGAACAAAGCGATCTGTCAGTGCTTTGTGTATTGACGGCCCGCTTGGATCACGGAGGCAAAAGCCAGAGCTCGCCCTCTTGTGTAGATATCATGTGTGGTAGCTTATGTTTTAGATGCGATCCGAGTAGCTTTAACCGTAATGTTGGAGCTCTTCCTAGTTTCTGTAGGAGTCAAAGCCTCAGATGTATTTGTGTCACAACCGTTGTAAAGTCTTCCTTGTAAAGTGTTTTATTGTTGTCTGTGCCAAAGTTCTTTAGGTGAAAGTCTCACATAATTTGTTAAGCTGTTGATTTAATGAATATAGAGTGTTTGCATTGTTCTCGATTTCTTAGTTTAATCTCTCTGTTTACTCTTTTTCTCAGCTTTGGCCAGAACGTGGTCAGTGTTGCGCTCTCTTCCTCAAAAAAAAAAAAAAAAGTTAGTTGCATATCCTTTACATGACGTAGCACTCAACGCCAGCATTATCTGGCTGCTCGTGATTCCTGGGCAAGTTTACGTTCAGTAGTTTGCTTTCTGAAGGACCGGCACTGAGACCATTACATAAAAAACCAACGTAAGGCGGTATGCTGCCAAATTGACCACAGCTGTGTTTCGAACGCCGGTATGCGGTTCTTCGCCATGGAGTCGGTCTCTTCTTCAAATCACTGTAAACGGTCTCTTTCGTCCCCTCGGCTTCATATATATATATATACCTGTGTGTGTCTTTGTGTGTATGTGTTTTTCTGTGTGTATCTCTGTGTGTGTTTCTGTATGTATATGTGTGTGTGTCTATGTGTGTGTATTTGTGCGTGACTGTGTGTCTGTGTATGTCTGTGTGTATGTGTGTGTCATTGTGTGTCTGTCTGTGCGTTTGCGTGTGTGTGTGTGTGTGTGTGTGTGGCTGGCTGGCTGGCTGGCTGTGTATGTATGGGTTTGTATGAGGTGTGCTTGCTGAATAGATTTTCTATGTCCTTAATGCTACCAGAAAGTGGTCCTGTTCTTTACGACTTCCAATGTGGAATTATTAGGTGCATATCGCACACACGAAATTTCCCAGTATTTGCCCATATTTGAGAAAGATGAGCGTCCAATTTCATCAGCCAAAAAATGGCATGAGAGATTGATGTCGTAGGAAACTGTTAGTTCTGAATACAATATCCATCAGCACCAGCACTTCTGACATTAGAGGCGAATAGTCACTGGATCAAGCATAGTCGACAGTCACATGACCACACAACATGTAAGCGTAGTCGACAGTCACATGACCACACAACATGTAAGCGTAGTCGACAGTCACATGACCACATACCATGTACACATATCCAATAATTATATGACCACGTACAATTTTCGCACGGTAAACAATTTGACTATATACCATGTATACGTACTCAAGAATCTGAACACATACCATGTAAAGCGTATCGTCTCCTTCGAGCGCCCGCTCCTAACTGGATGTTATCTTTGTTGCCACACCTTGGTACTTCCATCATCTCTTTGGTTGCGTTATCGAATTTACCTGTACATTATCAATATACTTCAACAATTTAGTTTGCTCAAAGTTTTAATCATAAGAAAATATAACAAAGGAAGTCTGTGCTAACGTAGCTAAATATTCACTCGGACGAAAACAAGCAGAATCTATAAGATCATATACTACCAGACATGCGTAGGCTGCATGCACACTTAACATACACCCCCCCCCCTTCCCCCTTCGCACTGAGATAGAGTACGTTGACAATGACATACCTAAAACATGGGAAGGAATCATGCAATGCTAGGCTAAACTCCGTCTCCCTGGTCTAGAGGTTACACGACTTTCTCCGTAATCTCGTATACTCTCGTAACTAACGTGACGTTGCGCGAGAATTGGTAGCGGCTCTCTCCGCGTCGGTAACTTATGGGGTATGTGAGCCGATCGCTCAGAAAGCAATGGCAAACTACTGAGCATAATCTTGCCAAGAAACCAACAATCAGCTGAAAGATGCTGATGTTGACAGCGATGTCCTGTAAAGGATGTGCGAACAAAAAAAAAGCTACACTCCAGCCCAGCCAGTTGGCCTGTGCTGTGTCGAATTATGACCCCCCCCTCCCCCCGCCCATCCACCTTGTCATGGTTGGGCGGGGGGGGGGGGGGGGCTTGCGTGTCCCAGAGATCCCAAGAGCATTGTCGACGGATGCACAACTACATGTCGGACAAGCCTTGGGTTATGAACCAGACCAAGAGAGACGCAACCTGATGCTCTGCAGGTAGACTGAGGATAGCAGTCAATGTCTAAATTAGGCGCACGATGCCGCTAAAGTTTGGTCAGGACACATACTCTAAGGCTCTCAGCTGAGGGATATGGCTGAACGCCTCTAAGCCATAAACACTCGGATGTGAGAGCCGGGCCGACACCCACCTACCGATAAATGGAGGTGAGATGCTCAGCACGCTACATACTTAGTTCAGATACTTGTTCGAAGGCTCTCAGCTGGGGGATATAAGGGATCCCGGATGAGAGGGCCTGGCCGTTTCTCGCTCACTGAACGCGCACGGAGGTAAGGTGCTGAGCCGGCAGCATATGTAGCCTACCTCGTGAGCGAGTACTAAAAGTAGAAAAGTGCCCCAGTCGCATGAAATGGTTACGAAAAATGTCTGTATCTATACTCATTGAGAGTGTAGTCAAGGTGGAAAAACGTTTCAATAACACGAAATGGAACGCCTGGCTAGCGAATCCATTGCGTGGTCCGAAGTACGAAGCGAAAGCTTACCCAGTGTATGTCGTCCGCAGACTGACCGTTCCTGGTTTGTGTTTGAGCGACCAGTGGCAAGCGAAATGCCCAATAGATGGAAGTGAGGAATTAAAGCAGCCATGAGAAGGACGTGGCAATTCCTCGGGTGAGCCCAGTCTCAGAGCAATATCAATATGTACCGGCTCTGCAACTATGGAAGCCTCCTTGGATGGCGGGGAACGCCCATGGTCTACCCTGCCTTACTTTGAGGGCTGACCGTGATGTCTTTGACCATTATATCTTGACCAGCTGAGATGTGGGCGACATCACAACAGTAAGTCTAACGTGCCACGAAACCCGAGGAAGGCTAACCTCATTAAAAATGCCCGCCGAAGTGGGAAGTGTCATCGACAGCATATTTTCAACTAATTCAGAATAATTGTCTGCTTTAAAGTTACTCACAAAGTTGTGCACAACTAAAACAAATAATGAGCAGACTGTGGACTCGTTATATACATCGCGTCAATATTTGGATCACTTATCTTATATATAAAAGGCGATCTCCGTCTGTCTGTATGTATGTATGTATGTCCTTTAGTGCGTTCGCGAACGGTCCATCCGATTGAGATGAAATTTTCTACACGTCTTCCTCTCATTCCTCGCGCAGCCAACAGTGATTTTTTTTAGTGTGAAATCGGCTGCTTACTTAATATTATTTAATGTTTCATTTTTCATTATAATTTCTATATAGCAAGGGGATTTAACTCTAGAAAACTTATTTCAAGGGGCATAACTTTCAATAACTTTTCTGTATATCTTATAGTCATATTGTTGCATCGTTTTCAAAGATTTATAAACTCTTTGTCTATAGTTATATACAGGCATATGAGTTATAATAAATAATGATACAATCTTTAAGGCATTTTCAAAGTTTTCGTAAAAATAATGCATAATACATAACATTGTAACTCATCTTTTTTTTGCTTAAGAAGTTATCTACAGTCATGTAGGTGATTAGAAACAGTTTTCATTAAAAATAATGGATGGTGTGTGGAAGGACATTCTTTTAAGTTACTTTTTTGTTGTTGTATGAATTTAATGAGATGCTACCCGCCAGAAGCTGGGCGAAGCCACGCCGGGTCAGATAGATAGACAGACCCACCTTTTTGCTGCAGTTATCTACAGGCATATGCGTTATAATCCATCTCCTCCTCCTCTCCCCTCCTCCTCCTCCTACCCTCTTCCTCTTCCCCTCTCCCCTCTCCATCCTCCTCCTCCCTCTTTCTCCTTCTCCTACCTCTTCCTCCTCCTCCTCCTCCCTCTTCCTCCTCCTACCTCCTCGCCCTCCTCCCTCCTCATAATCACTCCTCTTCCTTCCTCCTCCCTTCTCCTCCTCTCTCCTCCTACTCCCTCCTCCTACTACGTCCTCCCCCTCATCCCTCCTCCTCCTACCTCCTCCCCTTACTCCTCCCTCTCCTCCTCCCTCCTCATCCTCCCTCCTCCTCCCTCTATCTCCTCCTCCTCCTCCTCTACTCCATCCCTCCTCCTCCCTCTTCCTCTCCTCCACATCCTTCCTCCTCCCCCTCCTTCTCCTCCTTCCTCCTTCTCCCTCCTCCTTCTCCTCCGCCTCCTCCTCCTTCCTCCTCCTCCCTCCTCCTCCTCCATCCCCTCCTTCTCCCTCTCCTCCTCCATCCCCCTCCTTCTCCCTCTCCTCCTCCCTCCTCCTCCTCCCCCCTCCTCCTGTGTTCTTCTCCTCCTTCATCCTCCTCCTCCTTCTCCTTCCTCCTCCCTCTTCCTCCTCCTCCTCCTCCCTCTCCTCTCCTCCTCTCCTCCTCCTCCTCCCCTCCTCCCTCCTCCTCCTTCTTCCTCCCTCCTCCCTCCTCCCCCTCCTCCTTGCTCTCCTCCTCCTCCTCCTCCTAATCACTCCTCCCTTCTCCTCCTCTCTTCTTCCTCCTCCTCCCTCCTCCATCCTTCCTCCTCCTCCTCCTCTCCTCTTCCTCCTTCTCCCTCCTCCTCCTCCCTTCTCCCCCCTCCTCCTCCTCCCTCCTCCTCCTCTCTCCTCCTCCCTCTACCTCCTCCTCCCTCCTCCTCCTTCCCTCCTCCTCTTCTCTCTTCCTCTTAATCCCTCCTCCTCCCTCCTATTCCTCCCTACTCCTACTCCTCCTCCTCTTCCTCCTCCTCTCTCCACCTATCTCATCCTCCCTCCTCCTCCTCCCTCCTCCACCTCCCTCTTCCTCCTCCCAGCTCCTACTCCTCCTTTTTCTTCTTCTGCTGCTGCTGCTGCCGCCACTCCATTTACCCAAGTTAATTGTTGGGGAAGATGTAAAGACCTTTCAAGTGCTCTTTCTAATGCTTTTTGTAAGTTGGTCTTCGTTTATCTAGGTTGTTCTAACTGCAACCAATAAATGATTATACAGACAGGCAGGCAGGCAGACAGACAGACAGACAGACAGACAGACAGACAGACTGACAGAGAGGGACAGACAGACAGACAGACAGACAGACACACAGACAGACACACAGACAGACAGACGGGAACGGGAACTTATATGACTACTTATATGAATTAAATGAGATGCTCCCCATCAGGGGCTGGGCGAAGCCGGGCAGGGTCAGGCAGACAGATAGACAGATAGATAGACAGACAGACAGATAGACAGTCGGGAACGGGAACTTATATGACTACTTATATGAATTAAATGAGATGCTCCACACCAGGAGCTGGGCGATGCCGGGCCGGGTCAGACAGACAGACAGACAGACAGACAGATAGTCGGTAACGGGAACGAGAACTTATATGACTACTTATATGAATTAAATGAGACGCTCCCCACCAGGGACTGGGCGAAGCCGGGCCGGGTCAGCTAGTTAACTTTATAAATTGCGGTCAATCAAATATTCCAGCTTTAAGTTTGTCTATGCTCAATTCCGTAAACTTTCTGCATAAGTAATTTAAACAGGTACCATCTTTGTTAAGTCTCATCTCATCTTATCTTATCATGTTCCTCTTGAACCTTGCGGTGTCGAGGTGAAGTATAAACATCGTGAGAGTGCCCGATTATGGGCTTCAGTATCGATATTCCCATGGACTCTGCTATTCCCTCCGTCCAACGTTTACGTTGTCGGTCTCTTCCTCTGATTCCATCTGGTCTGTACATCGTTGCTTGCTGTGGTATGCTGTTGAATGGTAATCCCACTTGCATGTCCAAACCATTTGACTTGCTGCTTTCTAATAAAATCTAGTGCTGCTATATAACCCCCACTTTAGTCCTGATTTCTTCATTTCTGATCTCATCTCTTCTTGATACATTAAATATTCTTCTCAGTAATCTCATTTCTGTTGTTATGATTTTTCTTTTCCCTTTTTCTGTCATTGTCCAGGTCTGGCATTGGTAGCATAGAGTTGGTAGGAAGACTGTGTTGTAAAGTGCTTTCGTAGTAGTTGTTGACACATATTTGTTCTTTAATATTGGTGGCATTTGTCCAATGAGTTGGTTTGCCTTATTGCATCTTTGTTAAGTGCCTTAACAAACTGCTTCATCAAGCCAAGCTTTATATGTAATGGTGGCAGTAGAACTCTTTCTCGACCAATAAGAGGCTGCTTGACAAAATTTTCTTCTTCAACTCTAACTACATCCATCAACGGCCACTATTTCTTTGTCCAATGTGTATCTTTAGTTCTGCTATCCCACAAACATAAAAATGGATATTTGGTTAATCCCCTTTGCTGGCCAAGCAAGAAGTTCATCACTTTAAGATCTACATAAACCATCCAATTATGTTCTAAATACTTAAATTTTTCCTAGAAGTGTGCTTATTGCACCATACTCCTTCTTATTGTAGTAAAATGAGCAATAGGAACTGAGCCATATTTGTTACCATTGTGTAAGAGAACACCATTCAAACTTCTTTTAGGGCTGTCAATGAAAAGTCGCCACTCATCTGGTGTATAAATCACAACACTTTCGTTCACAAGACCTCCTACAATAGTACAAAACACAAAGTTGTTTTCTTTACAAAAGAATGGAAGAAAACCTCGTTTTCTGCTGCGATAAAATATAACCCTCGTATCAACAGTCAGTAATTTTATTTCTTTCAATCTTGAAACCAAAAGTTCTGAAGATTCCTTGGAGAGATATAGATCTCGGATTAGATTATTCAGTTCAGGCTCGTCAAAGCGCTGAGCAGCTGGAAGATCATCTTAGAAAGCAATATCACCGTCATTTGTCGTTCCACATGCCTCTGATATCTCATCTTCTAGCAGGGAATCCGAAATCTGACTGAAAGTTGAAATTGGGGAACACCATTCAAACTACTAAAACTAATACTAAAACAAGCCATTGAGCTTTATGACAGTTTGCCACTTAACTTTACCATTACTGACACATTACTGACACATTCAAATATCTTTTGATAGATTTGCATCTCTCTATATCGTTTATAAGTCATACCCCTAGCTTTGATTTCTCTCCAACAGAATGGATTATGTTATATTTATAAGAAGTTATCATGTCCTTTTCTTTCCATCTGGTCTCACATATACCTAAAATATTCCGTATTCTCATTTTTTTGCTTGATGTTATCCAGTTTACCATAGAATATGATCAGTCCGAGCAGGCAGTTACTTATGCTAGGTTTCAAACTATAACACTGACCCACAAAAATACTGTACAGCTTGTATGATTCTGGTACATGCACATCTGGATCTCGCCAGTGTTGTGGAGTTAATGCACTGTTCTGATTTACTGTTTATGGGATGTATAGGAGGACACTAAAGTATATATGGACGTTTCCATGTGCAGTGGGGGTGATTCTCGAATGACCACAGATCATACTAGAAGTACATGTTTGGTATGTGTCACAGAATGCCGCGAGTTTCATCTGAATTCCTCTCATACCACAAGAAAGTATTCAAAAAGAGAGGAGGAAAAACTAGGAATAACTAGGAATTTCTGGTATGTCATGACCACCGATATTTATGGCATCATATTGCTCCCTGTTTATATCATCTTTGACATTTCTCATTATATTTTCGGCGTACATGTTAAACAAATAGGGAGACAGCACACAGACCTGACGGACTCATTGCTTGATGTCAAACCAATCTAATGTCTCGCCATCTATTCTAACCGCTGCTTATTGGTCTAGATAGAGCATTTTTATGACTTGTATTATATGTGGTGGGGAGCCCATATTCCTCATGATTTCCCAAAGTTTCTGATGATTTACACAGTCAAATGTCTTTGATTGATTGATTGATTTACTTAGGAACCGACATCACAGCATTCGGGACATTCCCATAAGCGCTAAATGTCTTTGAATAATCCACAAAGCATGACAATAGGTTTACATTAAATGCTCTGCACTTCTCTATTATTAAACGGATGACGAGTATGTGATCTCTTGTTCCCCTTCCTTGTCTAAATCAAGCTTGAATAACGTTAATTTCGTCTTCCATTTTCTTACGAAGTCTT
The DNA here is from genome assembly GCA_014155875.1 of Cepaea nemoralis. Classification (NCBI taxonomy): domain Eukaryota; kingdom Metazoa; phylum Mollusca; class Gastropoda; order Stylommatophora; family Helicidae; genus Cepaea; species Cepaea nemoralis. Next base: position 247,014 of record JACEFZ010009490.1, read on the forward strand.
CCCCATTATGATTTTAGTAGAATTTTACTTGCATGACTGATCAAGGCAAGAGTTCTATAGTTGATGCATAATTTCAGGTTGCCCCTTTTCAGTATTGGAATGAAGATAGTTCTCTTCCAATCTTTTGGCCATATACTATATTTTCATAACTTTTTACATAATGCGTGATAGATTAGTTCAGCTTGTATCTCATTACAACCAGATAATTTACCATTCTTCAAGTTCTTTATTGCCCATGCAATTTCATCTAATGAGGGTACAGGTTCTGTCTCTGCTGTCATTGGTTCATGTATCTCATTCATATCCACCACTGTCATTCATATTATTTATTCCACTGCAGAATACCTGCCATTTTCTTAGAATTTGTCTAGATTCTGTTAAGGCATTTCCCAACTTGTCACAGATAACATTTAATTGAGGTTGAACATTTCTTGTCAATAATTTCATTTCTTCGAAAATTTCGTAATCTCTTCCAGTCTTGTCTTATGATATTGCTCTATTCTGGTACAGCTATCTTGTATATATTGGTTTTTCTTCTGTTTTGTGTTATTTCTTATTTCTCGAGTTAAAGATTTATACTTCATTCTGCTGTTATCGGATTAGTTCCCTTCGTTGTTTTATTAATTCTAACGTGCCTGCTGTAGTCCATGGTTTATGTTGCTTTTTCTTGGTGGGAATTCATCTTTAGCTGCAGTTTTAATTGTCAACAATTAAGTGATAGACATTTGGGTAGCGTTTAAAAGGAGACCGTCGACAAACAACAACATCAGTTTATTCTTCATGGACAGCTTTACACGAGGGTAAAAAGTTCTCTCTTGAGCCACTTGTTTTCGACAAGGAAAATTACAACAGTGCCGTCTCCGTATCATAGGAAGAATATTTAGCGTACTTAACGATGAGTGGGAAATGTACAGGCATATATTGTCATAGGAAAACACTGTCAATAATGTAGCATCTGTATAGTATTGTCGGAGAGGAGAATCAAACTCCACCAAGATGTTCGCTGGGTGTGAGACTGTGTCGACTGCTCGAGTAAATGAAGATACTACTCAGCAGAGTAGTCTCGGCAAGATTGGTTGGTGGGCACCTTGAATACGATTTGATATTATTCTACAATAACACATTGTGTTAGCAGTGACGTTGATTTATTCCTGACATTCTGTCATGACACATCGCATCCATGATTGTCCTCGTTAAAATGACTAAAACGAGCCATTGAACTTTATGACAGTTTGCCACTTAACTTTACCATTACTGACACATTACTGACACATTCAAATATCTTTTGATAGATTTGTATCTCTCCATATCGTTTATAAGTCATACCCCTAGCTTTGTTTTCTCTCCAACAGAATGGATTATGTTATATTTATAAGAAGTTATCATGTCCTTTTCTTTCCATCTGGTCTCACATATACCTAAAATATTCCGTATTCTCATTTTTTTGCTTGATGTTATCCAGTTTACCATAGAACATGATCAGTCCGAGCAGGCAGTTACTTATGCTAGGTTTCAAACTATAACACTGACCCACAAAAATACTGTACAGCTTGTATGATTCTGGTACATGCACATCTGGATCTCGCCAGTGTTGTGGAGTTAATGCACTGTTCTGAGTTACTGTTTATGGGATGTATAGGAGGACACTAAAGTATATATGGACGTTTCCATGTGCAGTGGGGGTGATTCTCGAATGACCACAGATCATACTAGAAGTACATGTTTGGTATGTGTCACAGAATGCCGCGAGTTTCATCTGAATTCCTCTCATACCACAAGAAAGTATTCAAAAAGAGAGGAGGAAAAACTAGGAATAACTAGGAATTTCTGGTATGTCATGACCACCGATATTTATGGCATCATATTGCTCCCTGTTTATATCATCTTTGACATTTCTCATTATATTTTCGGCGTACATGTTAAACAAATAGGGGGACAGCACACAGACCTGACGGACTCATTGCTTGATGTCAAACCAATCTAATGTCTCGCCATCTATTCTAACCGCTGCTTATTGGTCTAGATAGAGCATTTTTATGACTTGTATTATATGTGGTGGGGAGCCCATATTCCTCATGATTTCCCAAAGTTTCTGATGATTTACACAGTCAAATGTCTTTGATTGATTGATTGATTTACTTAGGAACCGACATCACAGCATTCGGGACATTCCCATAAGCGCTAAATGTCTTTGAATAATCCACAAAGCATGACAATAGGTTTACATTAAATGCTCTGCACTTCTCTATTATTAAACGGATGACGAGTATGTGATCTCTTGTTCCCCTTCCTTGTCTAAATCAGCTTGAATAACGTTAATTTCGTCTTCCATTTTCTTACGAAGTCTTCCCCATTATGATTTTAGTAGAATTTTACTTGCATGACTGATCAAGGCAAGAGTTCTATAGTTGATGCATAATTTCAGGTTGCCCCTTTTCAGTATTGGAATGAAGATAGTTCTCTTCCAATCTTTTGGCCATATACTATATTTTCATAACTTTTTACATAATGCGTGATAGATTAGTTCAGCTTGTATCTCATTACAACCAGATAATTTACCATTCTTCAAGTTCTTTATTGCCCATGCAATTTCATCTAATGAGGGTACAGGTTCTGTCTCTGCTGTCATTGGGTTCATGTATCTCATTCATATCCACCACTGTCATTCATATTATTTATTCCACTGCAGAATACCTGCCATTTTCTTAGAATTTGTCTAGATTCTGTTAAGGCATTTCCCAACTTGTCACAGATAACATTTAATTGAGGTTGAACATTTCTTGTCATAATTTCATTTCTTCGAAAATTTCGTAATCTCTTCCAGTCTTGTCTTATGATATTGCTCTATTCTGGTACAGCTATCTTGTATATATTGGTTTTTCTTCTGTTTTGTGTTATTTCTTATTTCTCGAGTTAAAGATTTATACTTCATTCTGCTGTTATCGGATTAGTTCCCTTCGTTTGTTTTATTAATTCTAACGTGCCTGCTGTAGTCCATGGTTTATGTTGCTTTTTTCTTGGTGGGAATTCATCTTTAGCTGCAGTTTTAATTGTCAACAATTAAGTGATAGACATTTGGGTAGCGTTTAAAAGGAGACCGTCGACAAACAACAACATCAGTTTATTCTTCATGGACAGCTTTACACGAGGGTAAAAAGTTCTCTCTTGAGCCACTTGTTTTCGACAAGGAAAATTACAACAGTGCCGTCTCCGTATCATAGAAGAATATTTAGCGTACTTAACGATGAGTGGGAAATGTACAGGCATATATTGTCATAGGAAAACACTGTCAATAATGTAGCATCTGTATAGTATTGTCGGAGAGGAGAATCAAACTCCACCAAGATGTTCGCTGGGGTGTGAGACTGTGTCGACTGCTCGAGTAAATGAAGATACTACTCAGCAGAGTAGTCTCGGCAAGATTGGTTGGTGGGCACCTTGAATACGATTTGATATTATTCTACAATAACACATTGTGTTAGCAGTGACGTTGATTTATTCCTGACATTCTGTCCATGACACATCGCATCCATGATTGTCCTCGTTAAAATGACTAAAACGAGCCATTGAACTTTATGACAGTTTGCCACTTAACTTTACCATTACTGACACATTACTGACACATTCAAAATATCTTTTGATAGATTTGTATCTCTCCATATCGTTTATAAGTCATACCCCTAGCTTTGTTTTCTCTCCAACAGAATGGATTATGTTATATTTATAAGAAGTTATCATGTCCTTTTCTTTCCATCTGGTCTCACATATACCTAAAATATTCCGTATTCTCATTTTTTGCTTGATGTTATCCAGTTTACCATAGAACATGATCAGTCCGAGCAGGCAGTTACTTATGCTAGGTTTCAAACTATAACACTGACCCACAAAAATACTGTACAGCTTGTATGATTCTGGTACATGCACATCTGGATCTCGCCAGTGTTGTGGAGTTAATGCACTGTTCTGAGTTACTGTTTATGGGATGTATAGGAGGACACTAAAGTATATATGGACGTTTCCATGTGCAGTGGGGTGATTCTCGAATGACCACAGATCATACTAGAAGTACATGTTTGGTATGTGTCACAGAATGCCGCGAGTTTCATCTGAATTCCTCTCATACCACAAGAAAGTATTCAAAAAGAGAGAGGAAAAACTAGGAATAACTAGGAATTTCTGGTATGTCATGACCACCGATATTTATGGCATCATATTGCTCCCTGTTTATATCATCTTTGACATTTCTCATTATATTTTCGGCGTACATGTTAACAAATAGGGGGACAGCACACCAGACCTGACGGACTCATTGCTTGATGTCAAACCAATCTAATGTCTCGCCATCTATTCTAACCGCTGCTTATTGGTCTAGATAGAGCATTTTTATGACTTGTATTATATGTGGTGGGGAGCCCATATTCCTCATGATTTCCCAAAGTTTCTGATGATTTACACAGTCAAATGTCTTTGATTGATTGATTGATTTACTTAGGAACCGACATCACAGCATTCGGGACATTCCCATAAGCGCTAAATGTCTTTGAATAATCCACAAAGCATGACAATAGGTTTACATTAAATGCTCTGCACTTCTCTATTATTAAACGGATGACGAGTATGTGATCTCTTGTTCCCCTTCCTTGTCTAAATCAAGCTTGAATAACGTTAATTTCGTCTTCCATTTTCTTACGAAGTCTTCCCCATTATGATTTTAGTAGAATTTTACTTGCATGACTGATCAAGCAAGAGTTCTATAGTTGATGCATAATTTCAGGTTGCCCCTTTTCAGTATTGGAATGAAGATAGTTCTCTTCCAATCTTTTGGCCATATACTATATTTTCATAACTTTTTACATAATGCGTGATAGATTAGTTCAGCTTGTATCTCATTACAACCAGATAATTTACCATTCTTCAAGTTCTTTATTGCCCATGCAATTTCATCTAATGAGGGTACAGGTTCTGTCTCTGCTGTCATTGGTTCATGTATCTCATTCATATCCACCACTGTCATTCATATTATTTATTCCACTGCAGAATACCTGCCATTTCTTAGAATTTGTCTAGATTCTGTTAAGGCATTTCCCAACTTGTCACAGATAACATTTAATTGAGGTTGAACATTTCTTGTCAATAATTTCATTTCTTCGAAAATTTCGTAATCTCTTCCAGTCTTGTCTTATGATATTGCTCTATTCTGGTACAGCTATCTTGTATATATGGTTTTTCTTCTGTTTTGTGTTATTTCTTATTTCTCGAGTTAAAGATTTATACTTCATTCTGCTGTTATCGGATTAGTTCCCTTCGTTGTTTTATTAATTCTAACGTGCCTGCTGTAGTCCATGGTTTATGTTGCTTTTTCTTGGTGGGAATTCATCTTTAGCTGCAGTTTTAATTGTCAACAATTAAGTGATAGACATTTGGGTAGCGTTTAAAAGGAGACCGTCGACAAACAACAACATCAGTTTATTCTTCATGGACAGCTTTACACGAGGGTAAAAAGTTCTCTCTTGAGCCACTTGTTTTCGACAAGGAAAATTACAACAGTGCCGTCTCCGTATCATAGGAAGAATATTTAGCGTACTTAACGATGAGTGGGAAATGTACAGGCATATATTGTCATAGGAAAACACTGTCAATAATGTAGCATCTGTATAGTATTGTCGGAGAGGAGAATCAAACTCCACCAAGATGTTCGCTGGGTGTGAGACTGTGTCGACTGCTCGAGTAAATGAAGATACTACTCAGCAGAGTAGTCTCGGCAAGATTGGTTGGTGGGCACCTTGAATACGATTTGATATTATTCTACAATAACACATTGTGTTAGCAGTGACGTTGATTTATTCCTGACATTCTGTCATGACACATCGCATCCATGATTGTCCTCGTTAAAATGACTAAAACGAGCCATTGAACTTTATGACAGTTTGCCACTTAACTTTACCATTACTGACACATTACTGACACATTCAAATATCTTTTGATAGATTTGTATCTCTCCATATCGTTTATAAGTCATACCCCTAGCTTTGTTTTCTCTCCAACAGAATGGATTATGTTATATTTATAAGAAGTTATCATGTCCTTTTCTTTCCATCTGGTCTCACATATACCTAAAATATTCCGTATTCTCATTTTTTTGCTTGATGTTATCCAGTTTACCATAGAATATGATCAGTCCGAGCAGGCAGTTACTTATGCTAGGTTTCAAACTATAACACTGACCCACAAAAATACTGTACAGCTTGTATGATTCTGGTACATGCACATCTGGATCTCGCCAGTGTTGTGGAGTTAATGCACTGTTCTGAGTTACTGTTTATGGGATGTATAGGAGGACACTAAAGTATATATGGACGTTTCCATGTGCAGTGGGGGTGATTCTCGAATGACCACAGATCATACTAGAAGTACATGTTTGGTATGTGTCACAGAATGCCGCGAGTTTCATCTGAATTCCTCTCATACCACAAGAAAGTATTCAAAAAGAGAGGAGGAAAAACTAGGAATAACTAGGAATTTCTGGTATGTCATGACCACCGATATTTATGGCATCATATTGCTCCCTGTTTATATCATCTTTGACATTTCTCATTATATTTTCGGCGTACATGTTAAACAAATAGGGGGACAGCACACAGACCTGACGGACTCATTGCTTGATGACTTGATGTCAAACCAATCTGATGTCTCGCCATCTATTCTAACCGCTGCTTATTGGTCTAGATAGAGCATTTTTATGACTTGTATTATATGTGGTGGGGAGCCCATATTCCTCATGATTTCCCAAAGTTTCTGATGTTTTACACAGTCAAATGTCTTTGAATAATCCACAAAGCATGACAATAGGTTTACATTAAATTCTCTGCACTTCTCTATTATTAAACGGATGTTGAGTATGTGATCACTTGTTCCCCTTCCTTGTCTAAATCAAGCTTGAATAACGTTAATTTCTTCTTCCATTTTCTTACGAAGTCTTCCCATTATGATTTTAGTAGAATTTTACTTGCTTGACTGATCAAGGCAACAGTTCTATAGTTGATGCATAATTTCAGGTTGCCCCTTTTCGGTATTGGAATGAAGATAATTCTCTTCCAATCTTTTGGCCATAGCCATATACTATATTTTCATAACTTTTTACATAATGCGTGATAGATTAGTTCAGCTTGTATCTCATTACATCCAGATAATTTACCATTCTTCAGGTTCTTTATTGCCAATGCAATTTCATCTAATGAGGGTACAGGTTCTGTCTCTGCTGTCATTGGTTCATGTATCTCATTCATATCCTCACTGTCATTCATATTATTTATTCCACTGCAGAATACCTGCCATTTTCCTAGAATTTGTCTAGATTCTGTTAAGGCATTTCCCAACTTGTCACAGATAACATTTAATTGAGGTTGAACATTTCTTGTCAATAACTTCATTTCTTCGAACATTTCGTAATCTCTTCCAGTCTTATGCTTGCGTGCTTGTGTTCGTTGGCTTGAGCTCCAACGCGAAGTCCTGTATGTCGGATGAAGGCATCCTGTTGTCCAACATCAGTGTGACGTCATACAGGACCTGAGTTTTGCGTGAGTATCCGTTGTCCCATGTCTGGCTTATTGGTGTGCAGACTGGTGGTTCCTCGCCGTACAGGCAGACACTCTCCGACTTCTGAGGAATCGGCGATCCTACTGACTTTAGCCAGGACCCCGAAGGGACCTGTTGCCCAGGACGCTCGACGAGGACGCGTCAATAGGTCTTGGCCAGTATATAACCCGGCCCTGGTGCCTTGGAAACACCTCTGCGTCCCTTCCAGTCTTATGATATTGCTCTATTCTGGAACAGCAATCTTGAATATATTGGTTTTTCTCCTTTTTTGTGTTATTTCTTATTTCTCGAGTTAAAGATTTATACTTTCTCCTGCTGTTATCGGATTAGTTCCCTTCGTTCTTTTATTAATTCTAACGTGTCTGCTGTAGTCCATAGTTTATGTTGCTTTTTCTTGGTGGGAATTCATCTGTAGCTGCAGTTTTAATTGTTAACAATTAAGTGATAGACATTTGGGTAGCGTTTAAAAGGAGACCGTCGACAAACAACAAAATCAGTTTATTCTTCATGGACAGCTTTACACGAGGGTAAAAAGTTCTCTCTTGAGCCACTTGTTTTCGACAAGGAAAATTACAACAGTGCCGTCTCCGTATCATAGGGAGAATATTTAGCTTACTTAACGATGAGTGGGAAATGTATAGGCATATATTGTCATAGGAAAACACTGTCAATAATGTAGCATCTGTATAGTATTGTCGGAGAGGAGAATCAAACTCCACCAAGATTTCCGCTGGGTATGAGACTGTGCCGACTGCTCGAGTAAATGAAGATACTAATCAGCAGAGTAGTCTCGGCAAGATTGGTTGGTGGGCACCTTGACTACGATTTGATATTATTCTACAATAACACATTGTGTTAGCAGTGACGTTGATTTATTCTTGACGTTCTGTCATGACACCTCACATCCATGATTGTCCTCGTTAAAATGACTAAAACGAGCCATTGAGCTTTATGACATTATGCCACTTAACTTTACCATTACTGACACATTACTGACACATTCTGACACATTCAAATATCTTTTGATAGATTTTTATCTCTCCATATCGTTTATAAGTCATACCCCTAGCTTTGTTTTCTCTCCAACAGAATGGATTATGTTATATTTATAAGAAGTTATCATGCCCATTTCTTTCCATCTGGTCTCACATATACCTAAAATATTCCATATTCTCATATTTTTTTTGCTTGATGTTATCCAGTTTGCCATAGAACATGATCAGTCCGAGCAGGCAGTTACTTATGCTAGGTTTCAAACTATAACACTGACCCACAAAAATACTATGTACAGCTTGTATGATTCTGGTACATGCACAACCGGATCCTCGCCAGTGTTGTGGAGTTAATGCACTGTTCTGAGTAACGGAACCATGTTCACACCATGAGTTGTGCTGGGTTTGTGTACAAATAGTCAAGTAAGGAACCATGTTCACACCATGAGTTGTGCTGGGTTTGCGTACAAATAGTCAAGTAACAGAACCATGTTCATGCCTTGAGGCTTATTGGGTATATGGTGCCCGCCCCAAATTTGAGGTCAATCGTCACCTGACGTGTGATTGGTCAATATCACTCCGGTCGCCTTTACATCCCAGGAAATTATCTATTAACCCGTTATAGGCTGGATCGACCTGAGAAATAAATCCTGACCTGGTAGGGGATCTATCCACTCATCATGTGCCATGCCGATAAGCGTGGGTGATCATGTTTCGCCGTCTCACTCGATCACCGGAGTCATAGATCAGCACCGTGTTCCTGTCTCGACCATGCCACGTGGCCAAGCCATCCAGGTTTTTATCTCTCGGCCTTCCTCTTTGTCTTTTCCCCTCTATCGTGCCAGTTGTCACCAAGTTCTCCAATTCATTTATTCTCATAACATGCCCATAAAATGTTGACTGTCTACGTCTAATTTCTCTAATCATTTTATGATTTTCTTTTGTTTCTTGGAGGACATGTTCATAGTTTTTTTTTCTGTCTGTCCATTTTATTCTTTGCATTTTCCTCAGAAACCATATCTCCACAGCCATCAGATGTTTTTCAGCCCGCTTACTGCCCGCTTTTCAGTCCACGCTTCACATCCATACAAAAGTACAGGTTCTATGTAGCGATGTTCGTCCATCATGAATGACGTTGGCCATTCATTGACGATGACCATTCATTACACTACATCTTTGATTTGATGAGGAACGAATGACTTGCGCTTTGGTTTTGTATAGCGAGGAGGTGGTCGCGCAACACCCTCGTCCCCGCTCCCTCGTCTGTGACCGTCTAGCTCCAGTGGCGAGCATGGCAAGACGACTGGAAGACGGACACAGATGCAGTGGACGTTAGGCTGCCACGGCCAGTTATCCCTGTTTATGTCGGCCCTTCCGTCAATCAACGATCACATACCCTTTGCACTGATAAGTTCATGTGTCAGCCATTGAGCTTCCTCGGTTTGTTGTGGTAGCTGTGGTAGCATATGTGTTTAAAAGAACCGGCACGCGATGGGTGATGCGATCAATACCACGCCGGCTCTAAAGTATCATTTTGAAATAGTCAGGTCGGTGGCCAGCACTGACTGCTATTGACGTGTGCCATCTGCCGAGCCATTTGTCACGTCCGGAGAGTTCTCACCTCATCTCATATATGTCCACCATTGTCCTCATCCCAGACTACTACTACTACTACTACTACTACTACTACTACTACTACTACTATTACTACTACTACTACTACTACTACTACTACTACTAATAATAATAATAATAATAATAATAATAATAATGCTACAACAACTGCTACTAATTCTTGTAGTACTAATAATAATAATGAAAGTAATAATAATAACAACAATAACAACGTTAGGAGAATATAACCTCCCGGTGTTCCTTATTTTGGGAAAATCCACATCGTGAATCGTTTTAGGTTTTCTCGAGTCAGAGGCGGACGTTTCACCTCTAAGTTACTCTGATTTAAATCAAACAATTATTCTCTCTCTCTCTCTCTCTCTCTCTCTCTCTCTCTCTCTCTCTCTCTCTCTCTCTCTCTCTCTCTCTCTCTCTACCTCCATCTATATATACATTCAGGCAGTCAAGCAGGAGTCGCTCTCATTCATTCATCATCACGCAGACGACTCGCTCGCTCTATTGAGAATAGATCACAATCTGATAGTGTAGAGCAGTCGTTCTCAACCTTTTTTGGCCCGTGACCCCCTTCACTATATTTTCAGAACGTCATTCCCCGCCTTTCGTATTTCCTACCTAAAAATTTGGCCCGTGCCCCCCTTCACCATATTTTCAGAACGTCATTCCCCCCTTTCATATTTCCTACTTAAACCACCCCCTCCCTCCTACACAGTATACGTAATAATGGAAGCACATACTAAAACAAGTCTAGACGTCTAAATAAAATGTGATTTGTGGGTCTACTCACTTTATAAATTGAATTTTAGAAGAGTGAGACGTACAGAACCGTAAAGTATGAAGGGAAAAATAATATCAAGTAATCGGTTCTTGTATTAACGCGATCTTGGGAGTCTCTGTGGCGAAGTGGTCAAGCCGTTTGACTCGTGCTCCGAAGGTTGTGGGTTCGATTCCGGGCCAAATTCCGAGTTAAATGTTTCTGAGACTCCTGTGGGTCGTCGCTTAAAGCTACGGAGTTCGTGCTTTGTGCGACGCTTTCCGTGCTGCGGAAAGAGAACGAGCCGTATGGGATAAAACCCGGTGCAATGAAGTCGACCCTGTCGACTTTTAAGCGACTTTTTAAGCGATCTTGAAATAATCTTCATCTCTCCCTCCCCCTGGAAACCCTAAAATTCCCCCCTGGGGGGGGGGGGGGAGAATTCCCCACCGGTTGAGAACCACTGGTGTAGAGGATGCCTCGCACGCACTGTATGCAGCCGAGAAGAAAAAGGCAGAGGACAGGAAGGCCGCTGCGACTGCTGAGCCCATTTCTACACACAGTAGTCTAACTCCTACACCAGCTGAAGCTGTTCCCGTCGCTGAAAAGACTACAATTGAAGCCAGCAGCAGCCGGAAAGTCCACAATAACACCAAGGAGATGCAGCCAAGATCACCAAAGACCTCCACACAGGAGGAAACAACAACAAGTGTGAACTTCACCGGCAAAATCCTGCTTAAGCAAACAAGCGTCGGGGAGGCCAAATGTCGGCGCTACCAACAGACAAGATACTGAGTCTGTTGGAAAACGAGCTGGGAAGAAACAGCATCGGCCAGCTGCGCAAGACATCTGTTAAGGTGGTGGTCGCCATCAACAAAAACCCAAAGACCACAGCACTTATGCAGAAGGTAGCACAAGAAGAGAAAACACTCATTAAGCTTCATCACGGCATCTTAGTGGAAGCCACCCGGCACCGCACAAGCAAACGATGGGTCATCAAACGAGTCAGACCCTCTCACCAACGACCAGATCGGGGAGAGAACTTGATCGATCGATACGGACTTCAGGGGGCCTACCCTAACACAAAATGCGCTAACTGCCTCGGCAACCACGGCGCCAGGTACCACAGCTGCCCCTGCCACCAGACAGCAACGAAGCAATGAAGATTGCCATCAGAACTAACCTGCCCTATAAAGAGGCTAGGAGGCAGTGCGAGGCGACAAATCGACTTACATAAAAAGACAAAGCGCAACTGGAAGGCCAACTGAAGGACCTGAGATCAAAGTTCAACAGCATGGAGGAAGAAAGAGGAAGAAGCAAGAGACACAGATGACAGCCGTTCAGCGCATCCTGGACGAACTGAAGCAAGTTCAGCAGATGATTGAACAAGATGTCGCTCGAACGGCTGCTATAAAGGTGGACACAGGCGAAACTCTATCAAAAATACAAGAAGAAAGAGAAAAGACAGAAGAAACTCTTAAACATATTCAAGAAGAAAGAGAACAAATAGAACTGCTCAAGTCAAAGAACAAAACATCCGAACCAGAAAACAGGAAGTTCAAGACAGAATAAGAAGTAGAAGAGGAGCAATAAAACCAGAACGACAGCGACCAAGACCTGGACGGAGACCAAGAGAAGAAATTATTCTCCGCGAATATCAAGTTATTAAAAAACTCCACGTCCACCAAAATGTCCACCAAACAAGGTATAGAGAAGACCCAGACAATACGAAGATAAACCAAGACGAGGAAATAGGTGGAACCCCAGGAGAGACGACAACTGGTACAGCTCCCTGAAGGAAACAGCACCATATGACGCGGCGGGTACACAATTAATCCAGGCCTTAACAAGTGCGACTCTGTCCAGACATGTAAAACCACAACAAGAAAGTAACTAACACAATCAACCAATCAGAAGCCAGGGAGCTGAAAACAAGCAGCCCATTCTACGAAAGATGAAATACAAGCTACACCATAAAGGCCCCAATTATAGCCAAGTCGATAAGTCGAAGGTTGAAAGGGGGCATTCATATCAAAAATAGGAATTGGACGCAGGAGCCCAGATACGCGCGCGCACATACTCACGAACACACACACACACACACATACTCACCTGTAACTGGAATGCCTGCCATTTTTTGGAAATGTGTTAGCGCTTGTTGGAAAGACTCTTCTGTTCTAAGAGCACCTAGTTTGGAGTCCTGCTCTGTCAGGTAGCCAAACTTGACTAAATAGTCCTAGTAATAATAATAATAATAATAATAATAATAATAATAATAATAATAATAATAATAACGATAATAATAATAAAAACAATGATGACATTGGTTATAATGGTGGTGGTGATGATGGTTACGATAATATTTTTTAAAATATAAGTAGTATAATAATACTAATAAATGTAATTCAACAATAATGATTATAAGAACATGTATGAAACCGTTCATAATCTTATAAACGATTTATTTAAGAGTCATGATAAGTGTCTTGTCGACTGACGTGGGCGATTGTACTTCTCCACATCTTGTTGTCTCCAACAGCCTGTGCATGTGTTGAAACTTTCCATGTCATATCAACGGGCTGTCAAGTATCTTCTCTCGTTGTCTTCCTATGTCTCTCTTTCCGTAAATCGTTCCAGTTGTCACATGTTCCAGTTGTTCTCTTCTATATATGTTGTCATAACATGATGACTGATTCTTCCTGAAGATATAATAATTTGTCTTTGTGCCACAGCCTCTTTAAATCCATCTGGATTACTCATTTTAGCTTTCCAAGGAATTACCAGCACGTTTCTTTAAAAATGCATCTCTGATCCCTCAGTATATATATATTTTTTTTAGCTTGTTAACCAATTGTCTGAGGCTCACAGCTATATGTTAAAACTGGTTCTATGTAACATGTAAGGGATTCTTTTTCTATAATCCAATGGCAGGGATTTATTGCACATTGCTTTTGATAAATTGTAATTGTGCTTTTCCTATTCTGTTCTTTATCTCTTTGAAATATCTTCCAACTGACATTATCCATGTGCCTAGTCCGAGAATGCTCACGATAATCGTCAGTGTATGTGTGTGTGTGTAAAGTGTGGGAGTTTGTTCATACTAGTTTCAGTGGTCATGTGAGGCATCGTGTATGTGTCTAGATGTGAGGATGTGTGTGTGTGGGTGTGTATGTGAGGGATGTGTGTGGGGGATGTATGTGTGGAGGGGTTGTGTGTGGGAAATGTGTGTGAGTTGATGGGTGATGTGTGGATGGGTGAAGGGATGTGTGGTCGGTGGGGGATGTGTGTGTGTGAGGAATGTGTGTGTGTGGGTGAGGGATATTTGGGAGGATGGTTGGAAGTGTGTGGGTGTTGGTGGGTTGGAGGTGTTGGTAGGGAATATGTATTTGGGTGGGTGAATGGGTATGCGGGAGATGTGTGTGGGTTGGGGGATGGGTGTGTGATGGGTGTGGGAGTGTGTCTGCGAATGGGATAAGGAGTGTGTGAGTGTGGATGGGATAAATGTGGGTGTGTGGAAGATGTATGTGTGGGTGGTGAAGATGTTTGTAGGTGGGGATGTGTGGGTGGGGAGATGTGTGTGTGGGTGGGAGATGTGTGTGTGGGTGAGAGATGTGTGGGCGGGGATGTGAATGGGGAATGCATGTGGGGGATGTGTGTGTGGGTGAGGGAATGTGTTTATGGGTGGGGTGTTGTGTGGGAGGGAAGATGTGTGAGGGGTGAGTGGGTGGGGGAAGTGTGGGGTGTGCAGGTGGATGAAGGCTGTATGTGAGGATGGGGAATTGTGTTTAGCTTGGTGGTTGGGGTGTGTGTGTGGATGGGTGGGTAGATGGGAGATTCATGTGTTGATGGGTGGGTGGGTGGTATGATGTGTGGGTCTGAGTGGTTGATGGATGAGTATGTGAGTGGGTGGATGTGTGTGACAGATGAGTGTATGGGTGGGGGATGTGTGTTGGTGGGAAGATGTGTGTGCGCAGCGGATGTGTGTGGGCGGGGTGTATGTGGGTGGTGGGGTGTATGTGGGTGGTGGGGTGTGTGGGTGGGAGGTGTTTTTTTTTGGATGGTGAATGTGTTGGTGGGTGCGAATATGTGTATGGGTGGGGGATGTGTGTGTGAGTGTATGGGTGGGGAGATGTGTAGTTAAGGGATGTGTGATTGGGGATTGGAGATCGGGGGGGGGGGGAGTTGGCGGGTGGGTAGGTGGAGGGTGTGTGAGGGAGAGTGGGTGTGTGTAGGTTGGGGATGGGTGAGGGATGTGTGTGTGTGGGTGCGGGATGTCTTGGTGGGAGGATATTGTTTGGGTGGGGTGTGTGTAAGTGGGGGATGTGTGGGTGGGTGCGGGTCTTGTGTGTGGGTAGGTGCGGTATGTGTGAGTTGGCGGGAATATGTGTGTGTGGGTGGGGGATGTGTGGTTCTAGGATGTGTGTTTGGTTGAGTGCTTGGGGTGTATGTATAATGGCTGGTGGAGGATATGTGGGTGGGTGAGCATTGTTAAGTTATGGGATGGGTGGAGGATGTGTGCCTGTGGGCGGGGAGATGTGTGAAGGTGGGGGATGTGTGGGTGGGTGATGTGTGTGCCTAGGTTTGTGTGTGGGTGGGTGTGGGATGTGTGGGGGGATTGTGGTGGGTGGGGATGTGTGGTGGTGGGAGATGTGTGTTAGGGTGGGGAGATGGTGTACGTGGGTGTGTGTGTTGAATGTGTGGGTGGGGGATGGGTGGATGGGCATTTATGTGCCTTGGGGTATGTGTGTGGATTGGTGGTGGATGTGTGTGTGTGGGGAACACGCGGAGGGATATGGGATGGGTGGGTGGGTGGGTGGGTGGGGAATTGGTCTCATAACATGGTAACATGCATTGTTTATGTTTACAAAATTCATTTGACAATGTTTTTATTTTCCTATGTGAATGTACTATGCACCGATGAGAGAAAGATGAGTGATTGGAAGGGCCAAATGTAAGACGGGCTGCGTGCCCAAATTGGTACCCTTTGAAATTAATGTCCGTTCGTTCGTTCGTTCGTTTGTTCATTCGTACTTGCCCCAAATTAATACCACTGACTTTAATTGCACATTTAGGCATGATCCGTTTCTTTGATTTTACTATTACTTCGGTTCTCCTATAATCTGTTCAGAAATGAATGCCTTAATTCACGATCAATTTTTATGAAAACTGTCTGTTGCATCATTATGAAAGTTTTCCTGCCGTCTTATATTTACCCCCACACAAGGAATACGTCTTTGATAGGTCCAAAGGCAACATAAATCATCAAAAGCGGCGACATTTCTTTGATGTTTTGGCGAAAATGTAGCGAATTCACGCTAACAACCTAGTTTTACGGTAAAGCACGTCATTTCGGGTAACGACACAAGTACAAGGCGTAGCCAGATTCGGATGGGAGTGGGTGCATTAAAAAAAAAAAGTCACTTAAAAGTCGACAGGGTCGACTGCATTGATCTGGGTTTTTATCCCGTATGGCTCAGTCTCTTTCCGCAGCGCGGAAAGCGTCGAACAAAGCACGAAATCCGTAGTTCCAGGGACGACCCTCGGGAGTTTCCGAAAAAATGCACTCGTGAAATAAAGGACGCGCCCGGAATCGAACATACAACCTTCAGAGCCCGAGTCAGACGGATTGACCACTTAACCACGGAGACTCCCGAGAGGGTTGCAAAGTGTAATATTAGTAAAGACAGAACATTTACAGAGGCATGGGATAAATAATGTGTAAACAGGCAGGAAAGTACAAGGAATACATTTCTTACCTTATTTTTTCATTTACTTCTTGTTTCTTCAGCTGCTGGTTAATAATGTGTACACAAGGAGTCATGTCACTGGGATGCATTTAGCTTTTTATATTGCGTTCGTGAAAGCTTCCAAATACCTGTGCGTTAATGTGCGTATGGAGTGACCAGATATGATACCGCAATTTAGTCACCATGTGTCAATTTTTAAGGATCTGTTCAGCTGTCCGTGTAGTTTGTTCACACTTACACATGAGTGACGTTTGTCACCGATGAGGGCTTGCAGAATTGAAAATGCATAACTGTGGAATACAAACTGTTGCCATTGACATTGTGCTGATGCTGTAATGTTTAGGGCCTGCAATTCGTCTGAATAGTTGGAGCAAAATATCCCCGTAAGTGTGCACGTAGATTAAGGTCTGCGATCTGCCCAGACCTTAATCTGTGTCGGACGATTGCCAGTAGGTTGTTGACCACTCTCGGTTGCATAAAATTCAATCCATCCTTTCTCCAATAGCGCTCTTCCTCTTTCAACACATGGTCCTCACATTTTTTCCAGTAACTTTTATCAATATTTAACAGCGCGGACTAGGGTTAATATCTTTACGTCAGACAATTTGAATGTAATATTGTCAGCTGCCACCTGTCCTTTAATTTTAGCCCACACAAGTTCTATAGGGTTTAAATGAGGATGGTACGGCGGAAGTCTCAAACACCTTTGGCCACGCTCTTCTATCAACTTGTCGATTTGATATGTCTTGCTTTTTTGCGCCTGTTTTACAAGGGACAACAACTGTAGCTTGAAATATGTTTCTGGAAATGGAATATTTTCCCTTCAGAGCCATATCTTTATTGCTTCCTTTGTGCTCGATGCCGTATGTATTTTGTCTTCTTTGGCAACAACATTGTGATATGATGCATTGTCCACGATTAGACAAGACGGTCTATCAAGGATGGAAGTACTGTATTCTCGAGCCAATCTCTAAATACATTACCATTCATCTCATTATGATAATCCCTATTGTCTGTATACACGAGTCCAGCATTCTGTAGTAATCCACTGCACATATCGCTTTATCTTTCCATCCACTGATTTCCATTCCTTTCACTTGTGTGGTGCGCATTGATCCAAATACTCTATGTCATAATTTTCTTTGCGCATTTCCCTTATTTCACGTAGGTATCTGCTTCTCATGGCTCCTAAATGCGGTTGCTCGCAAAGGATATTTCTACCTCCCTTGTACTTTCTAAAAGTGAAGCCTAATGTCCTTATAATTTTTCACAAAATTGTTTTGAATAGCTCTATGTTATTGTTCTTTCTCAACCAATCCCTGAGTTTTCTTTCAGTCACTGTTTCTTTGGCATCCAGCATTTTTATAATGATCTGCAACAATTAGTAGATGCGGTTGCTGAACACAGTGAGCAACTGAGGTTAGAATTAAATTGTAAAAACACACGGGTTATGATCGTCACTAGGAAGAACGAAGTACCACAATGTAATATACAAGTAAATGGGAATATTCTTCAACAAATGAATCGGTACAATTATCTCGGAACAGTCATAACATCTGATGGGTGATGCCTTGAAGAAATTAGAACAAGAATCGCCATGGCGAAAGTAGCCTTTAGTAAGATGAAAAACATTCTGACCAATTGGAAAATGTCAATTGAAACGAGAAAAAGAGTGTTGAGGGGATACATAGAGCCTGTTCTTTTGTATGGATGTGAAACTTGGACAATGAGCATTCAAGCTGAAAAACATATGATGGCTGCAGAAATGTGGTTTCTGAGGAAAATACAAAGAATACAATGGACAGTCAGAAAAACCAATGACCAAGTACTACAGGAGACAAATGAAAATCGT
Source organism: Cepaea nemoralis (assembly GCA_014155875.1). Taxonomy (NCBI): domain Eukaryota; kingdom Metazoa; phylum Mollusca; class Gastropoda; order Stylommatophora; family Helicidae; genus Cepaea; species Cepaea nemoralis. The sequence goes on from JACEFZ010009490.1 coordinate 265,587, forward strand.
AAATTGATTACAGAAATTAGACGTAGACAGTCAAATTTTTGCGAACGAGGTTTGTGAGCCCTAGTACCAGGGTTTGAAACACAGCGGTGCTGGTTTTTTTCGAAAAAAGGTATAGGAGCCGGTCGTTCAGAAAGCAATGGCAAACTACTGAACGTAAACTTTGCCCAGGAATCACGAACAGCGAACATGCTGGGGTTGACTGCTACGTCCTGTTAAGGAGATGCTTAATTTTAATAAAAATGTTATGAAAAGGAATGGATTGGAGAACTTAGTGACAACTGACAAGATCAAAGGGAACAGACCAAGAGGAAGACCGAGAGGAAAATACCTGGATGGCTTGGCCACATGGCATAGACGAGACAGGAACACTGAGCTGATCCACGACTCTGGTGATCGAGTGAAATGGCGAGTCATGACCGCCCACGCTTTTCGGCATGCACATGATTGGTTGATTGATTGATTTGTATAATAGCTCACCTTATGACATCCTTGTCAAAGCTGTCTACAATTGCCTTTCTATCGACCGTTTGCTTATCGCGTGTTGGTTTCATTCCAGATTCTTGCACCCATCGACGAAATGACCGTTTACTCAAAACCAATGCATGCACTGTTCTTTTTTCTGGATTTGTAACAGTATGAAACAGGTTCCTGCGATCAGCTTCTTAGACAAAAATATGTGTACAACTTCATAGCGATGCTTTGAAGTGTACACAATTTCACATTCAATCCCACTTAACAATATTTACACATTCAAATATTAGCTATTAGAATTATATTAATGGTATGGTTTATTTATATATTTATTTATATAATCACGTTTCATGAAAGAACCCACATTGACGACACCTCTAAACACCTCCATTTAACTGCGCGCCGTACGTGATCCACGAGAAAACTTTTAAAAAGCGCGGATGTGTCTGGGTGAAGGTGTAATACATTTAAAAAGTGGACTTAATCTCTGACCCGTAAATTATATACCGCATATAACAAACATTGAAATCTACTGTACAATCTCCAGAAAAAAATTTTTTGTTGGGTGGACATAATGATAAGGTTATATGCTAAATCTCATAATTTTCCCTCAGTTGGTTACTGAGATATGGAATTTTATATTGGGGCAGACAAAAGTAAACAGACTATAATATTCAAGCTGAGGCTCGCTTTTCACTTTCTTCAATCACTGCATATAAATATAAATATCTAAATATTTATATATAGTGTAGTTCCTTCTGACTTGCTGCTATCAAGACGAGATGGCATTAGCATAATTGAAGTTATTTATATTATGACCACCAACCGCGCGAGCCCTGGCTTATTTTCTATAGATCCCATTAAATTGCTAACTGGAGATAATCACTGACAAACCTGTTATCTGGTCTTAGTACACGATAACACTGTACTTCCGGTCTCATGATGGTGAAATGAATATTATTACTCCGCTGAAAGTCAGTACGAATCCGCAATTCACACTTAGAAGCTGTGTTTTCTTTTTAAACAAATTTAAAGCATTATATTTTCGAAAGATTTCCGAATCGTGAACATTTCTCGTTCTATTTTTAAAAGCAGTAAGCTAGGGAAAACACGAAGCAATCTTTGAAGGTAACAATCAACTCTATGAAACAGACAACTACAAGATAGTAACCGTTTTCTTTATATTTCATTTTAACTTCACGACGAGACGTTTATTTGCGTAGCCGTATCACTTCATATCTTTGTAATCTCATTACAATTAAACAAGTTCGGATCTAAATTTGTGAACTACACATGCAAGAATGGGTTCATCTTCAGAAGTTATAAATATAGACAAATGGAGGGCACAATGTGACAGTAAAACCGTGGGCAGTTGCTATTAGTGTCTGACTCAGTCACAGGACTATTAACCTGAGCCAGGGATGGACCCTAACATAACTTCTTCTTGAAGTTGAACGGGGTAGGGGTAATGGTGAAATCGACACGATAAATGCCCACAGTACCGATAAGACGCCAGAACTAACAAATAGTTAGCTGGTAAATATCCTTCGATTCACACCATTGAGGGCTCTTATGTTAAGATGGCACTTGAACATGCATCGAACTGTGGTCTTTTATGGCTGTGACCAAACAAAATTAAGCAATTGAAAGGAGTATCGCCGTAGCAACGTCAGTAGAGTCTTAATTCGCGTTTTCCATTTTTTTTTTAAACATGGAATTCGTTACATTTACTTCATAAAGCTCATTTTACTATTCGAGAATGCATGACTAAGGGTTACTTAGTTTAATAATTTCGTAACACCACGGAGAGATCAAGGAAAAGTGAAAGAAAAAAAAACACACACCTAAAGCATTGTAGGTAGGCTGGAGGCAGTCAAAGGCTGGGAAAAGCCAACCTGAAAAATACGCTTGTGGAAGTCAGATGCATAGTCTTGACGAAACAGATGCAACGCAAAACTCTGAATGAAAACTCTATGATAACGTCACCAGACTCAAGTTGACTGCTGTTGTGTCTGGATTTATTCATACTGACGTCTGAAGGTGAAAGAAGAAGACTATATGCTGTCTAATGATAACACATTATGGAACAGTACAATACTTGTCTAACACTCTTCTTTATGCACTGAAATGTTCCTTATAGCTGACTTTTGTCAATATATGCTCTTGTTCATTCGCAGATCTTCGCAAGTTAGTCATGATGTGTCAATTTTTAAGGATCTGTTCAGCTGTCTGTGTAGTTTGTTCACACGTACACATGGGTGACAGACCCGCTTTGAGTCTTCGTGAAAGATTGTCTACTCTGCTGTTTACTATTCAGAGATGGAACATGATTACCAGTTTTTCACGACGAATATAGTTGTGAATGTCTCTGTAGTGGGCTTTCTTCTTAACGGCCAAGATGTTGATCCTCTTTTCATTGAAGTTTATAGATTGATTCGTATGTTCGTATGTTGTCCCCTCATTTGACAACGTGCTTGTTCTCGCGTTTCTTGTTATGCCACAATATGTCTGTTTCCACCGCAATATTACTCTTCTGTTGGTATTCAGTGCGTTTAGTGGTATTTTTATATGCCATGTTGTTTGTCACCGTTGAGGTCTTGCGGAACTGAAAACGCATCAATGTCGGATATAAACTATTGTGGGTGCCGATGCTGTAATGTTTAGGACCTGCAATTCTTCTGAATAGTTGGAGCAAAATATCCCAGTAAATATGGATTAATGTCTGCGATCTCCCCAGACCTTAATCTGTGTCGGACGATTCCTATTCCAATAGGTTGATAGCTGTCCTCGGTTGCATAAAATTAAATCCATCCTTTCTCCAATAGTCATCTTCCTCTTTCAACACATGGTCCTCACATGTTTTCCACTACCTTTTATCAATATTTAATAGCGCGGAATGGGTTAGTATCATGACGTCAGATAATTTGAATGTAGTATTGTCAGCTGCCACATGTCCTTTAATTTTAGCCAACACAAGTTCTATAGAGTTTAAATGAGAATGGTACGGCGGAAGTCTCAAGCACTTATGGCCATGCTCTTCTATCAACTTGTCGATTTGATATTTCTTGCTTTTTGGCGTCTGTTTTACAGGAGACAACAATTCTAGCTTGAAATACGTTTCTGGGAATGATTATGTTTTCCCTTCGGAACCATATATTTATTGCTTTCTTTGTGCTCGATGCCGTATGTATTTTGTCTTCTTGGGCAACAACATTGTGATATGATGCATTGTCCATAATTAGACAAGACGGTATATCTAGGGATGAAAGCACTGTATTCTCGAGCCAATCTCTAAACACATTACCATTCATCTCATTATGATAGTCCCTAATGTCTGTATGCTTTGATACGAACACGAGTCCAGCATTCTGTAGTAAGCCATTATGAGTACTACCAGCATGGGCTATGACAAAACGCTGTCCTTTACTGCTGGGCAAAAATCGCTTAATTTTTCCATCCACTGATTGCCATTCCTTTTCACTTGTGTGGTGCGCATTGATCCAGATTTTATCCAAAAACACTACGTGATAATTTTATTTGCGCATTTCCCTTATTTCACGTAGGTATTTGCTTCTCATGGCTCTAAAACGTAGTTTCTCACAAATTATATTTCTACCTCCCTTGTACTTTCTAAACGTGAACCTAATGTCCTTATAATTTTCCACAAAGCTGTTTTGGATAGCTCTATGTCCTTGTTCTCTCTAAACTAAACCCTAAGTTTTCTTACAGTCACTGCTTCTTTGGTATCCAGCATTTGTATAATAGCTCGCCTTATGACATCCTTGTCAAAGCTGTCTAAAATTGCTTTTCTACCTACCTTTTGCTTATTGCGTGGTGATTTCATTCCAAATTCTTGCAACTATCGACGAAATGACCGTTTACTCAAACCCAATGATGATGATGATGATAATGATGATGATGATGATGATGAAGAAACAGTTTCCTACGATCAGCTTCTTGACAAAACTATGTGTACAATATCATAGCGATGCTTTAAAGTGTACAAAATTCCACATTCAATCCCATTCAACAATATTCACACTTTCAGATGTTAGGGATAAATGGTAAGATTTATAAAATAATAACATTTCATGAAAGCACTCGCTATTGAACGCTGATGTTTCCGCGTAAAGATGTAATACATTTCGTAATATGCACTTCATCTCTGATCTGTACATTATATACCGCATGTAAACAAACATTGAAATCTGATGTACAATCTCCAGAACTTTTTTCCAGAATTTTTTGTTGGGTTATATGCTACATGTCATCATTTTCCCTCAGTTAGTTACTGAGGTATTGGTTTTTATATGGGGCAAACAAATGTAAACGGACTATAGCATTGTTTGTGCCCCTTTCTCTGTACAAATTGATCCTGTTCATTACTTCGTCCAGGCTTCATCTTGTTTCTTACTCTTTTCATAATTATTCTCAGTGACAGATTTGTGTGACTTATAAGACGTATTGTGCGATGATCTTGACACTCTAAAGGGCATGGTTTCATCTGGAAGGCAGTTGAGCAATAGGTTACGTACGGCGTCTCTGCCCTGCCAATAGCCTTAGTTTTGAGGTATTTTATATACTGTTCAAAAATAGACACGCGACATTTTTGGTGCTACTTTTATAAAAGATATTCTCTGATTGGACATCAGTCAACCTATCGACTATGTCCATCTGGTCATTAACTTCTCGTAGTTACCTGAATTGTACTCACCTCATGATTCGTGAGGTCATGAAAGAGGTCAAGGTCAATACAACATTTTTGACAATAACTCGTGACAGGTTCATGATAATCCCGTGAAACTTACTGAACACAAAACTCTCTGACCATATTATTGAATGCCTATAAAAGATTGACGCTCCTCGAATAAATTCAGTTGAAAATTCAATGCGCAAGTATGGCTCATCTCACTACAGAACAACGACTCATCATCATTGGACGTTTACAGGCTGGACAGTCACAAAGTGTAGTAGCCAGAGAATTTAATGTGGTTAGAAGCACCATTAGTCGCCTTTGGAGGCGATTTCAAGAAACTGGCTCAGTGGCAGACCGGCCGCGCAGTGGAAGACCCAGAATCACAACTGCTGCCGAAGACCGCTTCATACAGCTGCATCACCTTAGGAATCGATTTGCATCTGCGTCCTCCACAGTCCAGTCAATGCCAGGAGCTCGTCGAATTTCAGATCAAACGGTCAGGAACCGGCTGCACGATGCTGGTCTTTGGGCTAGAAGGACCCTACAGAGGTCGTATTGTTACGGACCGACATCGCCAGAACCGACTGCAATTGGCCAATCAGCATCGTCAATGGACCGTTGAAAATGAGTGGAGACGGGTTTGGTTTAGTAATGAATCATTTTTTGTGCTCCAGCGACACGATAGACGGAGAAGAGTTTACCGCAGAGTTCGTGAGCGCTACACCCAGAACAGCGTTGATGAGGCTCCTCCACATGGTGGCGGAGGTGTACTGATGTGGGGGTGATCAACTTCATGGGAAGAAGTGACCTGTGCAAATTGAAGGGCGCCTGAATGCCCAACGATATGTCGCTGAAATTCTTCATCCTCACGTCCTTCCACTTCTGGCTGCACGAGGATCGATTTTTCAGCAGGATAACGCTCGACCTCATGTGGCACAACTCATCACCCAGTTCCTCGCTGAGAACAACGTCCAGACCATTACCTGGACAGCCATGTCATCAGACATGACCCCCATAGAACACTTATGTGATGAACTCGACAGACGACTGCGCCAACGAGACGTGGTTCCAGCCAATCTCCGACAGTTGTCTCTTGCACTGCGGGAAGAGTGGTAAGCCATCCCAACGGCTAATCGGATCCATGTCAAGGAGATGTCGTTCTCTGATAGATGCCATAGGAGGCCACACACCTTACGGAAATGGAGACTGTCGCAAAGACTAACAGACCAAACCACATTTAATGAACATCATTTTAGTGTTAATGTCCGAAAGTTTCTTCATGCCAGGATTGAAACATTAATTCCGTAAAATAAAATGCTGGTAGGCCTACAAGTTCTTCTTTTATACCCAACCGAGGTATAAAAAGAAGACATCGGCGATATTCTGAGTGACACACAGATCAGAATTGTGAGGTAAGTATGAACATTTTTTTCCAATTCTCATTTTCTCTTAATTGCTTTCGTTTTTTCATCCTTTTGTTCTTCTCGTCCTGTCGTCACCTTTTGATGTAGTCACAGGAGATTTCCTTGACTTTATGTTGTGTTTGTGAATGTGTTTGTTTGCCGATGAAGGCTAATCGCCGCAACGTCCTGTATGTGTCGTAAACCTGTTATGTAAAGCTGCACTACTTTGTGTAATTTTATATTGTTTACATTTTCATAGCTTTACCGCAGTTCCACCCAATTTTAATCATATTTTAGGAATAGGAGACAGAGGGGGGGGGAGAAAGGGGGGGAGGGGGGGGGGGTTGGATCACAGGGCTTGAACACTAGTGTCCGGACTGACTGACCTAATGAAGGGATGAAAATAGTAAGGTAAAATAATGTCAGGTAAACTGATAATAATACACATAGTAATGGCTCCGTGGCGAAGAGATTACGGACGCAATTCGTAATCCCGTATACCCGCTTTCCAAACACAGCCGTGGGCGATTTGCCAGCAGACCGTCTTATGTTGTTTTTTTGTTTTGTTTTTGGTTTATTGAAACGGTATGAGTTCCCGTCGTTTTGAAAGCAATGACAAACTACTTAACGTAAACTTGCCCAGGAATCACGAGCAGCCAAAAATGCTGCGGTTGACTACTACGTCCTGTACAAGATATGCAACTAACTTTTTTTAAATGGAAATAATAATTATTATTGTCATCGTTATCGTATTATTATTATTATTATTATTATTATTATTATTATTATTATTATTATTATTAATATTATCATTAGTATTATTATCATTGGTATTATTATCATTATTATTGTAGTTACTTCAACACTGACACGCATAGATACCTTGTATTCTACTGTAACATCCATTACTAACACAATGACACGATTTTTCGCATAACCAGGTAATCATTACTACTACTACTACTACTACTACTACTACTACTACTACTACTACTACTACTACTACTACTACTACTACTACTACCACCACCACCATCACCCACTATTCCTATAGCATTAATTAACAGAAACTATGGAAACACATTTTATCAGTTTTAATTGCAACACCGCACGCCGAAAACACGGAATGACTGATCATTAAGTCTGTTTCTTTGCCTACTACAACATACGTACGTTTTTCTAATCCTCTAGTTACTTCATGCAAACATTTACTCTCTCTCTCTCTCTCTCTCTCTCTCTCTCTCTCTCTCTCTCTCTCTCTCTCTCTCTCTCTCTCTCGTTGAAGTGTGCATTTCTTTACCTGTACTATAACCTTGAACGTACGCAATTACAAGGTCATCCGTAGACCAGATATGCCAGGATTTGACAGAATCTGTTGTCTGCTATCTCCCGCCTGCTCACCCAGCCGAAATTCTTCGCTTACGTCGCTGAATATTAAAACCGCTTACGCGAGGCGAACACGTTTGCCAAGTCCGAGATAGATGGTCTAGGGAAGTGGGTCGGACAGCACTTATGGGAGATGTGAAAAGTGAGCTTTTGTTCACAGAGAGGCGGGAAAAGGATAAATGCGGAAATGGAGATAGGATGAGCAGATACTTGGTATTGGGATGAATAGTTGTTTCTGCTGTTGTTGCTGTAGCCCTTTAGCTGCTGAGTTAGCTGTCTACTCTTGGCAAGCCAATGGCATCTTAGAAAGCAACTGGTTTGTTACAGCTGGATCAAGTTCGTCACGACTGGGTGATTTTAGGAAAACCGATGAGTAAACTGAGTTTTATTTTAAATGAGTGAACAACTGGGCACACCGGTCGGCCTAACACCCTGTCCTTTGGTTCAACGTTATTGCTACATTGGTCATCAGCGTAAAGCCTACATTTTTCTACTCACACCTGATTGCTAAGTTTACGTTGAATTCAAGTCTGCTTTCACAGTTTAAACATATTAATAATAAGCATGACAGCGTGCGGAAATTGATTACATTATACCTAACATTTGCACAAGTCAATAGTAACTCTAGCCTACAATAACAGATGACGGCAGGTGTGGTGCAGAGATGAGACAGAGAATACAAATGGCTAAAGTGACATTCAATAAAATAAAGCAGCTCTTTACATGTATCTAAAACATATGTGATGAATTAAAACTAAGAGTGATCGAGTGCTACATTTAACCTACATAATTGTATGCTGAAGTATGAATGGATGCGCTATGGTAAGTTTAAAGCTTTCGAATTGTTGTTCTGTAGGCGAATAGGGCAAATATCATGGTAAAAGATAAAAACAAACACAAATCTATTAGAAACTGGGAATAAATAAAACAATATTGAATTAGACAAAGACTGGACAATCTGGCCTTACAGACAGCTTCTTGTTAAAGGATTGCAAAGGAGAAAAAAAAAATCGAGAAGAATTGCACACAAGGATGACGGTGTTACACATGACTGGACAACATCAAAAAGACTGACTGTTAGCAGCTTATATGAATACACCACTAAGGTTGGACAGAAGATGTTAGGGAGTCATTAAAGCCGACCGTAAGTGTCTTGATAGCACTTGATGATGATTCTGACAAACAATGAAGTATTTAAATACATATTCATTATCTCCAGAATTGGCACCGGGAATGTTAGAACCATGTATAAGTTCGGTGACAAGCAAAGGTGGTGGGGGGCACAAGAAATAATGGAAGACTTGAAATCTCATGGAAAAGAGAAGTTAAAAAGAAAGATGAAAAGAGATGAGCTGGAACGTGAGAAAGAAAGAACAAAGAAGGACATAGAGAAGGAAAGAAGAAATCAATGAATGAATTGAAGGAAGGAAAAAATTAAGGAAGTTAGTGAGACGGAAAGAAAGAAAGAGAAGTTGAATAATATTATCGACAGACACTAAGATAGGAAGTCGTAAACAAGGCCGGAAGAGCACTGTTGTGCAATGAAAGAAAGGGGTGAATGCTGTGGTGTTCTATTTAGAAACTGCAACAAGAAAGTAAATTAAAACCACTCACAAACGTCCAGTCTTCGTTCACATTAAGACTGAAATTACAGGCAAAAAATGTTGGCCTCTTCCGTCTCACCAGAGTACAGTTTGACTTTAAGAGATCATTAAAAAGAGTTATAAAGCGGGAAAATACATCACGAGATGGACGAGTAGCAGTATTTCCGTCCCAAATGTCCTAAAGGAACCAGAGATAGAAAACGTTAGATACACATTGTAGTCTTTCTTCATTGTGAAGATGACATTTGACTAATTGATCATATTATGGGAACCCGTGCTCATATTTGCAAAGTCATTTTATACAATTTTCACGGCGCATATCCGAGATATAAGGTTAAGTTTCTAGAGAAGATACATTTTAGCAGAAACCTAACACTTTACTGTTGCAATGTCTTGTAGACGACAAGAAGACATGTATCCAGCAACAATGAGAGGAACTCTGAGAATGAACCAGTCCACACAATAGAGGTCAATACATTTTCATATAAGGCATAGTCGGGGGAAGTGTGTGCGTGTGCGTGTGTGTGTGTGTGTGTGTGTGCGTGTGTGTGTGTGCGTGCGTGCGTGTGTGTGTGTGTGGGGGGGGGGGGAGAAATAAATAATAAAACGACGAAGTCAGATAGCCCCATCTACATGCCACAATACCTATTGTTCGTATGGTGCTAGACGCAGACTTTTCCTGACTGACATATCGTTTTTTTTTTTTTTTTTGGTTTATGACCAATAGTAGGCCGGCCACACTCACTCTCTACTAGACAACACTAGTTTGAAACTGGTCGATCACAGGACAGTTCTTGTTGTTCTTCTTCTTCCTCCTATTCTCATTCTTCTTATGCTTCTTATTCCTCCTCTTCTTCTTCTACTACTACTACTACTACTACTACTACTACTACTACTACTACTACTACTACTACTACTTATTATTATTATTATTATTATTATTATTATTATTATTATTTTCCTGCACCTCCTCCGCCTCCACCTTATTGTTTTTTTCTTCATCTCACCTAGCACTGGTGTGGCAATGACGAGATTCATACAAAGACGTATCTTAATCTCGCCGCTGATCATCCTGGAAAGACACCACTATGACTAACCAATGAAGTACCGACCATGATTTCCGCTGCCATGAAGCCTGGGGAGGCCTACAGGCGTTTACCCCTACGGGAATGCCAGAGACTCGTATACATTCACGATGATGGTAGATAATCAGAACCCAAGTCTTGCACTACCGTTAGAAGTACCCGCGAGCATGGTCGGAATGAGAGTACTGCTTACCTACGGGGATTTATCCAAGCCACCCCCAGAGGTAAATACATATCTCCAAAACTGAACACAGCTTCAGCAGCTGCAACAATATCAGTCTTGTTTGATCCCTCCACTCGGGTTACTATAACTGTGTCTCATCACATGTATTGATATGTTTCCTGTACTTCAACCAGCAAAAGCTGGCTTATTTCTTAAAACTTTCTTAATCCCAGGTTTGCAGGGACTTCAACACTTTCTATTCCAGAGTGTGCCTACTTTAGAGTAACGGACTTTGAGCCTTAATAATTTAAAATAATAAACCTTGGAACAGAACGAGTTCAAGTAACACCCGAGATGGATTGGATTAGGGTAACAGAAGAACGGGACAGAACGAGTTCAAGTAACACACGAGATGGATTGGATTAAGCTAACAGAAGAACGGGGCAGAACGAGTTGAACACCCGAGATGGATTGGATTAGGGTAACAGAAGAACGGGACAGAACGAGATCAAGTAACACCCGAGATGGATTGGATTAGGGTAACAGAAGAACGGGACAGAACGAATTCAAGTAATACAAGAGATGGATTGGATTAAGGTAACAGAAGAACGGGGCAGAACGTGTTGAACACCCGAGATGGATTGGATTAGGGTAACAGAAGAACGGGAAAGAGGTTTAGAAATGTTTACTATACTAAATAGAATAATCAACACACTTCTGGTGAGTTTCTTGGCACTGGACGCTGACGTCACTTGGCTGCGACTAGTTGTAAACTTGCAGGGCCCTTAGTAATTCGTCATTATACTAAGAGTACAATGTATGTTTAGTGTGTCCACCGAGTTATTCTTTCTCATGTCATTTTCGAATGGCCACCGATGCCAGTGAATGTGTTTCGTGTGTGATGTAGAAAATAATGTCTGTGTTCACATTTGATGGCCAACAATCATACCTGCGATACACATGATGTGGCTTGCGGTATATTCATATCAAACTCATTCAGTACGTAAATTCTGTAGGTAGTGTATGTTTCACATAGTTTCTTTTGATTAGAAGTTAAGCTCTAATGAATAAGCTTATTTGTATTAAAAATTACGTTCTAGTGATCGAGAATCTTTTGGTTATGTTCAATTGAATGAAAATTTTTTGTTTGATAAGAATTGTGTTCAAGTGAACGAACATTCTTTGATTAAGAATATTGTTCTTGTGAACGAGAATCTTGTGATTCTCTTTTATTAGAATACAATTTAAAATAGAGAAACAAGAACATATTTAAAAGTACATTATATTTAACTCACAGAGAACATATACTGTTAAAATAGGACACGCAACATTTTTGGTGTTACTTTTATAACAGATATTCGCTCATAAGATATCAGTCAAAATATCAACTGTGTCCATCTGGTCATTAACTTCTCGAGGTTACCTGAATTATACTCACCTCATGATTCGCGATGTCATGACAGAGGTCAAGTTCAAAATAACAGTATTTTACATTAACTCGTGACAGGTTCATGATAATCGCATGAAACTTACTGAACACAAAACTATCAGACCACATTATTGAATACCTATAAAAGATTGACGCTCCTGGAATAAATTCAGTTGAAAATTCTATGCGAAAGTATGGCTCATCTCACTACAGAACAACAACTCATCATCATTTGACGTTTACAGGCTAAATAGTCATAAAGTGTAGTAGCCAGAGAATTTATTGTGGTTAGAAGCACCATTAGTCATTTCCTGAGGCGATTTCAAGAAACCGGCTCAGTGGCAGACCGGTCGCGCAGTGGAAGACCCAGAATCACAACTGCTGCCGAAGACCGCTTCATACGCCTGCGTCACCTTAGGAAACGATTTGCATCTGCGGAGAGGAGTGGAACAGAGTGCCAGCGGAGCAGTCAGAATTGTGCAGTTATAAATATAATCACATTAAGCCGGGAGTGCAGGGAGTGGCTAGCAGGGGCCACGGAAGTGTAAATCCAGCAACTAATTCAGGAAAATGCTCACTCGGGTGATGTGATTATCTACACAGATGGTTCGGTATCAAGAGGTGAGAAAAGTGGCTGGGGGTTCATAGCCAAAGACAATGGTCGACGTTTGGGGCAGGAGAGCCTGGCATATGATACCACAACATCCAGCTTAAGAATGGAGGTGGAGGCGGTCACTGCGGCTCTCCGCTGGATGGAGAATACGACACACACACACACACATCGTGATTGTAACTGACTCAGAAAGCATGCTGACGAGGGTGAGGACGGGCAGGCTTCGTGCGGAGTGGCTTTCTTCGCTTCGGAGGTCACGGGTGACAAGCATCGCCTGGATCTTTTCTCCGGGGCATGCCGTTGTGCTGGGAAATGAACAGGCGGACAGTTTTTCTGGTTCTGCAGAACTTGGTGGAGTATTGATACATGACAAGGCAGACGTGGTTGCGGCCTTGTGGGAGCACGTGCACACCTCGGAGGAGCAAATGGATTACCATGGTCTGGCAAGAATGAGACAGCGAGGAGTGACGAGGGGATCTGGCCGACGCTCAACGCTCAGAGGAAAGGCGAGACGGACATATAATCATATTGCTACTGGTACTATTAGTGTTGGAACTCTTCGCTGGCTGCTGAGGATGGAGACGGAGCGCTTATGGGAATGCCCCGAATGCTGTGATGTCGATTCCTAAATCAATCAATCAATCAATCTGCGTACTCCACAATCCAGTCAATGCCAGGAGCTCATCGAATTTAAAATCATGACGCTGGTCTTTGGGCTAGAAGACCCTACAAAGGTCCTGTTCTTAAGGACCTGCATCGCCAGAACCGACTGCAATGGGCCAGTCAGTATCGTCAATGGACCGTTGGGAATGAGTGGATACGGGTTTGGTTTAGTGATGAATCATGATTTGTGCTCCAGCAACACGATAGACGGAGAAGAGTTTACCGCAGAGTTCGTGGGCGCTACACCCAGAACAGCGTTGAGAGGCTCCTCCACATGGTGGCGGGCGATCAACTTCATGGGAAGAAGTGACTTGGTGCAATTTGAAGGGCGCCCGAATGCCCAACGATACGTCGCTAAAATTCTTCAACCTCACGTCCTTCCACTTCTGGCTGCACGAGGATCGATTTTTTTTTTCCAGCAGGATAATGCTCGACCTTATGTGGCACAACTCACCACCCAGTTCCTCGCTGAGAACAACGTTCAGACCATTCCGTGGACAGCCATGTCATCAGACATGAACCCCATAGAATACTTATGGGATGAACTCGACAGACGACTCCGCCAGCGAGACGTGGCTCCAGCCAATCTCCGACAGTTGTCTCTTGCACTGCGGGAAGAGTGGGCAGCCATCCCAACGACTAATCGGATCCATGTCAAGGAGTCGTTCTCTGATAGAGGCCATAGGAGGCCATACACCTTACTGAAAGGACACCTCAGTCGCAAAGACTAATAGCCCAAACAAAATTTAATGAACATCATTTCATTGTTAAAGTCAAAAAGTTTCTTCATGCCAGGATTGAAACATTAATTCCGTAAAATACAATGTTGATACAAGCTGCAATAATGTTGCGTTTTTGTATGTAAACAAACATTTCAAACACATAATAAAGTGAGCAGCAAACAATGTGGCCTTTCGCAATCATCTGGGAGACGCGAGTCTGACAATCAGTTGCCCCCCCCCCCTTTTTTTTTTTTCCTCTTGTATTCTAAGAAAAGCGGCCGCGATACACAGGAAATAGCCTACAGCCGGAAGGATCCAGACACTACACGATTTTGTCTTATTAAAAACCAAATTGGGACAAGTGAAAACAATAAGACCTTTGTCATGTTGACCGATATCAGGTTTGCGAATACAGAGTAATAAATGGGAGGAGGAACATTACTTTCTGCTTGGAAAGTGAATCGTGCTAGCTTTAGGGCCCATATAACACTTTACGCCGTTGTTACGGGTGTTCTTTTATCATTTCCTAACTCTTTAAATACTGCTTACCCTTTTATTTCTCTGCCTGGCTGTTTGTCTACCCATCTGTCTCCATTCTCTCTCTCTCTCTCTCTCTCTCTCTCTCTCTCTCTCTCTCTCTCTCTCTCTCTCTCTCTCTCTCTTCTCTCGGGCTATCGTTCGCTCCCCTCCTCTGTCTGTCTGTCTGTCTGTCTGTCTGTCTGTCTTTCACAAATTTGTTCTATCTATCTAAGTTATCTTTACTTTCAAACGGTAACAAATTGGACACACAGGCCCGAATCACATTCGGCCCTTCCAATCTCTCATCTTTCGTTCATCAATAGCGCATGATGCATTTACATAGGGAAAACAACATTGTCAAATGAATGTTGTAAACATAAACAATGCATATTACCATGCTATGCAACACATCCTCCACCCACCTACACATCCCTCACCCACTCACACATCCCTCACCCACCTACACACCACACATCCCCCCACACACCGCCCACCCAACTACACAAAACCCCCAGGCACACATATATTCCCCCACCCACCCACACCCACACGCATCCCCCACCTACACACATCTCCCCACCGACTCACACATCTCCCTCCCACTACACATCCCCACAAACACATCCCCCATCCACCCACCCACACTCACCCCCAGGCACACATACATGCACCAACCCACCCATCCTTCACTCACACATCCCCCACCACATATTCCCCACCCACACACACATCCCCCACTCATCTCATAACACACCAACACTCACCCAACCACATATCCTCCATCACCCACCTACACATCACCAACCACGCAGCCAAAGACACATCTCCCAACCACACATCCCCTAACCCACACACACATCTCCCCGCCAACCCACACATCCCGCAGCTACCCACTCACACATCCCGCACCCATCCACACATCTCCCACTTACACACATCCCCCACCCAGGCAATCTCCCCCTACCCACCCACAAACACATCACCCTCCCACCCACCCACACATCCCCCAACCTACACACACTCACCCAACCACAGATCCCCCACCACACACGCATCCCCCATTCACATATACATATCCCCCATCCACACACATCTCCCCGGCCACACACACACATTCCCCACCCACACACGCATCACCCATTCACATACACACATCCCCCACCAACACACATCCTCCACACCCCCCTCACACACACCCCAACGCAGACATCACCACATACACACCCACACACACACATTCTCACATCTAGACACATACATGATGCCTCACATAATCACCGACTAATATGAACAAACTCCCACACTTTACACACACATACACTGATGATTTTCGTGAGCATCTCACAAACATGTAAAAAAAAAAATTGAGAAAAAATTATACATATACATTGTGTAACGTAAAGAAAAATAGTGATGCTCCCACACATAGAGGCAGGCACGCACGCACACACACACACACACACATACATATATATGTATATATATATATATATATATATATATATATATATATCATCTCATCATGTTCCTCTTGTACCTTGCGGTGTCGAGGTGAAGTATAAACAGCGGGAGAGTGCCCGCTTATGGACTTCAGGTATCGATATTCCCATGGACTGTTATTTCCTGCGTATATCGTTTACGTGGTCGGCCTCTTTCTCTGCTTCCCTCTGGTCTGTACATCATTGTTTGTTGTGGTATACTGTTAGTTGGTAACCTACTTGCAATACCAAACCATTTGACTTGCTGCTTTCTAATACAATTTAGTGCAGCTATAACCCCCACTTTAGTTCTGATTTCTTCATTTCTGATCTTATCTCTTCTTGATACATTGAGTATTCTTCTCAGGAATCTCATTTCTGTTGTTGTGATTTTTCTTTTCTCTTTTTCTGTCATTGTCCAGGTTTGGTAGTGGAGTATATAATATATTTCAGTAATTGTATTAATGGCAGACCATAGCATATATTTCAACAATACACCAGCATGTCAGAAAATGGTATTTACAAGCTCGTTTGCTGCTGCTGAGCTAACACTGGAGTCCACAGAATCAGGAGTAGGAAGCTCGACGACAGGAAAACCATACATTGAGATACAGGTAAACGTTTCGACCACACATATATCAACCAAAAAGGGAAATCAAATGTGTTGATCAAATGACGTATTTGGGATCTCCAGTTTGTGGTTTTTTGGTCGAAAAGTTCGCCTGTATCTGAGGGGGGGGGGGGGGGGGGGGGGGGAGCAAGAGAGAGAGTGTGTGTGGGTGTGTGCGTGCCAGCGTGTGTGTGTGTGTGTGTGTTTGTGTGTGTGTGTGTGTGTTTAATACCTTGTGTGCCTGCACTTTCTAGTCATGTGATGTTTTTTTAAACCCCCAACGCTTCACAAATTCATCAGCAAACATGGCAAGCTGTCAAAAAGATTAAGATATAAAATGCCTGGTGGTTTTCTTAACGCAGGCTTTCTCAAACCCACGACAATATTGCACCGTGGTCTCTGCAAACTTTTTTGCTATCAACTCATCTGTGAAGGCCGATCAATAGCTGTGAACATGTGGCAGTAACGCTGACTTACGTCATGCAATGTGCAAGTAATGCTGAGTATAGACACACAATGAGCAAGTACCGCTGACAATAGACATAAATTGTGCAAGTAACACTGACAATAGACATGCAACGTGCACGTAACGCTGACAATAGTCACACAATGTGCAAGTAACGCTGACAACATATATACGAGGGCGAGTCAATAAATAAGTCACACAGTTCTGTGGGATGGCAGGTAAATGTAGCTGGTGTTTTATACAGGTGTCGTTAGGTAGTAGCTTTAAATTCCCGATCGTCAGGTGGCGCTAGGTGTCTCATGTGCATGCGCAGTACATAAACAAAATGGCCCATTGTATTTACGGAGTGTACAACCAAAAAGGAACGTGCTGTTGTGCGTTTTTTTTTTTGTGGGGAAAAGGACTGCCTGTAAAGGACATTCATAAGGAAATGCTTCCTGTTTATGCTGACAGATGTTTGTCTCGTAAAGTGGTGCATAGCTGGGTAGAAATATTTTTCTCAAGGACGCTCTAAAATTGTTCATGAAATCCGATCTGGTCGTTCTGTTGAGATAGCAACAGAAGCATCCGTGCAGCGGGTGGAGGAGATGATTAGAGGTGACAGGCGAGTAACGATAGACTCTGTAGCATCTGCAATAGGGCGCTGTGAAGTTCTATCGATACTTCATGACGCAATTCGAAGAAAACGTCCAGGACTGCTGACTAGAGAAGTGTTGCTTCTTCACTACAATGCCAGACCACATACGGCTTGATTAACTCAAGAGAACATTAACCAACTTAGGTGGGAAGTTCTGGAACATCCATCTAACAGCCCTGACTTAGCTCTTAGCGATTTCCACCTTTTTGATCCACTGACAATTCACCTTGGCGGGAGACATTTCGCGAATGACAGCGAAGTTAAATGTGAAGTGAAAATGTGGTTTAGAAAGAGCACACAGTTCTATGCAGCCGGTTTGGGAGGACTGATAAAACGATGGGATAAGTGCATCAATGTTGGTGGAAATTATGTTGAAAAATAAAGGGACATTATATGTATAAAAATAAACTGGTTTCAAGTTGTTATCATATTTAGTTATTGTTCCTACAGCCATTTGTGACTTATTTATTAACTTCCCCTCGTACAATATGCAAGTAACGCTGACTATAGACATAAATTGTGCAAGTAACGCGGATAATAGACATACAATGTTCGAGTAACGCTGACAATAGACACACAATGTGCGAGTAACGCTGACAATAGACACACAATGTGCAAGCAACGCTGACTATAGACATAAACTGTACAAGTAACACTGACTATAGACATACACAGTGCAAGCAACGCTGACAACAGACATCAGTCGTGAGGGTCTGTTCAAGGCACTAAAGAAGACTGGCTGCCCACCAACTCTTCTGTTCATTGTGGAATCGTTCCACACAGGCATCTTCCCGACAGTTGGTATCCCCCTGACAACTATTCCAGAGCGAACCCCGTGGAAAGATTAACACAGACTATCGCTACAAATCCAGACAAAAGTGAGAGGAATATTTGACAAGGAAGAACAGAACAGTGTACAGCGCAGAACAGCCACTCTCCGCTTCCTTGATGACGTATACCCACAGGATCTCTGGATCCGAGTCTACACAGATGGGTCAGCACAAAATGCTGTTCGAAATGGAGGAGCGGGAGTGTACATAGAATACCCCAAAAATACTAGGGACATGGCCAGAGTTCCAACAGGAAAGTACTGCCATAATTATGACGCTGAAATAGAGGCAATCAAGACAGCCATAGAGAGATTACTGAATACCAGCCATGGTAGACAACCTGTGGTGATATTGACAGATGCAAAATCCGTAATAGAGGCGCTCCTGTCTGGGAAATTGCCAGTTCTAAGGACTACTTTCTAAACTTAGCAGTCAGCATAAGGTCACCATACAGTGGATACCATCCCACTGTGGATTCCCCGGAAACGACAGAGCTGATCGATTGGCTAAGGAAGGAGCAAAAGAACAACAAGCTGAAGTGCCCATCACATACCACACACACACACAAAAAAAAAGATCAAATCAGTCAGAAGGCCACCAAAACCTACTCAAGACGACTACCAAGTTATGGACAGACCAGAACATGTCATGTTTCTGTGCCTCAGAACAGGACACAATAGATTACGCAACCACATGTATACAAAATTCAAGATTGGTGAAACAGCCATGTGCACATGTGATTTGGTGTCGCAGACAGCAGAGCACATACTACAAGACTGCCCAAACTACAACACATACAGGCAAACCTTCTGGCCTAGAGAGACAACAGTGGAAGATAAACTCTATGGACCCCTGAGTGAACTGAAAAAGACTGTAAGATTCATGCGAGAAACCACATTGCAGTTATATACATATTTGAAGCGAACGAAAGAAGACGAAGAAATGATCAGGATGCCGGTATATACATTCACTCACTCTCAGATGGCGGTCTCTATAATGATCAGAGATCAAAGGCCAAGACCAAAATTAGGTGTCTACTGATCAGAGAGTTGCTTTTTGCAAATGATGCTGCAATTACGACCCACTCTTAGGAAGAATTACAGCGACTGCTACCTGCATTCTCCAATGCTTGTTCTGAATTTGGTTTAACAACTAACAAAAATAAGACACAGATTATGTCACAAGGTGCATATGGTGTACCATCAATCTTTATTGACGACGCCGAACTGGAGATAGTAGACCATTTTACATATCTAGGATCAGAGGTAAATACAAATTATCCCTAGATCAGGAAATCAACATCGGGATTGGTAAGGCAGCAACAACAATGAACATGTTAACAATAAGATTCTGGGAGAACAGGAAGCTTACTGCCAAAACAAAAGTCCTTGTCTACCAAGCCTGCGTCCTTAGTACTCTTCTTTATGGCAGTGAAACCTGGTCAACTTACACCAACAGAAACGATTAAACAGCTTCCAAATGCGGTGTCTGCGAAGAATACTTGGTATTAAGTGGCAAGACAAAATCACAAATATTGAAGTATTGGAAAGATCAGGTTGTGTGACGGTGTTTTCCATGCTTAGTCTTCGTAGATTTAGATGGATAGGACATGTTAGGAGGATGGATGATGGTAGAATACCAAAGGACATCTTTTTTGGTGAATTACAGACGGGTAGGAGGTCTCAGGGTCCGCCTCTACTACGATAAAAAGATGTATGTAAGCGCGATATGATTGATACAGGCATTGATAATGCGCATTTGGAGCAAGTCGCGGCTGAACGTGTTGCATGGTGGGCAACTATCAGAAATGGAATAAAGACAAAGGAGAAAATGATTGCAGATAAAACACACACCGAGCGTGAGAGACGTGAGATGGTGCGTGATGGTGGAAATGACCAGGTTTTCACATGCATCCACTGTGAACGAACATTTACAGCGCGAATTATCCTTATCAGCCACATTCGCCACCGCCATGGGTTGTAGTTATTATGCCCTTTTGAAGCACACTGTACCAAACTTTCGTCTGTCAAGACGGCAAGGTGGCAATGGGTAGATATTCAACGTACCAGTAACCCTGAATAAAGATATTCAATGTGCCACTGACTATAGAAAGACAGTGTGTTAACACAGCTGACAATAGTCAGTCAGTCAGTCAGTCAGTCAGTCAGTTTAGTCAGTCAGTCTAGTCAGTCAGTCAGTCAGTCAGTCAGTCAGTCAGTCAGTCAGTCAGTCAGTCAGTCAGTCTAACTAGAAAAAGTGTGGCAGTAAATCTATCTAGAGAAAATGTGGCAGTAAATCTATCTAGAGACAGTGTGGTAGTAAATCTATCTAGAGACATGTGGTAGTAAATCTAACTAGAGACAGTGTTGCAGTAAATCTGTTTAGTTTAGTTAGTTCAGTTTAGTCGATGGACCAACGTCACGGCAAACGGGTGTAACTCATAAGTGCTCCGTTCTCCTCCTAACTCAAACCTGAGTTTGGAGAAACTCAGCTCAGTGCACGAACTCCGTAGCACCGGCGAGGATCCTGAAATACTTTGGGTAGATTTTTAACTCGAAATTTTGCCCGGGCAGCGCCGTTAGGCTACTCTTTTTCGATTTCCAAATGCCAAGGGATTTTTTACGTGCGCAACAATACACACGGGCGTCCGATCTCACTACCCAGAGACCAGGGGAAATTTTATTACTAGAAGTCCACGTGAAAAATCCCGGTCCTCACCGGGGCTTGAACCCGGGACCTCCAGCACTCGAGGCGGACACCATACCTGAGACCACGCATGCCCCCTACAGTAAATCTAACTACAGACAGTTGTGGCAGTAAATCTAATTATAGACAGTGTGGCAGTAAATCTAACTAGAGACAATCAGTGTGGCAGTAAATCTAATTATAGACAGTGTGGCAGTAAATCTAACTAGAGACAATCAGTGTGGCAGTAAATCTAATTATAGACAGTGTGGCAGTAAATCTAACTAGAGACAATCAGTGTGGCAGTAAATCTAATTTTAGACAGTGTGGCAGTAAATCTAACTAGAGACAATCAGTTGTGGCAGTAAATCTAATTATAGACAGTGTGGCAGTAAATCTAACTAGAGACAATCAGTGTGGCAGTAAATCTAATTATAGACAGTGTGGCAGTAAATCTAACTAGAGACAATCAGTGTGGCAGTAAATCTATTTATAGACAGTGTGGCAGTAAATCTAACTAGAGACAATCAGTGTGGCAGTAAATCTAACTAGAGACAATCAGTGTGGCAGTAAATCTAATTATAGACATTGTGGCAGTAAATCTAACCAGAGACAATCAGTGTGGCAGTAAATCTAACTATAGACAGTGTGGCAGTAAATCTAACTAGAGACAGTGAGGCAGTAAATCTAACTAGAAACAGTTTGGCGATAAATCTCACTATAGATAGTGTGGCAGTACAGATGACTATAGAGATACAGTGTCACAATAAATCTAACTATAGACATTGTGGCAGTAAATCTAACTAGAGACAATCAGTGTGGCAGTAAATCTAACTATAGACCGTGTGGCAGTAAATCTAACCAGAGACAATCAGTGTGGCAGTAAATCTAACTACAAACAGTCCGGCAGTAAATCTAACTAGAAACAGTTTGGCGATAAATCTCACTATAGATAGTGTGGCAGTACAGATGACTATAGAGATACAGTGTCACAATAAATATAATTATAGACAGTCGGAGTGGCAGTAAATATGACTACAGAGACACAGAGAGACACAGTGTGGCAGTAAATATAACTATAGACAGTGTGGCAGTAAATATAACTATAGACAATGTGGCAGTAAATATAACTATAGACAGTCAGAGTAGCAGTAAATATAACTATAGACAGTGTGGCAGTAAATATAACTATAGACAGTGTGGCAGTAAATATAACTATAGACAGTCAGAGTAGCAGTAAATCCAACTATAGCCATCCATCATCCATCATGTGCCATGCCAGTAAGCGTGGGCGGTCATGTTCTGCCATCTCACTCGACCACCAGAGTCGTGGATCAACTCCGTGTTCCTGTCTCGACCATGTCACGTGACCAAGCCGTCTTGGTCTCCCCCTTGGTCTCTTCCCTTCGATCTTGCCAGTTGTCACCAAGTTCTCCAAGTCATTTCTTCTCATAACATGCCCAAAAGATTTTGACTGTCTACATCTAATGACTCTAATCAGTTTACGATCTTCATTTGTTTCTTGAAGGACTTGCTCATTGGTTTTTCTGTCTGTCCATGGTATTCTTTGCATTTTCCTCAGAAACCACATTTCCACAGCCATCAGCTGTTTTTCAGCTTGACTGCTTATTGTCCACGCTTCACATCCATACACAAGTATAGGTTCTATGTAGCACTTCAACACTCTTTTTCTCGTTTCAATTGATATCTTTTTATTGGTCAGTATGTTTTTCATCTTGCAAAAGGCTACCTTCGCAATGGCAATTCTTGTTCTAATCTCTTCAAGGCATCTCCCATCTCATCAGATGTTATGACTGTGCCGAGATAACAGTATCTATTCACTTCTTTAAGAATATGCCCATCTACTCGTATATCATATTGTGGTATTTCCTTCTTCCCAGTGACGACCATAATCTGTCTCTTCTTAATATTCAGTTCTAACCCTAGTTGTTCACTGTGTGCAACAACCGCATCAACTAAATTTTGCAGGTCCTGTTCTTTGTCTGCAATCAAGACTGTATCATCTGCATATCTAATGTTATTGATGTATATTCCCCCAATGTTGATACCTTCCATATCGTCTATATTTCTGAATATATTTTCACAGTACAGGGAAAAAGATCTGGAGACATTACACACCCCTTTCTCACACCTCTTTTAATAGGCTGCTGTTGACCTACATCGTTATCAATTCTGATGGCAGCTTGTTGTTTCCAATATATGTTTTTTATAAGTCTAAGGTCTTTTCCATCAATTTGTAGATCTTCAAGCATCCTTATCATGTCGACATGTCTCACTTTATCGAAAGCCTTTGTGTAATCAATAAAGCAAAGATATAGATCTTTGTTTACTTCTATAGAACGCTCAATTACTGTTCTCGGTATATACATAGCATTTACTGCACCCTTGCCTTCTAAAAACCCACATTGTTCTTCTCCTATTTCGGGTTGTATTTTCTTCCTAACTCTTTGTATGATAATTCTCAGCAGAATCTTCGTGATCTGGCTCATTATACTAATTGTTCTATGTTGATCGCATTGAGGTATATCTCCAGTATCGTATATTGCGTTCAGCAGTCTGGTGACTTGGTCTATTCCATATTCTTCTAAGGCATTGATCATTTCTACTGTGATGTTATCTGTACCCGGGGTCTTGCCAGTTTTCATATGGTTAAGAGCATTCTGAACTTCTATCTTCAAAATTGATGGTCCTTCATTATTATTCCGATGATCATATTGTTCTTCTCCCCCAATGGTGTTTCCACCGTGTCGTGGTGGGGGAGCTTGAGTTTCTCAATGACCCTGAGAGCTATGCCGTCGGTAGCGTAGCTACCAGCAGGGCCTCCCAAGCCGGACAGGTCAAAGGGTAGAGAACAGACAAAGAGAAACACCCTGGTCCTCCAGGTTGGGGGTTGAAGCGTGGGGTTAACATCCCCTCCTTTGTAAAAACCATTTTGTTCTGAAACAGATACATGAGCCTCGAATTCGGACTGACTTATTTGGACACCGACCTTGACACGTTAAAGGACTTTTGAGATTTGGAACATGGAATGTACGGACACTATATCGAGCTGAAGCGGCCGAAGAATTAACCCGGGAGCTGGTTGAGTATAAATGGAAAAATATAACGATGATTAATGTACATGCACCTACTGAAGAGAAAGAAGATGATATTAAAAGAAGACTTTTATAATGATCTGGAAGATGTCATAGAAGAAACCCCCAAACAGGACATCCTGACTGTGCTGGGAGACTTCAACGCAAAAATATGTAGACAGCAAACTCATAAAAAAGTTGCCGGTATGGAAAGCCTACTTACAACTTCAAATGATAATGGATGGAGAGTCATCAACCTAGCAGAAGCCAAAGGACTGCAGATCAACAGTACCAGACTGCAAAGAAAGGATATACATAAACAAACTTGGAAATCATGTGACAAGAGATCCTATAATCAAATAGATCACATTTTAATTAACAACAAAAATGCGTCAAACATAAAACAAGTTAGAAGCTATAGAGGAGCTGAGTACCACAGCGACCACTTCCTCGTTGGGGCAAAATTTAAAATAAAACTTAAGAAAGCTTTCTATGCTAAACTACAAAGGTTACACCCAACATATAACAGAGAAAAACTACAAGAAATTACAGTCAAAGAGAAATTTGCAGATGAAATAAAATGTAAACTTGTAATTCTACAAAACCCGTTGGAGGAAAGCGTTGACCAAACTTGGTTGTACATTAATAAGAGTACAATTCAATCTACCGCAGAAGAATGTCTCAGTGTGTTAACCACGAATAGAAAGAACAGATGGTTCAATCCAAAATGTGAAGAAGCAGTCATTAGGAAAAAAGAATGCCAGACAGCTATGGCTAAATGACATCAACAACATCCAAAAGGAAGAGCATTATATAAATGAATGTAAAGAGGCTACAAAAATAGTTCGACAGCGAAAGCGAGAATATATGAGTAATATAATCAAAGATATGGAAACTAATCACCAGAAAAAAGAATCCAGAAAGTTTTTTAACGACCTGAAGTCAATAAAACGAGGGCACACACAACACATATGGTTTAAAAGACAAAAATGGGAATATGATAAATACCAATGAGGAAATGTGCAACACATGAAAAGAATACTTTGTTGAATTACTAACTTGTGAAGCTCCAAGTAACACTTTCCCACAGGAAGAGGTTCTAACGTGTGAACCACACATTGAAAAACCTGCATTTGAAGAATTCCTATATGCAATCACATGACTTAAAAACAATAAGGCAACTGGGGCTGATGGAATTGCTGCTGAATTTATAAAGACGAGTGGCCATGCATTACATCTAAAGCTATACGAACTAATAATAAAAATCTGGAGAACTGAAGAATTACCCCATGACTGGAAAGAGTCATTATTGATACCTATCTTTAAGAAAGGAGACAAGTTCCAGTGTGGAAATTATAGAGGAATATCACTACTGTCCATAAGCTATAAGTTACTATCCACAGTACTACTAAATACGGTCATCCGATCAGTATGGTCACTGCCAGGAAGGAAGAATGGTAGACTTCCCTCCTTATTGATTCCCGGGCAGAGGAGGCTCGTCAGCCTTGGTTGGTATCTCTTCTAAGAGAGGGAACTCTAAATCTCAAACCTCCGCTGCCTTGCGGGTATACCCATATGGGAAAGGCTTCGGGAGTAAACCCTGAGGACAAATCCGGAGATGGAGTCCCTAAGGCAGTTCCATGTTGTAAACAACATAGTTCTGGCAACTCCTGCGACGGCACCGATGCCAAGTTGCATTGGCTACTGCCTTTCCCTTGGTCAACATCGGCGACGTGGAGAGGGGGAACCTGCTACTGGGCAACAGCTGGTTCTCCGACTTCCATTGCCCAGGCTTGTGCCCTGAAGAGGTCACTTCAGCACCGCGTAAAGCGGTGACACAACACGGGAAGTAGCATTTGCCGGTTATAAGTCTTAATGCTCGATTGGCGTAGAGCAAGGCGCCAGGGGCTACTTCCGACGGTGGGAGAGATCATCGTATCTCACTAGACAGCTACCGCCCGCCTAAGCTGGGCAGCCCCCAGTCAATAAGGTGTTGTCTCGCCACGGTTCATCTGCTCCTGAGGGTGTGTGGAGCTTAGGGGGAAATCCTGACACATGGACCGCAATCTATACACCTAACAGCAAGAAAAAAACAAAACAACCGGCCCTAAGGCTGGGAACATGGAACGTAAGAACCATGACCCCTGGCATCTCAGACGATCTAAATGAGATTGTGGATGCCCGCAAAACTGCAGTGATAAACAACGAACTGCTAAGACTGGGGATAGACATTGTCGCCCTGCAAGAGACCAGACTCCAAGAATCTGGAAGCATCAAGGAGAGGGACTTCACTTTCTACTGGCATGGCAAGCCGTGCGGAGAGACCAGGGAGCATGGAGTTGGCTTCGCTATCAGAAACAAGCTGCTCAATTCCATCATACCACCAAGTGATGGCACTGAAAGAATATTGAAGCTCCAACTCCAGACAGAGGCAGGCCCAGTTAGTATTATAAGCGTTTACGCCCCAACACTAACTGCAGCATCAGAATCTAAAGACAAGTTCTATGACGACCTTAGCAAAGAAGTCAGTGAAACACCAGAGAAACAACATCTTTTTATCCTGGGGGATTTCAAAGCCAGGGTTGGCTCCGACCACGAATCTTGGCCTTCATGTCTAGGACAGTTTGGCGTTGGGAAGATCAATGACAATGGACAACGTCTCTTGGAATTCTGCAGCCACCATAATCTGTGCGTGACCAACACCTTCTTTGACACGAAACCTCAACACAAGGTGTCATGGAGGCACCCCAGATCAAAGAACTGGCACCAACTCGACCTGGTGCTCACTAAACGCAGCAACCTCCGCAATGTACGGATGACTCGCAGCTATCATGGTGCTGACTGCGACACCGACCATTCACTCGTCTCCAGCAAGGTGAAGATAAAGCCCAAGAGAAGCCGAACAGAAGGAAGACCACGCATTGACACCAGTGGCACCCAAAATAAAGAGAAGGTCAACAAATTCATGCAGGCTCTAGCGGATACTCTGCCCGGCCCCACAGACGGAGATTCTACCGAGAGATGGAGTCATTTTCGCGACACCATCTACAATACAGCACTATCAACATTTGGCAAGAAGCAAACTAAGTCAACCGACTGGTTTGAAGCACACTCTGAAGAGATGCTCCCAGTCCTGGAGATAAAGAGACATGCATTCTCGATGTATAAAACATCACCTTCAGAGAAAACACTGCAGGCATTGCGAACGGCCAGAAATAGAGTACAACAGATGGCAAGAAGATGTGCGAACAGGTACTGGCTACAGCTCTCTGCTCAAATTCAAACTTGTGCAGACACTGGAAATATAAGAGGAATGTATGAGGGCATCAAGCAAGCTGTCGGTCCATCAAAAAATAAGATGGCCCCTTTACGATCAACTGAGGGGGTAATCATAAAAGATCGAGCGAAACAAATGGATCGCTGGGTAGAACACTACTCAGAGCTATACTCAGTGGATAACACTGTCAGCGAAGAAGCTCTGGAAGCCATCGATCAACAGTCCGCCATGCATGCCTTGGATAACGAACCTTGCCTCACAGAAATCAGCAAAGCACTAGACTCTCTCAAATCCGGCAAGGCACCTGGAAAAGATAGTATTCCACCTGAAATTTTAAAATGTAGCAAAGAAACAATCATCCCAGAACTGTATGCAATATTACAGCTCTGCTGGAGAGAAAAATCAATACCACAAGATATGAAAGACGCAAACATCGTTACCCTTTATAAAAACAAAGGCGACAGAAGCGACTGCAACAACTATCGCGGCATTTCCCTTCTCAGCATTACAGGCAAGATTTTTGCCAGAGTAATCCTTAAAAGATTACTCATTCTTGCTGAAAGAATCTACCCCGAATCGCAGTGCGGATTTAGACCCAACAGGTCCACCATCTATATGATTTTCTCACTCCGGCAGCTCCAAGAGAAGTGCAGAGAACAGAGGAAGCCATTATATATAGCCTTCATCGACCTCACAAAGGCATTTGACCTCGTGAGCAGAAGCGGCCTTTTTAAGGTCCTTGAAAAGGTTGGATGTCCACCCACCCTTCTTAGTCTCGTGAAATCATTCCACGAAAACATGCAGGGGACCATTTTATTTGACGGCTCAACATCCCAGTCATTCAGCATCAGCAGCGGAGTAAAGCAGGGATGCGTGCTTGCTCCTACACTCTTTGGTATCTTCTTTGCTGTTCTCTTAAGGCAAGCATTTGGGACTGCCACTGAAGGCATATACCTCCACACAAGATCTGATGGCAAACTTTTTAACCCATCAAGACTCAAGGCAAAGACCAAAATAAGACCAAGATGCGTAAGAGAACTACTTTTTGCAGATGATGCAGCACTGACTACTCATACAGCAGAAGATCTCCAAAGGCTCATAGATCGTTTTGCAGCTGCCTGCAAGACTTTGGGCTCACCATTAGCCTAAATAAAACACAGGTGATGGAACAAGATGCTGATGCGCCTCCGTCAATCAAAATCTCTAATTATGAATTGAAAGTCGTCCACGATTTTGCGTATCTGGGATCGACAATATCAGATAATCTTTCATTAGAGACAGAAATCGACAGACGCATTGGAAAGGCAGCCACAACATTTTCCAGGCTAGCTAAAAGAGTTTGGGAGAATAATAGACTAACAGAGCGTACAAAAGCTCAAGTATATAAAGCTTGTGTTGTTAGCACACTACTCTACGGGTCCTGAATCCTGGACCCTGTACTCAAGACAGGAAAGGAAGTTGAATTCCTTCCACATAAGATGTCTGAGACGTATCCTGGGCATAACATGGAAAGACCACATAACAAACAAACAGGTGCTTGAAAGAGCAGATATTACCACAGTGCACACCCTCCTCAAGCAGAGACGCCTCCGGTGGTTGGGCCACGTATCTCGAATGGAGGACGAACGTATTCCCAAAGATCTCCTTTACGGAGAACTAGCCACAGGAAAGAGGCCAACCGGAAGACCCCAAATGCGATATAGGGATGTGTGTAAACAAGATATGAAAACCATTGGAATAGATCCAGACACGTGGGAGAGAGTTGCAACAGACAGATGCTCCTGGAGAAGAGATGTACGAAACGGACTGGTGCTCTTTGAGCGCAATCAGATCCAAAAAACTGAGGAGAGACGGCACAGGCTCAAAGAGCAGTCACTTACTGCGGGACTTGCCTCGTCTCACAGATGAGGAAACTGTGACAGAGATTGTCATTCTCGAATTGGACTATACAGTCACCAGCGGTGCTGCCAGGCACCTCCCAAGCGGCACAACTCTATAGTCCTTCAGGACTGAAAGAGGCCTACTACTACTACTAAATAGACTAAAACCATATTCAGAATACATATTAGGTGACTACCAGGCGGGTTATCTTACAACAAATAGCCGAGAAAAATTGGGAGTATAAAAGAGATCTCCATAACATTTTTGTGGATTTTAAAAAGGCTTAAGATAGTGTCCATAGGAATAGTCTATGGAATGCTATGCGGGAATTTGGAATACCAAGGAAGTTAATCAACATGACTAGACTATGCATGGAAGATACTTATAATATAGTAACATTTAAAGGCAGGAAATCAGATCCTTTCCAGGTAAAGGAGGAATGTGATATTGGAGGAACATTCAAGGTGCTTGTTTATGCAGATGATATAGATATTATGGGGGGGGGGGGGGGAAATGAACAAAAGACATTACAAATATTGACTCACTTAAAGGAAAAAGCCCAACAGATGGGGCTGGTTATCAACCAAGATAAGGCAGAATATATGGTAATTTCAAGAGAAGGAATGGCTAAAAACTTTGGCCACATACAAATAGATAATATGACCATTAAAAGAACGGAAACATACAAATACCCTGGGTTCAATCTTCAATCATGGAAGAAATACACACTAGAATCAATTCTGGAAATAAGATGTACTATGCACTACAACATCTACTAAGATCAAAGGTGCTATCTCGAAACACCAAGATCTCAATATATAAAACACTGATCAGACCAGTTGTGCTGTATGGCTCTGAAACCTGGAGTACAACGAAAGGAGACGAAGCCTTGCTACAAACCTTTGAGAACAAAGTTTTAAGACGCATCTTTGGACCCATTAGGGATACACAAAGTGGAGAGTGGAAAAGAAGAAGTAACAAAGACATTTATGATCTGTTTAAGTCCCCGCTAATCACTGGTATCATGAAGGCTAATAGACTACAATGGCTGGGGCATATAGAAAGAATGGACGATAATAGGGAAACAAAACTCGCTTACACTCAGGAAATAAATGACCGTAGACCCCGAGGTAGACCAAGAAGACGGTGGAGAGATAATATATATACAGACCTACAAGCACTTGGAATCAACGACTGGCAAGAGAAGGTCAACCAGAGAGACGAATGGAGACTGATTGTATTTGCAGCAAAGAACCTCAATGGCTCGGAACGCTGAAGAAGAAGAAGATAATGTTCTTCTCTTGTATCATCATAAAGGTCTTTCACATAATCTGACCACGCATGTAAAATCTGATCTTTTTCTATTATGATTTTGCCATCTTTGGTTTTTAGGCAACCCGTTGGTGGGTGTGTTCTGTTGTTAGTGATGTCATTACTTCTTGTGTGCATTAATTTGGTATTCCGGGTGTTGTGTTGGTTTTCAATTTCCTTGCAATTTTCCTCAAGCCATGTTTCTTTTGCCTCTTTGCATAGCTTCCTAATTTTCCTGTGAATCTCTTCATATTTTCCCTTGTTATTTTTGTCATTTCTTCTTACTTCCATGAGTTTTAAGATGTCTTCTGTCATCCATTTCTTGCGTCCTATTATATTTATTTTTGGTATGGTTGTTTCTGCAGCTTAGTTGACTGATTTCTTTAATATTTCCCATTGGTCACTGACGACTTGAAATAATACTTCCATATCGGACAATGGATCGAATCTGTTCTTTAACTCTACGTTGAATGTATCTTTTATTTCCTCACTCTTCAGAGCTTGTAGATCAAATTTTGTGTTTCTTTGAGAATATTTGACTTTTTTTAATTTTACTATAGCCAGTGTGGCAGTAAATATAACTACAGACAGTCAGAGTGGTAGTAAATATAACTATAGACAGAGTGGCAGTAAATATAATTATAGACAGTCAGAGTGGCAGTAAATATAACTATAGACAGTGTGGCAGTAAATATAACTATAGACAGTGTGGCAGTAAATATAACTATAGACAGTCAGAGTGGCAGTAAATTTAACTATAGACATAGAGGCAGTAAATATAACTATAGACAGTCCGTGTGGCAGTAAATATAACTATAGACAGTCAGTGTGGCAGTAAATATAACTATAGACAGAGTGGCAGTAAATATAATTATAGACAGTCAGAGTGGCAGTAAATATAACTATAGACAGTCAGTGTGGCAGTAAATATAACTATAGACAGTGTGGCAGTAAATATAACTATAGACAGCAGTGTGGCAGTAATATAACTATAGGACAGTGTGGCAGTAAATATAACTATAGACAGATGTGGCAGTAAATATAAACTATAGACAGTCGTGGCAGTAAATATAACTATAGACAGTCAGTGTGGCAGTAATATAACTATAGACAGTGTGTGGCAGTAAATATAACTATAGACAGTCAGTGTGGCAGTAAATATAACTATAGACAGTCAGTGTGGCAGTAAATATAACTATAGACAGTCAGTGTGGCAGTAAATATAACTATAGACAGTCAGTGGCAGTAAATATAACTATAGACAGTGTGGCAGTAAATATAACTATAGACAGTGTGGCAGTAAATATAACTATAGACAGTGTGGCAGTAAATATAACTATAGACAGTGTGGCAGTAAATATAACTATAGACAGTGTGGCAGTAAATATAACTATAGACAGTCAGTGTGGCAGTAAATATAACTATAGACAGTGTGGCAGTAAATATAACTATAGACAGTGTGGCAGTAAATATAACTATAGACAGTGTGGCAGTAAATATAACTATAGACAGTCAGTGTGGCAGTAAATATAACTATAGACAGTGTGGCAGTAAATATAACTATAGACAGTCAGAGTGGCAGTAAATATAACTATAGACAGTCAGTGTGGCAGTAAATATAACTATAGACAGTGTGGCAGTAAATATAACTATAGACAGTGTGGCAGTAAATATAACTATAGACAGTCAGTGTGGCAGTAAATATAACTATAGACAGTCAGTGTGGCAGTAAATATAACTATAGACAGTCAGTGTGGCAGTAAATATAACTATAGACAGTGTGGCAGTAAATATAACTATAGACAGTCAGTGTGGCAGTAAATATAACTATAGACAGTCAGTGTGGCAGTAAATATAACTATAGACAGTAGTGGCAGTAAATATAACTATAGACAGTCAGTGTGGCAGTAAATATAACTATAGACAGTCAGTGTGGCAGTAAATATAACTATAGACAGTGTGGCAGTAAATATAACTATAGACAGTCAGTGTGGCAGTAAATATAACTATAGACAGTGTGGCAGTAAATATAACTATAGACAGTCAGTGTGGCAGTAAATATAACTATAGACAGTGTGGCAGTAAATATAACTATAGACAGTCAGTGTGGCAGTAAATATAACTATAGACAGTGTGGCAGTAAATATAACTATAGACAGTGTGGCAGTAAATATAACTATAGACAGTGTGGCAGTAAATATAACTATAGACAGTCAGTGTGGCAGTAAATATAACTATAGACAGTGTGGCAGTAAATATAACTATAGACAGTGTGGCAGTAAATATAACTATAGACAGTGTGGCAGTAAATATAACTATAGACAGTCAGTGTGGCAGTAAATATAACTATAGACAGTGTGGCAGTAAATATAACTATAGACAGTGTGGCAGTAAATATAACTATAGACAGTGTGGCAGTAAATATAACTATAGACAGTGTGGCAGTAAATATAACTATAGACAGTGTGGCAGTAAATATAACTATAGACAGTGTGGCAGTAAATATAACTATAGACAGTGTGGCAGTAAATATAACTATAGACAGTGTGGCAGTAAATATAACTATAGACAGTGTGGCAGTAAATATAACTATAGACAGTGTGGCAGTAAATATAACTATAGACAGTGTGGCAGTAAATATAACTATAGACAGTGTGGCAGTAAATATAACTATAGACAGTGTGGCAGTAAATATAACTATAGACAGTGTGGCAGTAAATATAACTATAGACAGTGTGGCAGTAAATATAACTATAGACAGTGTGGCAGTAAATATAACTATAGACAGTGTGGCAGTAAATATAACTATAGACAGTGTGGCAGTAAATATAACTATAGACAGTGTGGCAGTAAATATAACTATAGACAGTGTGGCAGTAAATATAACTATAGACAGTGTGGCAGTAAATATAACTATAGACAGTGTGGCAGTAAATATAACTATAGACAGTGTGGCAGTAAATATAACTATAGACAGTGTGGCAGTAAATATAACTATAGACAGTGTGGCAGTAAATATAACTATAGACAGTGTGGCAGTAAATATAACTATAGACAGTGTGGCAGTAAATATAACTATAGACAGTGTGGCAGTAAATATAACTATAGACAGTGTGGCAGTAAATATAACTATAGACAGTGTGGCAGTAAATATAACTATAGACAGTGTGGCAGTAAATATAACTATAGACAGTGTGGCAGTAAATATAACTATAGACAGTCAGGTGGCAGTAAATATAACTATAGACAGTGTGGCAGTAAATATAAACATAGACAGTGTGGCAGTAAATATAACAATAGACAGTGTGGCAGTACAATATAACTATAGACAGTGTAGTGGCACCAGTCCATGATCAGCTGTAAATTACTAACAGCATCTATTTCGGATGA
>JACEFZ010009490.1:305000-312500 GCA_014155875.1 Cepaea nemoralis
TTGTAACAAGGCTTCGTCTCCTTTCGTTGTACTCCAGGTTTCAGAGCCATACAGCACAACTGGTCTGATCAGTGTTTTGTATATTGTGATTTTGGTGTTACGAAATAGCGCCTTTGATTTTAGTAGATGTTGTAGTGCATAGTATATCTTATTTCCAGAGTTGATTCTAGTTTGTATTTCTTCCCTTATGATGTTGGAGCAGTTGAAGATTGTACCCAGGTATTTGTATGTTTCCGTTCTTTTAATGGTCATATTATCTATCTGTATGTGGCCAGAGTTTTTAGCCATTCCGTCTCTTGAAATTACCATATATTCTGTCTTATCTTGGTTGATAACCAGCCCCATCTGTTGGGCTTTTTCCTTTAAGTGAGTCTTTACGGCTCATGCCAGATGGAAAATTGTGAAGGAAGAGTCTGGCGCTTTTGCTTTGACCACAAGATGCCTGACTATGGAAGTCATGGCAGTAAGTAAAGCAATAAAATGACTCGAGACACAGACATTCACTAGGGTATGTTTCCTTAGCGACTCAATGAGCATGCTCAAGAAGATAGAAATGGGGTGGATCCGAAGAGAGTGTCTCTAGAGCGGTCTCGACTGTCAAAGATTAGTTTCATTTTCGTGCTAGGGGATGCAGGTGTGCAAGGAAATGAGCGGGCTGACAAGCTCACAGGTAAGGTTACTGTGGAAGGTGGATGCGTCATGGACCAGGCTGACATTCTGAATGCTCTACTAGAAGTAAACCGTGCGAAGGAACCACGTGATGACCGTGAATCTA
Source organism: Cepaea nemoralis (assembly GCA_014155875.1). Lineage (NCBI taxonomy): Eukaryota > Metazoa > Mollusca > Gastropoda > Stylommatophora > Helicidae > Cepaea > Cepaea nemoralis. The sequence continues at coordinate 305,776 of JACEFZ010009490.1, forward strand.
CAACCATGGTCAGGATGCGTGAACAGCAAATTAAAAGTGGTGTGGCCAAACAAGAACACTATGCTGGACGCCAAAGAATATTGATAAACCAACACACAATTGGTGTCGGTAGTCGCTACACTCTGTGGGATGTACTGAGAAAGGGATCCGAACTCTAATGGACTGAATGGTTCGATGTGCAATGAGAATGATCTGTCGACTAACAAACGAACTAACTAACTAACTAACTAACTAACTTACTAACTAACTAACTAACTAACTAACTAACTAACTGACTGACTGACTGACTGACTGACTGACTGACTGACTAACTAACTAACTAACTAACTAACTAACTAACTGACTAACTAACTAATAACCTTTCTCTAGACAAACATTAACGTGACAAATAATAAAACGTGTATAAATAATAATGCATAATCTCTCTCTCTCTCTCTCTCTCTCTCTCTCTCTCTCTCTCTCTCTCTCTCTCTCTCTCTCTCTCTCTCTCTCTCTCTCGCTCTCTCTCTATTTCTCTCTCTCTGTATATATATATATATATATATATATATATATATATATATATATATATATATATATTATATATATATATATATATATATTTACCGCGTTTCCAACCTGTTTCAGGATATTGCGGTCAACACCAGCATCTTCAGCTGTATGTTGATTTCTAGGCTAGTTTCCGCTCATCAGCACGCCCACGACTTTCTGAGCGACCGGCTCTCGTAAGTCACTGGTGCGACTCGAACAGCTTCCAATTCTTGTGCACTCACGTCAACCACGAGAGTATTCGGGATTACGGTGAAAGCTGCTAACACCTCGGCCAGGGAGCCGGCATATATATATATATATATATATATATATATATATATATATATATATATATATATATATATATATATATATATATATATATATATATATACTAGCTGACCCGGCCCGGCTTCGCCCAGTCCTTGGTGGGAAGCATCTCATTTAATTCATATAAGTAGTCATATAAGTTCCCGTTCCCGTTACCGACTGTCTGTCTGTCTGTCTGTCTGTCTGTCTGTCTGTCTGTCTGTCTGTCTGTCTGTCTGTCTGTCTGACCAGACCCGGCTTCGCCCAGTCCTTTGGTGGGGAGCATCTCATTTAATTCATATATGTAGTCATATAAGTTCCCGTTCCCGTTACCGACTATCTGTCTGTCTGTCTGTCTGTCTGTCTGTCTGTCTGTCTGTCTGTCTGTCTGTCTGACCCGGTCCGGCATCGCCAAGCTCCTGGTGTGGAGCATCTCATTTAATTCATATAAGTAGTCATATAAGTTCCCGTTCCCGTTCCCGACTATCTATCTGTCTGTCTGTCTGTCTATCTGTCTGTCTATCTGTCTGATCCGGCCCGGCTTCGACCAGCCCCTGATGGGGAGCATCTCATTTAATTCATATAAGTAGTCATATAAGTTCTCGTTCCCGTTACCGACTATCTGTCTGTCTGTCTGTCTGTCTGTCTGTCTGTCTGTCTGTCTGTCTGTCTGTCTGTCTGTCTGTGTCTGTCTGTCTGTCTGTTTGTCTATCTATCTATCTCTGTCTGTCTGTCTGTCTGTCTAATAGACCCATCCCTCTGTCTGTCCCTCCGTCTATCCCTCCCTCCCTCCCTCCCTGTCTGTTTGTCTATCTATCTATCTATCTATCTATCTATCTATCTATCTATCTATCTATCTATCTATCTATCTATCTATCTGTCTGTCTATCTATCTATCTATCTATCTATCTGTCTGTCTGTCTGTCTGTCTGTCTGCCTGACCCGGCCCGGGTTCGCCCAGTCCCTGGTGTGGAGCATCTCATTTAATTCTGAGTACGTAAGAATCCGCTCTGAATCAGTGTTTCTGATTCTGGTGTCTTGGTCCTCCTTCCTCTCACAAGTTTTTGTGTTCGTCTGTGGGTAGTCGTCGCTCTTCTTATTGGTAGTTTCATTGACTGTAGGTTCAGATACTTTATTACAGCTTGCATGCAGACTCTCCAAAGGCAGGTTCGTCTTCTTGATAGTCTGGTAGGTTTTCTCACTATGCATCTTGGAAGCTGCTTGTTTCTTTGTGCTATTACGACGTGCCATTTTCCCCCCGTATCAGGCTGCTTGAAATGTGTAAGGCGTCTTGGCTTGATAGCGCTGAGAAGTGCTGTCAAGCGAATCGTGTCGATATGATGGCGGAAAACACTAAAGATGCGATGATATTGTTCAACATCTTTTAGATAACTTCTTAAGTATAGAAAGATGAGTTACAATGTTATGCATTATGCATTATTTTTATGTAAACTTTGAAAATGTCTAAAAGAATGTATCATTATTTATTATAACTCATATGCCGGTACATAACTATAGACAAAGAGTTTATAAATCTTTGAAAACGATACAACAATATGACTATAAGTTATACAACAATGTTATTAAAAGTTATGCCCCTTGAAATAACTTTTTCTAGAGTTAAGTCCCTTAGCTATATATAAATTTTAATGAAAAATGAAAAATGAAATAATACTGAGTAAACAGGCGATTTCACACTAAAAAAATATCACAGTTGGCAGCTCTGGAATGAAAGGAAGACGTGTAGAAAATTTCATCTCAATCGGATGGGCCGTTAGCGAAAAAATAAAGGACATACATATTTACATACATATTTACATACATACACTTTGTTTTATATATATATATATATATATATATATGTGTGTGTGTGTGTGTGTGTGTGTGTGTGAGGGGGGAGAGTGGAAAGACCAGCTAGCTTCACGACCATTCCACAGGTAAACTACTTGTTGTTGATGATGATGATGACTGTCATTTAGATACCTTCATGAACATATAGTCAGAATATGACTAAAGGTAACTAGATTACCATTTTCGTAGTTAGTTGCATATCATTTAAGGGATATCGCAATCAACCCCAGCTCTTATTGACTGTGAATTTCAAAACAATGTTACGTTAAGTAGGCTTGCCATTGGCTTCCGAATAGCTGATGCTCCTAGCATTGTGAATATCAAAGCAAAGTCATCTGCTCCAAACTCGTCTGCGGCTGACTTTGAATGCAATAGATCAGAATTGTGAAAATGCGCTCATTACCCTTAAGCCATAAACACCGATAGGTACTGATATTATCCATAAATCATTACCTCAAAAGTTTCCTAAGATTATTAATCACTATATAAATTATAGTTCTCATAGACGAAAACTTAAGTCTAGCTTCTATCGTCTGTAATCCTTTCTAATTCTCTGTTAGAAAACAATGATATTACATTCCCTATAGGAGTAACCAGTTTAAAACAACTACGTATTGATTTCCACTATCTTTCTCTATTAATATATCAATATACGCATAACGTAATATTTAATGCGACAGTCTGCACACATGACGTAAGGCAGAATTATGCACATAGCCCTGACTCTTAATTTCCTCAAAGCTGCTTCATTCTAACGGTACAGTGCTAAGTTAGCATGCAGATATGTATTTTAGTGTTGCTTGTTGTGCCCTTTAATCCGGGAGCCTCGTGAACAGACAGTCTGATGTTGCTTTTGGTCGGTTGTTTTAACCCCTTCATATTTTATGTAACACTTGATCTGCTGATCACAGGCTGGGCGGACAGGCAGACTAACGGGCGGGGGGAAAGATCTGAAGGAGATTTCAATGACTGGCAAGAGAAGGTCAACCAGAGAGACGAATGGAGACTTATTGTATCTGCGGCAAAGAACGTCAATGGCTCGGAACACTGAAGAAGAAGAAGCGAATTGGGTATGCAGGGCCGAAGAGATAAGGACCGGCAGTCACAATATAATACAAATAGAAAGAAAGACAAACAGACGAACGGATAGACGGATTTAAGAATTGAAAGAGAGACAGACTGATAGAGAGATAGCCAAACAGATAGAAAACACCTAAGTATGCAGGTAATTAGGTAGTTAGGTAGGTAGATAGGACAGGCAGGCAGTTAGATAGATAGGTAGATATGTTAGTAGTTTGATAACTAGGTAGGTAGGTAGGTAGGTAGGTAGGTAAGTAGGCAGAGTCAGAAGAAAATGGATACTAACAGACAAAACATATACACGAAAGAATAGTTCTTCAATTGCACGAATTGTTAGATGGAAAGATAGTTGCATTTAAACAAATACAAACAGTCATATCAGACATACAACTTTATTCCAGTCGAATTATCTTACAAATGCAATACTAAGATCTTTTGATATTGTCGCAGCCCTGGAAGAAAAGCCAGTTAATAAGTATTCAAAGTGTAAATAGCATAAAAGAAAGAATTAACACAAGAACAAATGCCAATTACTGCTGCTAGAAACTGGACAAATGAGCACGGCATCAGTGTTGCACGGGGATATAATTCAGGGAAATCAGGTTGTTTATTGCATTCTTTTAAAAACGGTCTGTGGGAATAATGGCAACTGACAAGGATTAATGAAGCTACGTAATGCTATGGCCTGGTGTTTCCACGCCATCTATTTCAGTATGTATCTTGATATTTTCTTTTAACAGCCGGAATGTGGAAAGCGTTTGCAAGAAGTACAGAACAAGATATAGAAAATGGTAAATACTGAGTGTTTTTAAAGTCTCACTACAATTTGTATGTTGAACAAATTTGAAAAATGAAGTACTTTATGTCATCAAAAAATGTGTTTCATTCAAAATTAATTACATTAGTTACAATAGACACTACTATGGTCTAACGTTGTTTTTGGCGTAAGCAAGAAAGTAAAAATGAAGTATTCATTGTTTGAAGTGCAAAGAATTACTCCAGCAGACGATAGCCATTCACTGCATATTGCTTCACGTTGAGGGTACTCCGTGGTGAAGTTGCCAAGCCGTCTGCCTCAAGCTCTGAAGGTTGTGTATTCGATTCCGGACTACATCTTTTCGGTTCACGAGTGCATTTTTTCTCGGAGACTCCTGGGGGTCGTCGCCGGAGCTACGGAATTCGTATATATATTAGTTGCATATCCTGTGCAGGACGTTGCAGTCAACACCAGCGCTATTTGCTGTTGTGATCTCTTGGCAAGTTTACAATCAGTAGTTTGCCATTGCTTTCTGAACGACCGGCATCCATACCAAAGCACCAGCGCAACTGGTCTGCTGTCAAATAGCGCGCAGCTGTGTTTCGAATGCGGGTTTGCGGAATCACGAAATGCGTCCGTAACACCTTCGCCACGGAGCGGGCATATATATATATATTTCATTATCATAAGCAATACAGATTTTCCTCAGAACGCAGTGAATCGGTGAAATCTTTAGTGTGTACTGACAGTCATTAATGCACGCTGTAAACACATAATTATTTGTGTAGCTGTGCTTCTTTCATAAGCAAAGATGTGAATAGTATATATACTCATGTTTATATATACTCATACACCTTACAGTTTTGTCAGCATGTCTGTTGGACAGGTGCTAGAATCCTCATCGAGGCCCTATGGTCGACCAATCATAAAGTTAGCACCCGAAAATGTCTCGAATGTAAAGTAGGTAGACATGATTTTGACCATTCCTTTGCCGTTATCCGATTGGTCTATAAAAATATAGTGATAACAGCATATGTCCAGTGCGCATTATGATGTGTAAAAGTCATATAGCTTACTTTACTGCCAAATACCCAATACTCTTAAAGACGTGGAAAAGGTTCCTATACTAACTTTACTTTTCATTGTTTGTCTCGACCCAGCCTCATAAAATAAATACTGGATACTCTACAGAACATCAGAACAATATTCCTTGCTGCTAGAGTTAAGAGTATCATGATGATACTGTCTGTAAAGCTGTCATAATCACTAGTTTATAATAGCGATGAATAATGCACAACATATCTCGCTCGTAAACCAACAGGGAAGGAATCGACATGAACAACGATGAATATCAAGTATCATGTATCAGAAATTCGCTGGCTTGGCAATGAGAATAGTTTAATCATTTCTTGTGATCTCCTCTTCAAAATTCTAATCGCCCACTCACATAAATACCGCGGAAGGAGACAAAAACGAATTAGATATTTTTACAAGAAATAAATTAAAACCGACAATTGATTTAGAGAAATCAGACGTGTACACTCAAGATATTTCGGGCACGTTATGAGGAGAAAACAGAAAAAGTAGAAAACATGGTGATAAGTGGCACAATTGATGAGAGGCAGTGGAAGGGGAAGACAGAGGGATGAATACCTAGATAACTCGGTCACATGACATAATCGGGACAAGACACCATACCTGTAATAAAGACTGGTGACTAAGTGAGTGAAAAATTATCGTCCGAGCTGATCGGTATGGAACATGATGGTGTTGGCTCTCACAATACAGCAGCCTACGGTTGGAGCTTAATTCCAGTAAATAATAGTACTAATAGTCGGTTACTCTCACTACACAGGAGCAGATAGGAATTCCTTTCTAAAACTATGAACAATGAGCTAGCTGGTTGTAGTCTTTGCTGTCCTGTTCACACTTGTTTGTTTAACACTTAGCGTCTACCTTGTCCGTGTGGATTCTGATTCTCGACTGATGGATAACAACGAAGATAGCTATCTTGTTAGCTGATAAGTCGACGTTGTGTGAAGGAAATCCACTTTCATTATCGTCGAACACAAGTCCCGAATGCATGCAAGTAGAATACTATCGTTCGTAACCACTACCACACAAACTGTCGTTCTTATCCACCACCGGACAAACTGTCTTATGCGTCCGACCACGGGCAGAATCAGATACTGATTGA
>JACEFZ010009490.1:315000-345000 GCA_014155875.1 Cepaea nemoralis
AAAGGTGATCGTAAGTAAGATACCACGCGCTTATTATCATTAAGACAATTATTGTTGTCATTAGAACATAATCTCGTCATTATCTTTGCTCATCAAATGTCACAGTCAGAAAGTAATCACAGACAAAGACAATGGAATTATTAGGAACGGTTTTATGAAACATTTAACCGGTAAGATTGTGTCTAAACACCTACGTGTTACAGATAGGTACAGACATGAGAAGTTAATTGCCATGCTGACCTAAATATTTGAGTACACACACACACACAAACACACACACACACACATACTCTTTCTCTTTGTCTTTCACACACACACACACACACACACACACACACAGACACACACACACACACACACACACACAGACACAACGTACGCACAACGAAAATAGCCCATGAAATTAGAGACGTAGTAATTTCCTTGCTACAACACCCGCCTCTGACTCGTATAGACCACGTTCAATTAAAGTGATACGTAGGGTAAATACATTTAAACCTAAAACTGAATAAACCTCATATAAATTATATCTATAGTATATAGATAATGAAGACGATAAATACTGCCACTGTACAAGATGCGAACATTGGAGAAAACTGGCTCATACACAAGTTCAAGTATCGGCAAGTGAAATACATTTGTCATATTAAACATACCTGAGGTAGAACAGTGACGGAAGGCATGGTTCTTGGTAAATGAACCAGGGATAAACCAAGACGACGCCGTACATTAAAGAATTATTGGTCTTGGAACTGTTTGAGGCAGGGGAAGTGGCCATGGGTGGAGAATCTTTCTCGTGATAAGATCGACTGTCAGCAAAGTATTTGATGCATGTTAACGAGAGTGGAGAAGGGATTACGGACGCAATATGCCGCTTTCGAAACACAACTGCGGGCGATTTGGCAGCAGGCCGCCTTATGTTGGTTTTTACAAACTGGTATGTGAGTCGGCAGTTCAGAAAGCAACAGCAAATTTATGAACTTAAACTTGCCGGGAAATCACACACAACTAAATATGGTGTGGTTGACTGCGACGTCCTGTAAAGGATATCCAACTAACTAACGAGAGTAATCGGTGCACCCTGTAGTTCATTACTTTTATTGTGTCGTCGTTCCTTGTCCATTTCAGATTAAAATAGTTCTTCTATCGTCTTTCAGCTTCCTTTTAATCTGACTAGCTTCTATTGGCATTGTGTCCACTTATGTCCTGAGGTCATTATTTCTGAGGTTGTCATGTCAAATTCAAAGTGGAGATTTATTCCAATATAAAGTAATATAGTGCCAAACACAGACGTAGACACACAGACACAGACACACACAAACAGACACGCACACAAACAATATGAAATGCGTCTATACATTCCATATCTACAAAGCCAACACATGGTATGCTTGCTACCCACTTGCCTAAGTGTCTGCAATGTCCTGTGTCCATGTTCGTGTTGGTTAATCCCGGCATTAGCTTCCAGTAAGCATGCCTTCCATCACTTTTCTCTCCAAGTCACTGTGAAGTGTAACATAGTTAAAGTGTTTTAGTTTCCAAGACATGGGAATCCTTATGAGCTAGTTTTCTTCGATGTTCAGATCTTGTATGATTCAGTATTTTTCTGTATCTTGATCCACAACATTAACTGAATCAGTACCAAAGGATAATATATCGCCACATGATACTTCCCATGTGGACAGAAGGGTGATATATCGCCGTATGTGCCGTCATCGTGTTATTTGTTTTGTTGCAGCTTTTTAAGCTTTATTTAATTGTCACATGGATCTCTTGTTTCCATTTCATAGAATGAATATGGCACAAGCGCCTCACTTGTAATAAAAAAAGCCATGTTCACAAGGAGTGTTTGAACCTAACTAGTGTATGAAAAAAAACAAAAACAGCAACACTACAATCGATAATATAATCAGCGAGGCTGCTACAATATTTACACAGTTACTACAGCAATTACAGGAACAGATGTAGCTTGAGTTCAACAGATATATAGAACCATCGCAGTCTGAACGTATCAAGGCAAATTTCGCAACTCTTGTTGACTACATTAGAACAACGAGACATATTTGCGCTTTTTCCAAGTAATAGACAATCACATTTGCTGCAGTCGACGACAAAATAAGTACACGTACGTAATAAACACCCGCAGATAAATAAAAGACTTACCGGGAAAGACATTTTAAAAATGATGCCTCCAAATACTGCAACTGAGTTGTAATGTAAGTGTAAAAATATTTTGTAACAGGTCAGAGATATCACGATTGCAGCAGGATAACACCATCACTATGTGCCACACCAATACGTATAGGCTGTCAAGGTTCGCCTTCTCACACGACCACCAGAGTATTGAATTTGCTCTGTGTCCTTTTCTCTATTATGCCATGTGACCAACTACCCAGGTGTTTACTATTCTGCCTTAACTTTGTTCTTTTCCCATCGATCTTGTCATTTGTCACTAAGCTTTCTAGTTTATTTCTCCTCAAAACGTCTAATTTATATAATTAATGTGCCGTTTTATTTTATTCTGTCCGTCGATGGTATTCTTGTATTTTCATCAGAAACCACAAGTCCACTGCCATCTGATTTTCTCAGATTATAACAGTATAGGCTCTGTCTTGTGCTCACTAACTTACACGTTTTTAATTGATCAGTATGCTTTTCATATTACAAAAGGTTACATTTGCTATAGAGATTTGTTTTTCTAACCTATACGATGCCTTCCATCAAATGTTATGACTATTGCGAAATAGTTGTATAGATTTACTTGTTTAAGAATTGTCCCATCTGCTTGGATGTCAGATTGTGATATTTCTTGCTTCTTAGAGACGTCCGTGTTCTTTGTTTTCTTACAACATAATTAACCACAGTTGCTCACATTATACAATGAGCTTATCTACTAAATGCTGCCAATTCTCATCATTGTCTGCAATCAATAGTGTATTATCTGCTTATCTTATGATAGTTGCGTAGCAGGATATAACTATGTAATGTTACTCTTCTTTCACCACACCATATTTTCAATATGGTTCTGCACTATTATTTATATTTTCTGTATACATATTTACCGTAGTCGTCGGTTTCATTGGCACTGTTTTTAAATAGAAGGTTGGCAACGACAGAAGATAAGAAAGCACAACGACGTTGGTTATGTTAGAAATATATATCTTTAAGTAACACAAGTCCTTAATAATCGCCTACAGCAGTAACAAACCCTATAATAAATTTCTCATTACAGCATTGTTTATTACGTAACAAGCCTCTTTTAATCTTTAATGACTCTGTGTTGATGTGTTCTCTGAGGAGCAATCCCTTTCGCCCGATTTGTTCGCCTCCGCGTGTTACAGTAACCTCTTTCCATCGAGCTAAGATGATTCCGTTTAGTGCATCTCATAAAATTATGTTGAGAAATCGTTTCCTCCCTGGTTATGATTTCAACTCTCAACACAATTATGTGCTGTTTTCAGTCATAATGTTGTTGCACGCACATTGATGATTATATTAGCATGTATAATTTTGTTTGTACTCACATGTATAGTATTGTTGTTACTATCACGTACATAATTTATTACAATATTGGTATTATATCTGCCTCGATGTAGATGGACTTTGGCTGTGCCATAATATAATATATTGAAAATCTACACGAGGTATTTATCTTGGCCCATTAACAGTAACACCAACCAAGTCTCTCACGCAATGAATTAGATAATGAAATAACGACTTGGCTCCGGTGAAGATTTAACACCTTTTTATTCGGTGTTGCAGCATAAGAACATACAATTTCAGTGTCAATATAGTGATCCCGTCCACCGGGACAACATCTATCTACGTATCCACAGTTAATATGGTTAATGCCTACCTCCTTCACCTCAACGCCCAGCCTATTTCCATTCCACTGCTCTTTCGATGCTAGCCGTTACGTTCATGATAGATTCATCTAGATTTTCGATCCACAGTTCTTAGTTCCATAGTTTCTTCTCAACAAATGCTTCCTCTTGTTATCCAACGTGAAGATCAAGTATGCTTGCATTCAAATATCCAATTTCCACATGAATTTTGAGCCACAATAGAAAAACACATCCAGTCTCGAAGATGGCACCACAGCGTATGTTTCTTTGTTGTCGTGTGACGTTTCTCGTCTCCCCTAGTTTCTTTGTGCACTATCCACTTTGGTGCATACTTAAGAAATATCCGTTTATCCTCTCTCTGTGTCCTGTGTTGCTGTAATAGCTATATGGCAATATCCTTGTATATACTAACACGCATAGTTTTGTTTATATTATCACATACAGTATTGTTTATACTACTGCACAAATCATTGTTTGTACTAACACATGCTGTATTGTTTACACTACCACGTATAGTATTGTCACCACTAACAAGAGAACAAATAAATGACGAATCGGTTACGCCGTATGAAGATAATTGGCTGGGTGGCTTAGATCCATTGTTGTGGCCTTTAACTTGGGCAGGACGGTTACGACTCACAGTCTAAATTTCAGCAAAATAAGGTATAAATGACACCAGCAAAGAATTGGGGTTATGGCTCTAGACTGTAAGTTGCTTGTTACTCACATTGGTAGAACAAAAAGACGATTAGGATATTGAATAACCGAACATATACCAGTTTGGATGGAAAGCAGAATTAATCAATCTTCGGGAATCCCTATGGAGCTGGCAGGTCATAAAACGTCACAGTCGGCCATTACGGAATAGTTGCTTATTAGCAATCAAAAAGTTAAAAATAGAAAGCACATTGCGTACCTGTATTGCTAAAAATATCGAAACATTATTTAGTTGGCGATTCCAACCATTGCTATGCAAACATAAGGACTTCCTGTTAGACCTTAGACAACCGTGGGATTAACATACTCCACATTCAAATAATATCAGTGACGATGTATTTATTATTTCAGACAAAATATTATGCGTTTATTTACTTCGTATGTTATATAACTGCAGCAAAATATGACAGGCAAGAAATCGTGAAATATGTTGTTTGTGACTTTTCCGTTTAAATTCACTAAGGAAGTACATTGTTTTGAAGATATATTACTCCTTATGTTGGATATATTTCTGTTGAGAAGTTCTGGCCCTCTTCCCAATTATGTGCATAGTTTTTTTTCTGTGACGAGTCTTGCATATTAGGAAGAAGTACGGATATAGTCTGACCACTAATCTTTCTGTGTATATGTTAACAACAGTATAAGCTTCTATCTAGACCAACTTCCAACACAGCAACTTAATAGTCCAAAACCTTACGTGTCCGCCATCTAAAATCATTACTGAGTGAGTTCAATTTTTCTCATTTTTACTGACCTATCTCATTATATGGCCCTTTCTTAAGAATATTGTGCCAGTTTGTGATGACATCTCTCACTTCGCCCTTTGTTAATAAACCGGTGATCTTAGCACGACTGTCTAGAACATTATTAGTTCTACTAATTGGTATAAGCTTGTACTATCAGAAATCGGATTAGTAACTGTTGATCAAGCAAATGGAAAGCGGCCAGCATGTCATGTTGATTGTACGATTATGAAGCCGAAAGTTCAGCTAGCATTTAACTACAGAATACCAATTTTATTTTTCGCGGAGCTTGCTACTGATAATAAAATTGTCAAGTGATAATTCTCACTGAATATTGGGCTGAGAATAAACTACCCTAAACCTGTCGGGGACAACATTATCGACTTAGGTATAATTTTCCACCAAATTGTCATGTGCTCTTATCAATCATGATGTGATTGGTTACATCCTAATGTGCTTCTACTCAGATTCGAATATCCAATACGGTTCTTGCAAACAACTTTAGTTTCTGGTCTTCGAGGTGTTAAGAAGGTGCTTTGTTGCCGTGTAAGGATAAATGGATCTACACAAATCCCTCAGCGTTCCGCTTAAGATAATTTCAAGGTCGACGCAATCTTAACACCACCGTATCTTACTTAAGCCATAACTGAGAATCTAACTCAATGGGTTTATGGAAAATGGAGGGACGATAAAACTATAGTGATGGATATGCAAATACATCCTTCACAGTTCACAGTTATGTCTCAAAACATTCATGATACCCAGGGTCTCAAGACATTCTTGATACCCATTTTAGGTTATTTCAATATGGAAGATCAGGTAAACTTTTATTGAGAGTCAGAACTCCCATCCTCCAGAACCCCCCCCCCCCCCCCCTCTCCGTCCCCGAATCCCCCAAGTTGTAGATCGAACCCAAAACCACCAGGTCAGCAGACGAGTGTCTAGCCACCATGCCACTTTGTTTCTCGTTATTCCCTATAGCAATTGCTAAATTAATTGCAGAATTAATTTACATTGTCCATTGCAGGAAACACCATCATGAAAAATATTAGATGGATGATATTTTACACGGTTATGTCCCACTACTTTAAAGTTCTTCAAATGATGGTACTTTCTACTGCTGTGAACCACGGTAGCCTACCGGCTACACGACCACTAGTCATTACCTGAGCTACCAGGTCGATCCAGCGTTAAAATTTGTATCAGGAAATGGCTTGGGAAGTAAAGGTGAACGCGGGATACTGACCACATCGCCCACTGAGTAGCCATTAGTGGCTCTTGCGCCGCTTGCCAAATGCCCCGTAAGGTGTGTAAACATTGCCCTTTGATTTCTACTTTGTTACTTAATGTTTATGCATTGAATTCTTGTCATTGTGTCATTGGAGGTCAGAAAAACAATTATTACGTGATAGATAGAACCGTTTTTGACATATAACTATAAATAGAATCTTAATGGGTGTGGTTTTACTTAAGAATACTGAACATTTCTTGGACATCCGACATTATATACGTTTTAAACGATGTTAAGACGCAAAGAGAACTTATCACAAAAGCCAGAAAGAGGCAGTCACGGCTGTTTGTTTCTTTGATATGACAACAATTACGAACATGGTGAAAAACGAGATCATTACAGCCTTGTGTTATGGCATAAAGAGTGCTAGCGCACGAATTGATAATGCCATGGCGATCACTAGAAATGGACAAGCAGGATCGCTCACTTCAATTGGCGAGGCACTTGATAATGATGATTTTCTGCTTTAACCAATATTTTTTTTTGGATACATCATAACAGGAAGCAAGAATGTGTGTGTTCGTGTGTGCGGGTGCGTGTGTGTGTGTGTGTGTGCATGTGTGTAGAAGGGTGGGTGTGCGTGCGATGTGCGCGCGTTGGGGAATGTATATGAATGTGTGTGTCTGTGTGAGCGTATAAATAAACCTTTTCCAGGAGAATCAACGTTGCCATTGTAATCCATTTCGTAGACATTTTCTTGTGGACTATTCCTGAAATCGTTATACACCACTGTATGAATATAAAGGATGTTGTTATAATAGCGATTCTGATGATATCAAAACCGAACTAACTTTAAACTAAAAATATGTCACTGGAGGCCCATAATGGATACATGTCAAAGTTAAATGTATATAGTCATTTCAGTATAACCACGAGTAAGAGACGCGCCATAGCCAATAGTATACAATATAAAAACATATTCTGTACAAGTGAAAACAATTTTCTTCTTTGTAAATATATTTTCATGGGCGAATGTGAAAATGCTTGGAGTTTCCTATGTCAGAGTTGTAAATAACACATCAAACACTTTGGCAACAGCACTAAGCACAATTGGTGGCTTCTGTTAGCACTTTTACAAAGTGACAACTCTATGTGCAAGATTTACCATCATCGAGTGATTTGTCGAGTTCACGTTTCCACACAAACGCTATCTCCAAAACAATGCATCAAATCACATGGTGATATTTGCTTATCTTATTCCACAGCTCTTCAACCTACAAACGGAGCTGAGTCCTCAACGAACTCACGTCAAGCCACGTAAAGCCGTGTGTAGGCCGGTTCATGACTGGTTGGAATTGTGCAGGTCAAGTTGTCTACGGGATGAGCTGGCCCGTCTCACTCCAAACGTCTGCAATCGCCTTTAGCGATCGAGCATATATTTGTCAATTCCTTGATAAAAAGATGTCAATAGTTTTATCTTTCTGTCTACCTCAGTTTGTTGGTATGTAAATGTGGTAGTTTTCCCTTGTTTTCCATATCGCATGGCTCTGGACTATGTAATTAGACTTAAGCATCCGTTTTCTTCCGTTTGCTTGCTTTTAACTGAAGTATAGTCCATACAAATGCTACTACTTCTATTGCAATGGATTGATTTATGCAAGTGGATTCGCTTTCCATTTACCAGTGTCCCTTGCCATCAGGAGAACCCATATCGACTTCTAAGGTAGTTGTAATTTACGCCCCAAGACAAGGGCGAGAGGCCAGCATTTTAGTCCCACTGGCCGGTGAAGGGGTTGAACCAGCAACCTCGGCATCAGTACACTGGAAGTTAAAGAGCCTGTGCTCTTATCCATTGGACCATGGTGATCTCCAGCAACCGTTTAAGTGCCAGGGTAAGTGAGCACGCAGTTTTATATTTGTATATCATGTTCTACTGTCATTGGCCTTTTATAAGCAATCGTTGATGGTTACTGTGGCAATCTAAGATATTCGCAATGTTTGTGTCAGAAATCACACCTCCTTTACTTTCAGCCTCTTCTTAATTTGTTCATTCACGTTCCATGTGAAGTCATCTGCCATACAGCGAAACACTTCTATAGAACGTTTCAATACTTCTGTTCTGACATTCAATTATAGTGTTTTACTGCATAAAACACGCTTCATTTTTGGAAATGCAGCTTTTGCTTGACACATTCCCTCTTAATTTATGGTATGCGTCTTCGATGACGTTATCACCCCGGGGTATTTCAGTTTGACAAATTGGTTAAGCATTTTCCCTTCTATTGTTATATGGCATCTGTATGAAATCTTTTTCTTTGTTATAACCATGTTTCTATTTTCTTGATATTCGAGGAAATTCCCTTTTTCGCTCTCTCTTTTATTGTAGTAACAACAAGTTTGATGTCCTTTGAGTGTTCAGCTATTAGAACTACGTAATCGTCATGGGGTAGGCTGTTTATATTGTAACCTCTATTGTAACATTTATTTCTGGCCTCCCTTTAATCCCTCTCATTATTACGTTACTAAATAGAAAGAAGAGATCCGACACATTCTTTTATAACTCCCAATTGTATCTGTTCATAATTGTCCAATTTATTTCCCATTTTCATTAGCTCGCCACTTGTTTCCAGCAATTGTCTTTTATCATTCTGAGTTGTTTTTCATAAATGTTAATATCTTCCAAAATGTGTATAATTTAATCGTTTTTCACTTTATCAACTTCTTCTTCTTCAGCATTCCGAGCCATTGAGGTTCTTTGCTGCAGATACAAGCCATCTCAGTTCGTCTCTCTGGTTGACCTTCTCTTGCCAGTCGCTGATTCCAAGTGCTTGTAGGTCTGTATGTATATTATCTCTCCACCGTCTTCTTGGTCTACCTAGGGGTCTACGGTCATCTATTTCCTGAGTGTAAGCGAATTTTGTTTCCCTATTATCTTCCATTCTTTCTATATGCCCCAGTCATTGCATTCTATTAGCCTGCATGATACCAGTGATTAGCGGGTACTTAAACAGATCATGAATGTCTTTCTTGCTTCTTCTTTTCCACTCTCCACTTTGTGTATCCCTAACGGGCCCAAAGATGAGTCTTAAGACTGTGTTCACAAAGGTTTGTGACAAGGCTTCGTCACCTTTAGTCGTATTCCAGGTTTCAGAGCCATACAGCACAACTGGTCTGATCAGTGTTTTGTATATTGTGATCTTGGTGTTATGAGATAGCGTATTTGATTTTAGCAGATGTTGTAGTGCATAGTATATCTTGTATTTCTTCCCTTATTATGTTGGAGCTGTTGAATATTAAATATTGTACCCAGGTATTTGTATGTTTCCGTTCTTTTAATGGTCATATTATCTATTTGTATGTGGCCAGAGTTTTTAGCCGTTCCTTCTCTTGAAATTACCATATATTATGTCTTATCTTGGTTGATAACCAGCCCCAATTGTTGAGCTTTTCCCTTTAAGTTAGTCAATATTTCCAATGTCTTTTGTTCATTTTCCCCTATAATATCTATAGCATCTGCATAGCCAAGCAGTCTGGATGTTCCTCCAATAGCACATTCCTCCTTCTCTAGAGCCAGCTTGAAAAGGAGCGGCGATAGTGCATCACCCTGTTTCAAGCCAGATGTTATTTGGAAAGGGTCTGATTTCCTGCCTTTATATGTTACTATATTATAAGTATCTTCCAAGCATAGTCTGGTCATGTTGATTAACTTCCTTGGTATTCCAAATTCCTGCATAGCATTCCATAGACTATTCCTATGGACACTATCACAAGGCTTTTTGACATCCACAAAAATGTTATGGAGATCTCTTTTATATTTCCAATTTTTCTCGGCTATTTGTCGTAAGATAAATATCTGATCTATTGTTGATCTGTTTTGTCTAAAACCCGCCTGGTAGTCACCGAATATGTCTTCTGAATATGGTTTTAGTCTATTTAGTAATACCGCGGATAGTATCTTATAGCTTGTGGACAGTAGTGATATTCCTCTATAATTTTCACATTGGAACATGTCTCCTTTCTTAAAGATAGGTATCAATAATGACTCTTTCTAGTCATGGGGTATTTCTTCTGTCCTCCAGATTTTTATTATTAGTTCGTATAGCTTTAGATGCAATGCGTGGCCGCCTGCCTTTATAAATTCAGCAGCAATTCCATCAGCCCCAGTTGCCTTATTGTTTTTAAGTCGTGTTATTACATATAGGATTTCTTCAAAAACAGGGTCTTCAATTGACGGTTCACACGTTAGAACCGCTTCCTGTGGGAAAGTGTTACTTGGAGCTTCACAATTTAGTAATTCAACAAAGTATTCTTTCCACGTGTTACACATTTCCTCATTGGTATTTATCATATTCCCATTTTTGTCTTTTAAACCATATGTGTTGTGATGGTGTCCTCGTTTTATTGACTTTGGTTTTTTTTTAAACTTTCTGGATTCATTTTTCTGATGGGAGATACCTTGAAGAGATTAGAACAAGAATCGCCATGGCGAAAGTAGCCTTTAGCAAGATGAAAAACATTTTGACCAATAAAAAGATGTCAATTGAAACGAGAAAAAGAGTGTTGAGGGGGTACATAGAGCCTGTTCTTTTGTATGGATGTGAAACTTGGACAATAAGCAGTCAAGCTGAAAATCATTTGATGGCTACAGAAATGCAAAGAGTACCATGGACAGATAGAAAAACCAATGAGCAAGTACTACAGGAAACAAATGAAAATCGTAGACTGATTAGAGAAATTAGACTAAGACAGTCAACATTTTTTGGACATGTTATGAGAAGAAATGGATTGGAGAACTTATTGACAACTGGCAAGATCGAGGGGAACAGACCAAGAGGAAGACCGAGAGGAAAATGACTGGATGGCTTGACCACGTGGCATGGGCGAGACAGGGACACTGAGCTGATCCACGACTCTGGTGATCGAGTGAAATGGCGAGTCATGACCGCCCACGCTTTCCGGTATGGCACATGATATATATATATATATATATATATATATATATATATATATATATATATATATATATATATATATATATATATATATATATATATATAGCACTAAAGAAGATTGGCTGCCCACCAACTCTTCTGTCCATTGTGGAATCGTTCCACACAGGCATGAAGGGTATAATCAAGTTTGATCGCTCAACTTCAGAAGAGTTTGAAATCAAGAGTGGAGTTAAGCAAGGTTGTGTACTATCCCCCACCCTCTTTGGAATATACTTTCCACTTCTACTGAAATATGCCTTTCGTGATCAGGATGACCGTATATACATTCACTCACGCTCAGATGGTGGCCTCTATAATGCTCAGAGATTGAAGGCCAAGACCAAAATTAGCAGGGTACTAATCAGAGAGTTGCTTCTTGCGGATGATGCTGCGATTACGACCCACTCTGAGGAAGAATTACAACATCTACTATCTGCATTCTCCAATGCTTGTTCTGAATTTGGTTTAACAATTAACAAAAAGAAGACACAGATTATGTCACAAGGTACACATGGTGTACCATCAATCTTTATTGACGACGCCGAACTGGAGATAGTAGACCATTTTACATATCTAGGATCAGAGGTAAATAGCAAATTATCCCTCGATCAGGAAATCAACATCAGGATTGGCAAGGCAGCAACAACAATGAACATGTTAGCAAAAAGAGTCTGGGAGAACAGGAAGCTTAATGCCAAAACAAAAGTCCTCTTCTACCAAGCCTGTGTCTTTAGTACTCTTCTTTATGGCAGTGAAACCTGGACAACTTACTCACGCCAAGAGAAACGTTTAAACAGCTTTCATATGCGGTGTCTGCGAGGAATACTTGGTATTAAGTGGCAAGACAAAATCACAAATACTGAAGTATTGGAAAGATCAGGTTGTGTGACAGTGTATTCCATGCCAGTCTTCGTAGACTTAGATGGATAGGACACGTTAGGAGGATGGATGATGGTAGAATACCAAAGGACATCTTTTTTGGTGAATTACAGACGGGTAGGAGATCTCAGGGTCGGCCTCTACTACGAGACAAAGATGTGTGTAAGCGGGACATGATTGATACAGGCATTGATAATGCAGATTGGGAACACGTCGCCGCTGAACGTGTTGCATGGAGGGCAACTATCAGAAATGGAATAAAGACAAAGGAGAAAATGATTGCAGATAAAGCACACACAGAGCGTGAGAGACGTAAGATGGTGCAAAATGGTGGAAATGACCATGTTTTCACATGCACCTACTGTGGGCAAACATGTGCAGCAAGAATTGGCCTTACCAGCCACACTCGCCACCGCCATGGATCGTAGTTATTAAGCCTTTTTGAACCACAATGTATCAAACTATCGTCTGTCAAGACGGAAAAGTGCCAATGCACGCAATATATATATATATATATATATATATATATATATATATATATATATATATATATATATATATATATATATATATATATATATATATATATATATATATATATATATGCCTTTCACCACTGTCCCCAGCTTACCTACAAGCCAGCAGTTCAGTTTCACTTTTCGTGTCGCTCTTATCACTTGAACTGTCCCACGTGGGAGATCCTGCCAGTAGCTGCGTTGGCGTAGGCATAACTCTGCGAATCATTGTAACACAACCCAGTCTACTAAATTGAAAACAGTCATGATTAATGATAATGATGAAGATATTGATAATGTATCACACGTGTGCGTCCTGTTTCAGATATGGCATAGTGAAAGACCTTGGCTTCTTACAAACTAGGTCATGGATTTTTGTGAGTTGGCCAACGCATCTTTCTCCAAATTGGTCTATCCATAACTGTGATAAACGTCAATGTATGCATGTTATAACTTGATGTCTGCAATTGATTATTGTTTTTACTGTTTTTAATGATATTGCTAATGTTGTTTTTGCTGTCTATTCAGTGATAGCGAAACCTGTTCATTTTTCCATTCTGCACAATAGCGATGTAATGACACAGTCATGTGCTCAACAGCCGTATGCAAGTGATTTAAGCTGCCTGGGGTTGAGTCCATTATAATCATCATGTAAAAACAAAAGTAAAACTCATCTGCACCAGAATAGACAACGACTCTCGTATTAAGACGTAGTTGTAAAAAGATTTATTATGTGTGTAAAAACAATTTTCAGTTCCATAAGAAACAAATTAAAAACCTTCAATTAATTAGTGAGATTAGGAGAATAATATTAAGATTTTTTGGGCACGTTATGAAGCGAAATACACAAGAAAACTTGATGACAACTGGCATAATTTATGAGCAAAGATCAAGGGCAAGGCAGAGATACATATATATAGCTGGCCATACTAGATGGCATACTAGGGACAAGAACACAGCGCTGGTCCAAGACTGGTGTTTGTATGAGATGGCGAAACAAGGTCGCTGGTCCAAGACTGGTGTTTGTATGAGATGGCGGTACAAGGTCGCTGGTCCAAGACTGGTGTTTGTATGAGATGGCGGTACAAGGTAGGCAATGCTTATCGTCATGGCACATAATGGCAATGGCATTGCATTGCATGTAAACTGATTGCGGCATCACATTACACACCACATGTAACACAAACATTCAAACACATTACACACCACATATAACACAAACATTCAAACACATTACACACCACACGTAACACAAACATTCAAACACATTACACACCACATGTAACACAAACATTCAAACACATTACACACCACATGTAACACAAACATTCAGACACATTACACACCACATGTAACACAAACATTCAAACACATTACACACCACATGTAACACAAACATTCAAACACATTACACACCACATATAACACAAACATTCAGACACATTACACACCACATGTAACAGAAACATTCAAACACATTACACACCACATGTAACACAAACATTCAAACACATTACACACCACACGTAACACAAACATTCAGACACATTACACACCACATGTAACACAAACATTCAAACACATTAGACACCACATGTAACACAAACATTCAAACACATTACACATCACATGTAACAAAAATATTCAAACACATTACACACCACATATAACACAAACATTCAAACACATTACACACCACATGTAACACAAACATTCAAACACATTACACACCACTAGTAACACAAACTTTCAAACACATTACACACCACATGTAACACAAAACTTTCAAACACATTACACACCACGTGTAACACAAACATTCAAACACATTACACACCACATGTAACACAAACATTCAAACATATTACACACCACATGTAACACAAACATTCAAATAGAAGTCAGAGTGTTTTTCAAGAAACATTTATTGGACCCATACAGAATTCGATAAATGGATATAGACAATAACACACATGCGTAGGTAAATTCTCGTATGTGGCTATATGCAAACAACTACAATTATTTGTAATACACGTACACAAGAAACATATATGTATATATATAAAGCATGTTAATCTCTCAGTGCTGGTTGCTTCGCGGTCTCTTTCGTCCTATATGCTTCTTTGCTCAGTCGAATCATTGCTGCCAAAAAAGCTGAAATGGAATGGCTGGAAAAGCACCCTTACACATAAACGCAACGCACACACAGACACACACGGTCACACGCAGACATACACGCGCACACAGACACAAACGCACGTACATGAAGAAGGCATTACTGGCCAAGCAGTTACTACCAGCTTAATGAGTGACCAGATCAATGTACCATGTTACGCGTAGTGCCTTAATCAACCAACCGGAAACTATAAACACATGATTCTGGCACCCAACATTGCAGATCACGTCCGTACTCACGCTTTCAGGACACAGAATAAACACCTAATTGGAAAGTTCACGTTTATAACAGCAATTATTTGACGAGCTTAGGCCCTTGTAAACATCTAGCCTAGTTAATCGACAGTACTTCTTCCATTTAAACAAAGGGGTTGTTGTTGTGCTGACCATGTAGCAAACAAACATTTCTTGGTTCCCCTGTGCCTCTTTATGCTGCACGATGTCTGTCTTGTTTAGTCGGGGTTTTGGGACATCGGAATTCTAAAAAGCTCCCAGTGTTTTAGTTAGATTATTTGGACATAATATAGCAATTTAGCTACATGTCCTGGACAGTTGTTTGTTCAACTCTTTTGAAACCAAGGAGGTGTTACTTCAAAGTAATTATTCATTATGTTCATAAACAGAGTAAACGTAGTCTCATGGCAGATACTGCCATGCAAGTTTGAATATTTCAATATGCACATGTTCTTTGTAATATGGTGTGTGGGAGGACAATTCCCTTCCTCGTTACCTTCATTCCCAGACAATTTCAGAAAGCAAAGGCAAATTACTTCACGTGAAATTGAGTAGAAAATCCCAAACAGCCAAAATTGAAGAGATTGATTTGACGTCTTGGCTTGGCCTTAACAGGACGTCAAATTAACACGGCATGCAAGTGCACTAATAGCTATACCACAGGGCTCCTTGAGATTAGAGTGTTGACATTATTATTGCCATGTGATAACACACAATGTCAAGTAACATTAATGGAATGGTGGATTAACGTAACGTATGAATGAGACAAAGGGAATTAAGACATGTGTATTATGCAAGGAATTACCTGTCAACGCATCTTGTGTTTCCTAAACCATAATTAGCTAACGGCCATGAAACTGGAATACAAAGAAATCTTCTATCTTTGTTGTGTGTTCCGCTTTCAATAAATTTCAATATTATATGGGCATTTTCTTCTTTTCTGGTACTGATTTTTACTTTTTCATACATTCAAAAGTTTCGTCAAAAGATCAGTTACTGGGGTGTATGTGACTGTCTTTTCTCAATAATGCCTGGAAGAAGATTGATATCGTTTGAGAATTTACACCAGACAATACAATCTTTCCTAAATGAGCCAAAATCAGAACGCAATAACGATTATGTACTGAACATTCTAAGAGGCAGAGAGAGAGAGAGAGAGAGAGAGAGAGAGAGAGAGAGAGAGAGAGAGAGAGAGAGAGAGAGAGAGAGAGAGAGAGAGAGTCAGGTAAGCCATTTCAAATCTGATTCCATGAGCATACAACACGTAATCGCAACACTACAACACTTTAAGACATTTATATTGCCACAGGTGCACGTAAGAATAGAATCTACACATGCCCTGGCTTAAACGGTGATAAATACATATAGATACACTACTGGCATTGGCATGAGGATATCTCAAGCTTCTCCAAGTGCGGGATTATAAATTGTTTCGTGACACATCGACAAGAGGTACCTTGTTAAATACGAGAGTTCATGTTACTGTTGTGAGAAATATTCACCACATCATTCTTGAAGCTGCTGGTTATAAACATGAGTAAGACAGGTGTATTTAATTCAGAATAACTCTACGACCAAATCTACAATGAGTATTAAGTATACTTTGTGTCTGATCTTGTAGGGATTTGGGAATTTATATGTATGTATTAAACTTCTATGTAACGAAAGTGGTAGTCGTAAGTAAAAGGGAGATAACGGTGTCCGCCACAGGCTCAGAACAAATTGGGTTCATTCTCAACGTAAGACTGTTAGTCAGTCAGTCAGTCAGTCAGTCAGTCAGTCAGTCAGTCGACAGATCATCCTCATTGCACATCCAACCATTCAGTCCATAAGTGCTCGGATCCCCTCCTCAGCAAATCCCGCAGCGTATAGCGGCTAACGACATCAGTTCTGTGTTGGTTTATCAATCTTCTTTGGCTTCCTGCGTAGTGTTCTTGTTTGGCCACCCCTCTTTTAATTTGCTGTTCTCGCAGTCTAGCCATGGTTGTAGATTCACGGAAAAGTCTTACTTCTCGTAGAGTATTCGGAATGTCAGCCTGGTCCATGGCGCGTCCGCCCTCCACCGTAGCCTCACCTGCGAGCTTGTCAGCCCGCTCATTTCCCTGTACTCCAGCATGCACTGGAATAAAAATTAAACTAATCTTTGCCAGCTTAGACC
This sequence comes from Cepaea nemoralis, assembly GCA_014155875.1. Taxonomy (NCBI): domain Eukaryota; kingdom Metazoa; phylum Mollusca; class Gastropoda; order Stylommatophora; family Helicidae; genus Cepaea; species Cepaea nemoralis. The sequence goes on from JACEFZ010009490.1 coordinate 332,489, forward strand.
GCTCCAGAGACAGCAAGCATTCTCTTCGGATCCACCCCACCTCTATCCTCCTGATCATGTTCATTGAGTCGCTAAGGAAATATGCCATAGTGAATGTCTGTGTCTAGAGCCATGTTATTGCTTTTCTTACTGCCATGACTTCCATAGTCAGGCTACTTGTGGTTTCAGTGAAAGCACCAGAGTCCTCCTTCACAATTCTCCCTCCAGCTCGAGCTGTAAAGGCCCATGAGCTTCTCAAATGTCGGTCGACCGACCCATCTGTGTAAATGACAGCATCACCGTCTCGCGAGTTCTCAAAAATCAACGCTTGTACTTCAGCCTCCACAGCAGCCGGATTTTCTTGTCTGCATTTTCTATCTAGTTGGATGCAAAACTGAAAAGGATGTGCAGAAATCTGTTAGCACTTGTACCCACTCCTCGCCAGGTTCTAAGTCCTCAAGTGAACACACCTGTTGAAGAATGTCTTCGGCTTAACCCATCCACGACCGTCCTCTTTTTAACCTGCTTGCCTTCACCTTCATAATTTCACTATACAGTGGATGTTGTGTGTTTGCGTTAACTCTGAGGTAGGCGCGTGCTCTGCAAACTTGTATTCTGTCTTCAATGGTTGGGAAAAAAAAGTAAGACTAGGAATTGTTCACTGGTATTTTATGCAGCACACGGCACCAAGATGTCGCTGATTATGAGATCGGATGCCCATCTTTCTCGGATAAGGCGAAAAACAGGAGAACCCGAGTGTAAGATGTACATGATAAATTATGGTTTGAAATAGCAAAGAGTGGGACGTAAAGTCGCAGTAGTGGCAAAACTGTTAGTAAATAAAAAATTAAGCACCGGTAGATAGAGTCGTTTACCTTGGATGGAATATGTACAGAAGAAGCAAAACATGCACACTCTATGTCGAAATCGGACAAATTGACTTTTATGGTGCATAACTAGGTGTGGTGCAGCACTCGCCCCGAAAGAAGAAGGAAGAGGAAGAATTATGTACGTATGTATGTAATCATTTTATGCAATTTTGCATTGTATATGTGTGTATTAGATCTACAACTATAGGTACAATGCAATGAAACGAATATTAATATAAGTACACTAAGTTGCAATGAGTTTCATACAATCGTTGCCAAGCATGAAGAGAACAAACCAAACAATAACTCAAGTGACACAGTATGCGTACTACAGTACTTGATATTTGCCACATCGGGTTGTGGATTACATTATTTGTCTATCGCCACAACCCGCATGTTTGGCGCTTTGTTATGAAATCCTGCCTGGAAAGTTTCTCCTGATAGTCATATGCCTACACATATCAAGAACCCACATGTAACAGTAAATAATGTAAAGGTCATTATTGTACGCCTTAAAGCCTATTGGGCATGTATAATTAATGACCAATCTAAACTCCATAATTGACGTTGTCAGTATTGCACAGATCTACATTTCACAGGACATTTTCTGAAGCCAATTTTAGGGAGACCAAGTAAATTCTAAAAGTCCGCGTCTTAGGGATTCGAGAACTCATCTGTAGCTTAACGGATTCCTCCCTCTTTAGCCAGTCTACCATCTTACCAGTTAATCACTTTTATTTGACTTTTAAAGAATAAATATAACGATGACGACTCTAAGAAGCACAATTAGTGATTCATACAAAGAAGAAATAGAAAATTAATGATTAGTGGGGATCACTATCACCATAACACGGACAGACCGATAGATGTAATTAAGTCCACCTTAATATAATGGTCAACATATAACGGCTGACCGCACGTCTGAATTGATTAATTAATGTCTTATGCCCTTGACACAGTGTTCTAGCTTGGCGGCGCACAGCCTCACTCTCATCTCCCTAACTCTGGACAAGGAAGCAGATTCACAAGTGTCATTAAAGTGATCTGTTAGTTCTGCGTCTATTACAATGTTGACTTTGACCCATCGATTGTTCTTCCCATCTCGGTCATATGCATATGCGCCAAACAATCGGCTCACTCGTCATCTATCATAACCTTAACGCCCGGCACACAGACGAAAGTGACCTGGACCAGTCATGATGTGTTCAGTATGTTCAGCCGCTCGTGTCCCATGAGGCCTGTCTGGACTCTCTTGAGCATGTTCATCAGTCGATAAGCATACATGCTTTTGAGTACTGCAGCGTTAATAGCTAATTCAGGTGACAGGTTACTAGACAAAACACTATGGTTCAAGAAACATTTAGTTCAAATGCAAAATTTAGTAAGGACAATATTGTCTGAATCCTCCTGCTTGCTGAAAGTACATTTCTTAAACTGAAACACGTGGCCATCCTATTTTGTGCATTTATTTTTAAAATAAGATAAATCTGCAATTGAATATCTTACACTGATGTTCAGAGTAACAAAAAATATCTACTTTCTTTTCTTTTTGTACGCTCGCTTAAACTCGAGCTTATTCATTATACACTGTTTAAAGTAGTAAAGGACTGAGTTTTGCGTGTGGGCTTGCTTTTCCTTTTACCGGTGTCCCTCGCCATATGATATACCACAAAAGCAGTCGCCAGTTTAGGTTTTCAGCCATTCAATTATTTTCATGCTTTTCACACACGACCAAGAAAGTAATTAAAAACCATTCCAACGCCAGCACAACAGATAAGAAGTCGTCTTCAGTTTCAACTCATAAAGTGTGGAACGCAGGTAGGAAGAGATCCGTGTCCTGTTATCATAGTCCGGTTCTTAAACACGATACTTTTGGAAACATTACCTTACTAAATAGAAGTATTGTTTGTGCATGTGAATCCTCTTCTGTCATATCCATATGGAATTAAAACTGCGTGGTCATATATATAGTCAGCATAACTATACACCTGTGTGATTTGATGGATGAAGTCAGTGCCACTTTTCACTAGGTGCTGAATCCAGGACTTTCGCTGCAGTAGCTCGGTGTGCTACATTTAAGAACAGATGCTCCTTCTAAACACTGTCAGTATGCAGTAAAGGATCCGTTTCCAGGTGATGAGATGTATTGGGTATACGTCGTTAGTTCACGTGTATATACTACTCCTTAATTGATAAGTGATGTCTATATCATGTCTTTGCCTTTACTGCCATACCACTTCCTGTTGCCTATTTTAGGCTGAATCGACATTGGAGTTATGTTAGTTAGTTAGTTAGTTGCAGTTCCAACTTCACAGCAACGGGTCGTCCCCATTATGCTCCATTCCTGTGCCAGTGAATATCACACAAAATGCTCCCCACTGCCCAATGTGAAAAGTGGAAAAGACAGGAGTCTCGACAAACAACAGCCCGCACAAATACACTGTGCATAATGCTGCCGCCAGAATGTCAACACAATAGTCCCCCACGAAACACCCAGTTTATCTCTGATGGAATCGGCAGTCATTTTCCCATCTGGATGTTTCCTAGATGTTCACCCACACAATATACGAAATACAGTTCATCTGCCATCGCTCCGAACATGCATTCACATTCCAAAAAACCTCGGGCAGATTCAAAAGCATTTCACACGAAACTCACAGCTCACAGTGTCGCGCCACGCACTCACTCAGTAGCAGGGCTACGGAACCATCAAGCCTCCTTAGTCGCCTCTTACGACATGCGTGGTAGGCTGCAGTGATGCTATTCTTTGCTTCCCTTATGGGCCCCAGCAACACACGGGAGGGAGTTATGTTCAACTGGTAAAACTGAAATCTCCATCTCGAAGCGAATTTGAACATATGACAATTGGCTGGTAGGCCAGCGTGCTAGCCGCAACGTAAGTAAGGCTCCATAACTATTGCATGGCATCTCGATACTCTTATAATGAATGTGTTCACTGCCAACATTTGCTGGTATACAAAGAATTGGAGTCAGCGAGCATTGTAGGGCAAAATACCAGTACCTAAGGCCATTAGTGGGTTAAAGCAACGGCTAATGTTCTCGGCCAGTAGTTAACAAGGTTACCAGGCTTGAAATAAAATCGTCAGTAGGCACGTCCATAATTGTGCAAGACGACTAGCGGTGAAAATTGTCAATAGGACATCAGTAGAATTTCATCTCTTGTTCTCGTGCTGCCGACTAGAAAACTGCTTCCTCTGTCTCGTTTAAACATTTTCTTGAGTTCTATGCGGAACTTTTTGCCGGACAAGATGTAGATGAAGAAGTTGGATGCGTAGTTGATGTTGTTGATTGCCTGAAAGAAGGTAAAGAAACAATTAGTGTTTATTTTTATTGCTCATTCGACACCAACAAAGCACTGTGAATTTACTCAGGTCTTTCAATTGTACGTGCATTTTTAACTTTTAGTAAACTGTACGCCATATTAAGTCGCTTAAAGATCTCAAATTTACCATACTCCACATAAACCATTCCAGACGTTGCGACAGTACAAGCCTAAATTAAGTAACATATAAATGGTCTTATAAAACTGCAAAACATGACTCTTATGCGTGGTCGGGACAAGAACACCGAACTGATCCACGACACTGGTGACTGTGTAAGTTGACGAAACATGACCTCCCACACATACCCGCATGGCACATGATGATGATGAAGTGGTCTTATGAAATATAGGAGCTGCGTTGGAATAATGTCTAGACGCTCGTCTGCTGATCCGGTTGGAATTCCGATCGGGGCGGATTTATGAAAACTGACCTGGGCTCCCATTCCGACCCAGTTAAACATGTGCACCAAGAAATGTCTGTAAGTTATGGCGATAGCCGTGATACTGACCACATCTCCCTCTTACTGCCATCTGGTCCATACCAAATATTGATCCAGCACCATATGCGTAATGTGCCTAAAGTGTTTAAATGAGTTTTTTTACTTAATGGCATACCATATTACTGTTCTACCTTTACTTAATGACATACCATATTACTGTTCTACCTTTACTTAATGACATACCATATTACTGTTCTACCTTTACTTAATGACATACAATATTACTGTTCTACCTTTACTTAATGGCATACCATATTACTGTTCTACCTTTACTTAATGACATACCATATTACTGTTCTACCTTTACTTAATGGCATACCATATTACTGTTCTACCTTTATTTAATGACATACCATATTACTGTTCTACCTTTACTTAATGGCATACCATATTACTGTTCTACCTTTACTTAATGGCATACCATATTACTGTTCTACCTTTACTTAATGGCATACCATATTACTGTTCTACCTTTACTTAATGACATACCATATTACTGTTCTACCTTTACTTAATGACATACCATATTGCTGTTCTACCTTTACTTAATGGCATACCATATTACTGTTCTACCTTTACTTAATGAATTAATGACATACCATATTACAGTTCTCCCTTTACTTAATGACATACCATATTACACTGTTCTAGCATTACTTAATGACATACCATATTACTGTTCTACCTTTACTTAACGACATACCATATTACTGTTCTACTTTTACTTAATGAACACCATATTACTGTTCTACCTTTACTTAATGGCATACCATATTACTGTTCTACCTTTACTTAATGACATACCATATTACTGTTCTACCTTTACTTAATGACATACCATATTACTGTTCTATCTTTACTTAATGGCATATCATATTACTGTTCTACCTTTACTTAATGACATACCATATTACTGTTCTACCTTTACTTAATGACAAATAATATTACTGTTCTACCTTTACTTAATGACTTTGGAGTCTCTGTGGCGAAGTGTTCAAGCCGTTTAACTCGGGCTCCGAAGGTTGTCGGTTCGATTCCAGTTCGGTTCACGAATTAAATTTTTCGGAGACTCATGTGGGTCGTCGTTAGAGTTCGTGCTTTGTGCGACGCTTTCCGCGCTGCGGAAAGAGACCGAGCCATATGGGATAAAACCCGGTGCAATGAAGTCGACCCTGTCGACTTTTAAGCGACTTTAATGACAAACCATATTACTGTTCTGCAGCCGCTTCAGTGCTGTCTATAGTCTCAGGTTTTATGTTGTGTTACCTGTTCTTTACATATTATTTGCCGTATTAAGACAAGACACACAATGCTGTATTTGTTTTTAAAGTTGCATATCCCTTGCAGGACGTTTCAGTCAACATCAGCATTTTCAGCTGTTGTTGACGTTCTCGGCAAGATTGCTCCTCCTCCTCCTCCTCCTCCTCCTCCTCCTCCTCCTCCTCCTTCTCCTCCTTCTTCTACTTCTTCTTCTTCTTCTTCTTCTTCTTCTTCTTCCTCTTCTTCTTCTTCTTCGTCTTAATTTGCCATTTTATGTCCGTGTGGAGCACAAACCAACAGCCATTATATACCAAGTACTCAAATTACATTTTTATCTTTTTTTTTGTTCCATCTATGAGGAGTTCCAGATTAGTTATCTTCGTATTTGCTTACCTCCTTCAAGTCTTTATAGTGTTTTAATGTATCTAGAGCCATAGGAAGAACTGTATATTTAATTTATGAAGCTGTTTTCATGACTGGCAAGTTGATTCAGTTGATGAATCTAAACATGTTATACAAAATGCAATCACTACTGTAAAAATATATTAACATTAAGACAGTTCGACGTTTTCGATTTGCTTCTTTCTTCTCACTTGGACTTCCAAGTTAGTGTCTATAACATGAGTAGTAGATGGTTGCTGGCTCAAGACAATGTTGTGCAATCTTTGGGGCAATCAGTTGTCTGACGTCATATTTGTTTACTTAGAAACCATTCTCTACGATGTAATCATATAGCATAGTCTATAGTTACTCTATAGTATTGCTAATATATAATATATTTTAAACATCGGTATACGTATCGTTTGAGTTGTCTTGCTTGTATCTTTATGTAATAAGATTCGATAGGAGTTGTCTTTTTAATGTACAGTTAAAATAAAATAATTGTGTTTTGCCGCTCTGAATCCCGCATTGCTGCTAGTTAACTCCCACACACTAACGCTAGAGACAGCTGGTGCACATGTTACAACTCTTTATCCTCACACTAACGCTATAGATAATTCACGCAGGTGGTACAACACTTTATTCCCACACTAACGCTAGAGACTACTGGCGCGCATGTTACAACTCTTTATCCCCACACTAACGCTAGAGACAACTGGTGCACATGTTACAACTCTTTATCACCACACTAACTCTAGAGACAACTGGTGCACATGTTACAACTCTTTATACCAACACTAACGCTAGAGACAACTGGTGCACATGTTACAACTCTTTATACCCACACTAACGCTAGAGACAACTGGTGCACATGTTACAACTCTTTATACCCACACTAACGCTAGAGACAACTGGTGCACATGTTACAACTCTTTATACCCACACTAACGCTAGAGACAACTGGTGCACATGTTACAACTCTTTATACCCACACTAACGCTAGAGACAACTGGTGCACATGTTACAACTCTTTATCACCACACTAACTCTAGAGACAACTGGTGCACATGTTACAACTCTTTATACCAACACTAACGCTAGAGACAACTGGTGCACATGTTACAACTCTTTATACCCACACTAACGCTAGAGACAACTGGTGGACATGTTACAACTCTTTATCCCCACACTAACGCTAGAGACAACTGTGCACGTGTCCTTTACACGACGTCACAATCAACCCAGCAGTGTTGGCTGTCTGTGGTTTACAATGCAAGTTTACGTTCAGTAGTTTTATATTGCTGCCAAATTGAGCACAAGATAATGATATAAATGAATGGGACAAAATTGTTTTATAAATAATTGGAACAAGATAATATTAAAAATGATTAGGACAAGTAAATGTACTAATAATTTTGGCACAAGGGGTCTCAAAATAATTGTAGCAATCTTTATATATATATATATATATATATATATATATATATATATATATATATATATATATATATATATATATATATATATATATATATATATATATATATATATATATATATATAAATAGAATGTATGTCTATCTGTAAGTATGTATGTTATTTATGCGTTCGCAAACGGTCGATCCGATTGAGATGAAATTTTCTACACGTCTTCTTCTCATTCCGGTGCTACCAACTGTCATAGTTTGTTAGTGTACAAACAGTTATTTACTTAATAAAATTTAATATTTTAATTTACAATATAATTCATATATAGCGAGGGGACATAACTTTTAATAGCATTGCTATATATGTAAAATTGTTGCATATTTCTCAAATAGGTGGATCCTTTCGCTACAGTTATCTACAGGCATATGCGTTATAATCCTCCTCCTCCTCCTCCTCCTCCTCCTCCCCTCCTCCTACTCCCCTCCCCTCCTCCTCCCCCCTCTTCCACCGCCTCCTCCTCCTCCTCTCCCCCTCCTCCTCCTCTTCTAACTCTTCTTCTTTCTCCTCCTCCTCTTCCCCCTCCTCCTCCCCTCCTCCTTCTCCTCCCCCTCCTCTTCCCCCTCCTCCTCTCCCTCCTCCTCCACCCTCCTCATCCCCTGCCCCTCCTCCTCCTCCCCTCCTCATCCCCTTCTCCTCCTCCCACTCCTCCCCTCCTCCTCCACTCCTCCTTCTCCTCCTCCTTCTCCTCCCCCTCCTCTTCCCCCTCCTCCTCCCCCTCCTCCTCCCCCTCCTCCTCCTCCACCCTCCTCATCCCCTCCCCTCCTCCTCCCCTCCTCATCCCCTCCTCCTACCCCTTCCTCGCCCTCCTCCGCCGCCGCCTCTTCCTCCTCCTACTCCCCCCTCCTCCCCCTCCTCCTCCTCTCCCTCCTCCCCCTCCTCCTCCTTCTTTGTCTTCTGCTGCTGCTGCCGCCGCTCCATTTATACAAGTTAATTGCTGGGGGAAGATGTAAAGATCTTTCAAGTGCTCTTTCTAATGCTTTTTGTAAGTCGGTCTTGGTTTATCTAAGGTTGTTCTCGATACCACCACATCATTTTTTTACATGAAAATTATACGACAACATTTTAAAAAAAAATAATCCTAGCATTAAGCGAAATTCTCTAACTGCAACCAATAAATTATTAGACAGACAGACAGACAGACAGACAGACAGACAGACAGACAGACGGACGGACGGATGGACGGACAGACAGACAGGGAGGGAGGGAGAGACGGAGGGAGAGACGGAGGGAGAAACGGAGGGAGAGACGCAGGGAGAGACGGAGGGAGGAAGGTAGGTAGATAGGTAGGTAGGTAGGTAGGCAGTCAGGCAGATAGTAGGTAGATAGTGTAGTCAGGCAGGCAGGCAATCAGGCAGGCGTGCAGGCGGGCGGACAGACAGACAGACAGTCAGACAGACAGACAGACAGACAGACACACACACACACACACACACACAGACGGACGGACGCACGGACGGACGGACGGGCGGGCGGGCGGACGGACGGACGGACGGAGGGACAGACAGACAGACAGACGGACGGACGGACGGACGGACGGACGGACGGACGGACGGACGGACGGACGGACGGACGGACGGACGGACGGACGGACGGACGGACGGACGGACGGACGGACGGACAGACAGACAGACAGACAGACAGACAGACAGACAGACAGACAGACAGACAGACAGACAGACAGACAGACAGATAGATAGATAGATAGATAGATAGATAGATAGATAGATAGATAGATAGATAGATAGATAGATAGATAGATAGATAGATAGATCCCCGCCAGGGATTGGGCGAAGCCGGGCCGCGTCAGCTAGTCTTATATATAATTGGAACATAAAGTAATTTTTGCTAATAGATGGGAAAAGATGAACGTCCAAATGGTTTGGACAAGATAATCTTACTAATAATTGGGTCAAATTAGTTATTAAGTACCCTATATTTCATTTATCAGCCTGTTCTTTATTTTGTCTTTTTCTTCTTTCTTCTTCAACCTTTATACCTCATTGTGGTGTAGTCTTTCAAACAAACCACTCAAAACCGTCCTATCTGTTGCAAGCTCACTCACTGTCCTCCCAATAGTATATATATATATTTTTGATACTTGTTTAAATATCCATTGTGTATATCTATTTCATTGTTATGCACTAAGTTAGTTGCATATCCTTTACAGGACATCGCATTCAACCCCAGTAATAGATGCTCGTGATGACTTGGCACGTTTACGTTCAGTAGTTTGCCTTTGCTTTCTGAACGACCAGCACCCATACAATTTCGTTAAAAAAAAAAAACCAACGCAAGACGGTCTGCTGCCAAATCGCCCGCGACTGTGTTTCGAATGCGGTTTGCGGGATTACGAACTGCGTCAGTAACCTCTTCGCCACGGAGTTGGCATTGTTATGCATACACTGTGGACATATTTAAGAAGAAGCAGAATATTATGTGTCACATATTTAATTTACCTGTAAAACATGAACCCAAGGCACTAATTTCAAGAACGTTGGAGCAAACGCGCTGCCATACTTCTGTAAGAACACATAAATTGCAATGGAGACAATCACTGTCGGTAGCGTTGTTACTATGTAAGTGAAAGAAATGGCTATCAACATCCGGGTAGTTTTGCTGCGTCTGTGAGAGCATCCTGAGAATGAGAAATTGCAAGCACGGTTAAGTAAGCCAAACATAGAAGTACTGTTTCACATTTTAAATGGGCTCTTGTGATACAAGATACTCGAGCTGCCATAGAATGTGTAACTAGCTCTCGACCATCGTTGCATAACTCCATAATAATAAAATAACGATATCATAATGAAGTAACATAATAGATTTAGATATATTGTCGCCAACGATTTACTTTTACCATGTTAGTTTGCATGTAATAATTATATTTGACACATATTTGTAACATTCACAAATGATTTACCATTGCTAACTTTCGTACCATAGTAACACAATATATGCCACTGTTAATGTGCTCAGATAAATTTGCAAGAAACTTCCCAGTATGCCATTCTCGGGGGATAATTAATAATCCATTGCCTTGCCAGCTGGCATGGACTATCATGCCTCTCCGCACATTACGATCTCCAACAGCATGGATCAATTCGTGTGTTGACTCCCTTCCATGGATAATTAATATTCATGCTCTTAGACAGAGATTCAATGTGGTGAAGTGAATAGCATGCTTGCCAGTCACCCCAGTGGCCATTTGTTCCAATGTTCATAGAAGGAAATTGTTTTTGTTTAATTGACCTGGACTCATAGGTTGACCCAACATTAAGGTGTACAAGGAAATGGCCTGGGAAGTAAAGGCGGGGTATGTGATATTGACCACATGACCCATCGAGTGGCGATCGGTCTATCAGAAGATGGGGTAGTACCACATACCAATTATCCATTAAAGCGAATAAAAGGTTACTTTAATGTACCTATTCTTTTTTTTTTAGTTTGCGTATCATAATATTTATAGGACATCGCTGTCAACACCAGCATTTTACTGCTGTTGTTGATGTCTTGGCAAGTTTGCGTTCAGTAGTTTCCCACTGCTTTCTGAACGTCCGGCTCCCATACCAACACGTTAAAACCCAGCGCGGCACACGGTCTGCTGCCAAATCGGTCGCAGATATGTTTCGAATGCAGGTCAGCGGGCTTACGAATCGCTCCGCAAGCCGTTAGCCACGGAGGCCGGCTTAATGTACCTTACGTCTGGTATTAGGCCGGTGTTGTAAAACGCTATTGTTAAAGTAAACGTAATCCCACAATACGGATGTGAAGTGGTGACACATACCTTGACAAATACTATTTTATGGCATACGAAAGTGAGGTGAATAATTCCTTTTATTGCTTCGTATCCTTTGTAAAATAAATTGCTCTTTAAAATATTACTCATTACTCATGTTCCGTGGCTTAGGAAAATTGTGTTAGGGAAAAGTGAGATTACAGTTCTATTACACCCAGTCGAGGGTTCGAGATCAACTACGGGCAATGTGGAATCAGACAGCGTTTCTTTGATTACGATGGTCTGAGGGGTCGGCCGTTCAGAAAACAATGGCAAACTACTGAACTAACATTGACTAGTAAATCACAAAAAGGCCAATCAATACTGGGGTTGATTGCACCTTCCTGTAAAGGGCATACAACTAGCTCTTAAACCAGGTTGCGAGGCTGAGTTAAACATAGGACTGTTCAGGTCAGGAATACATCCCTGCCACCACTGGGGATTGACCATGAGTCGGTGTCTTGCAAATCTTGCTCTTTAAAGACTGTACCATATTAGATTCTGAAACGCCATACCACAAACTGTAAAACATGCAATAATAGTGTCACTCCAAGATACCTTTAATTTATCATATGCCTATTTTAGCACCTGATGAAACAGAAGGTAATTTTCACAACAAAAATTACAAGAAAATTGTTTATGTGGATATGCTCTGATGCAAGCATGAACTATCAATTATGTAATGAAATCAGAGTGTAATCACCCAAGGCCTGATACGTATCCTGTGTCTAGATATTATTTAACCTCACTGAAATGTTAGGTTACCTGGGACTTCCACTAGTAACAATTAACTCTACGTCATTTAAATTGCGTGCATGTTTTCTTTCATTACTTGGTCTTTCCCTGGCAGATATTGATAAGCTTACTGTTGATTATTTTCTTCCAGTTTTGCGTTTAGTGTCGGGATATTTAGTGTAGTTG
>JACEFZ010009490.1:352500-382500 GCA_014155875.1 Cepaea nemoralis
GTAGGCTAACATCAGCCAAGCATCAGAATAGATGTATTTTTGTTTGCTGAAAACTTATTAAGCAGTCGAAAGAGCAAAGAAATAGATCAATAAATTAGTATCTAGAAAAACACATAAGAAGAGTTATGAAAGATAACAATATTGGAAAAATACAGTGGCTGACACAAATGAACCTCTTCATGTCCAAGACAAACAACAATCAACGAACTAAGTAATCTCCAGGTCGATGTGGCTCGAAATGGCTATCGATTCTTGAGCTGGTCCTTGGGGTGAGCACCGTATGTCTAGAAATCAGGCCACTTACATGCCAGCCAGTTGCTACAAGCCAAGTTATCATTTCATTGGTCGCTCCATCAACAAACGGCCAATTACAGGATCGCATATTGCAAATGTTTTATACCCACTCGTGTGCTGTCTCTGACAATCTGTCTCTCTCTTCTCTCCCTTCCCGCTCACTCTTTCTCTTCCACCCCCCCCCCCTCTTGGCTCGGACTCTCTCTCTCTCTCTCTCTCTCTCTCTCTCTCTCTCTCTCTCTCTCTCTCTCTCTCTCTCTCTCTCTCTCTCTCTCTCTCTCTCTTTCAATATTTTAAAACATAATGTTTGCATTTCCTTCACAGGGCATCGCTGTCACCATCACCATCTTTCAGCTGATTGTTGATTTCTTGGCAAGATTACACGCAGTAGTTAGCTATTGCTTTCTGAGCGCCCGGCTACATACCCCGTAAGTTACCGACGCGGTTAGAACCGCTACCGATTCTCACCGTAGTCACGTTACTCACGAGATTATACGGGATTACGGAGAAAGTCGCTAACACCTAGGCCAGGGAACCGGCATCTCAATATTAGTTTTCTAAATATGTTATCGATTCTATGGTACTCTTTTATACTTTTCTGAAAGAGCTTTGAGCCTTAACCAAACCTCATTTAATACAGTTATGAATGTGTCCTCAGAGTGCAGTGAAAAATATAATTTGAAGACAGAGACAATGTAGAACATCGATTGAACTTCCAATGTACCGATAATGCTGAAGCAAGGAAATAAACTTACATATAGGGCAATTATAACATCAGGGGGAAGATGTGTGACAAAACTTACGAGCAGTCTTTGACAAGCGAAAGCTGCATTTCAGAAAATGAAAAGTATCATATGCAATTAGTCACTGTAACTGAATGTAAGATAAAGAGACAGACAGACAGACAGACAGACAGACAGACAGACAGACAGACAGACAGACAGACAGACGGACGAGACGGACGGACGGACGGACGGGCGGGCGGGCGGGCGGGCGGGCGGACGGACGGGACGGACGGACGGACGGACGGACGGACAGACAGACAGACAGACAGACAGACAGACAGACAGACAGACAGACAGACAGACAGACAGACAGACAGACAGACAGACAGACAGACAGACAGACAGACAGACAGACAGAGCTGAAATGTTATAAACAGCCTGTTTTATTGTAAGGTAGTGAGTCCTGGAACGCGAATTAAGAAATTAGGAAGAGCTTGGTGGCTACGGTTTCTGATGTGAATATTGCAAATAGTTTACATTGCCACAGTAACTAACAAGCTCTGTTTAGACGAGGCTATTGAAAGAGGAACATTATATACAACTATAAAAAAGAGATAGCGTTCTTAACCTCATGTTATCTTCTCTTCAATCCTGCTTTTATACTATCTTGTGGCATGTGGGAGACTGAAAGAGAAGATGCTAGACAGTTTGACATGATGGTATGGAGGACCATCACTCCTATCATTTCCCGTAGATCACACTGTGAGATTCTTAGCATAGTGCACTTACTTCCCGAGACCAGATTATGATAACAAGAAACAAATCAATAATGTTTTGACATCCAATACAAGTCAACACGACTATCATATGTGCTATTTCCACACCGTCTCATGATCAATTTTAATAGCAATAACAAACTTTGTGATTCAAACAACTGTCATGACATCGGTTAGGGGTCAACCAATTGCCAAATATTCTTGCAGATGCCACATCTTCGGAGAATCCAAAGTTGATATAAATCATGAAACTAACGATGATTGAACAAGTAATATAATCGTGTGTCAACACTAACCTGTTAGCCGTGTTGACGAAGAATCTTCGTTGTGGGTTGCCTTCTCCACACTGAATATACGGATTAGCACGCCGACGTTACAGATGAAGACGATCACCACCGGGGTGATAAATAGAAGAGCAAACTGGTATACATAGATGTGAAGTGGCATGTATATGCTGTAATGGTCAGGCGAGCCGACACACTGGTGGTTGTCATTTTTGACCATCACAAATCTGGCAGAAAAAAAAAAACAATATTACGCGATGTTAGCTGGGGGTGACTATAAAATTATATTCAAAAATAAGAATGAATAAACTGCTGTATTTGGTAAAGTGATGAGAAGAGATGCATTGGAGAACATCAAATAAAATAAAATAAATAAAAAGCAAGGGGAAGGAAGGCAGGGATAAACCAAGAGAAATGATGCTGGGTGGACTGAGGCTGTGGCATGGAGGAATATCGTCAGCCGCGTTGATTCAAGAACACCAACGACCTAGATCTGTGGAGAGACATGAAGGCTTACGCCTGCTGGCAAGGTACTTGATAAGGATGAGCTAGAAGTGGACAAAAGGGATCATAGTTCATTATAAGACAGTACAATTGATTCAATAATGCAAGGTGAAAGGGAATGGTGTAGTAGTTACTATTTTAACTAAAGTAAAAATAAAAGAATATTGTAGCAGTCGAGGAGGTACACCAACCTCGCAACGATAGATGCAACTCTTTTCAGGACTTGGATAACGTTAGCGCCAGTACATAGAAGTTGGGACGTTAAATACAGTCTTTCAGAAGACTGACAATCAACTGTCCTGCAAACCAGTCATGTATTTGAATGTCTAGTAGTTGCATGGGATACCTGAAAATTATAATTTTCACTGGTATCCGTGGTGAAGCACCGTGTTTCCCCGAAATTAATACCTACCCAAAAAATAGTCCCTAGCACGATTTTTAGGATGATTTTAATATAAGACCTATCCCTAAAATAAGCCCTAATTAAGATCGTCAGCTTGAATGAAGTTATTAAACGTGCACTTGCATTCACGTACTTTGCTAATGGCACCGACTTTTCTGAATAGCAACTCCCCAACATTATTGCCCGGGTTGAAAACTGCAGTGTTTATGGGCTTAGAATCTCAAACGACAAGTGATCAGACGGAATTCGAGATTTGTAGGGTTATGACAAGTTCCAGAAGAAGATGACATGTCTTTATTTGAATAAATGTAGAATTATGTACATTAATAAATGCATTTTAGGAGAAACAAGGTAGTATAGCCGCCTGCCTCGCGCTATGGAGGTCGTGAGTTCGTTTCCGGATTCCACCATTCGGTTTACGAGTGCGATGTCTTTCAAACATTCGATGGTAATTTTAGGGGCACCGTGGCGGAATGGTCAAGTCGCCTGCCTCGCACACAGAAGTTATGTGGGTTTGTTTTCTGACTCGGCCATTAGGTTCATAAAATGAAATGTGTTCGAGACATCTGGCGCAACTCAGTTCGTTATATGTGCGATGCTTGCTGCAGGCCGTTTTACGGAAAATACAAAGCCGTATGGAATAGAACAAGTGCAACATAGTCTAGCCTCTTGCTGTAAACCTTGAAACTCCCTTTACAATAATAAACGCTTCAAAGTTGACTTCGATCGTTTCTTAATGTACATTATTTTATTACTGTTCTCTTTGTTGTCTTGATCTTTAATATAACAACTCTGGACATATAGATTTAATGAGATTACAACAGGATATGCCTTCCTTTACGTCAAGGCTTTTTATGTGATCAAGTTATTGAACAGCTGAGATGTAACCAGCTATTAACTCAATCCAACAATTGGCCTCGTTCTGTTCACCATGCTTAAACGTATAATGTCTGCATGTTAATAATGCTAAACTGTTGAGCCTGCGTTTATGTTGTGTGATCACATTTTCAGGTTTCTGGTTTTGTTTCATAGTTTGCTTGCACTCATTGTGATTTAAATTAGTTAACTTCACTTATCGCATCGTGCCATACATTTTATACAGACCTAGAAAAAAAGACAAAGAAATCCAGTTTTATTTTATGTTGCATGGCCGTGTTTAAGGATAAGATTATATATATATATATATATATATATATATATATATATATATATATATATATATATATATATATATATATATATATATTGTGTGTGTGTGTCTGTATGTGTGTGTCTGTGGTGTGTGTCTGTGTGTGTGTGCGTACGTGCGTGCGTGTGTGTGTGTTTGTTTAGTTCTACACGTTTGACATATTCATGAAGATTGACCTTAGAACGTGATGCTCTCATTTAGTTATCCCCAATACTAACTACTGGGAGTAAAATGGCATGGCAGAATCGCCAATGTAGAGCTCATTGTGAGAACTAAACAAATTCCCATAAACCAAGTGGTGATGAAAAGACATGGGCACTTGACAGGACACACACTGAGAAAATGTGATGACAATATAACTTGATACTCTCTTGTCAGGATCCCAAAAGGCAAACAAAATAGCCGGACACCTAAACAAATACGGAGAGTAGAGTTATAGACAGAGATTAATAATATTGGTTAGACAGTGAGAGAGCTGCAGGAGATAGCAAAATATATCCGGCTTGGCGTAGTTTGGTTGTGAATTTATGCCCCAATGGAGCATAAAAGCAACAAGAGAGAAGAGAAGAAGAAGTAGAACAAGGAGGAGAAAAATAACAAGAACAAGAAGCACAAAATGAACAAGCAGAGAATGATGAAGACAAAAATTATTTTAAACAAACTCGTACTTTTTGTACCATTGCAAATAATATTGTCCATTATTTTGATTAACATTTCTCGCTTGCCTAGCATAATTGACAGATGTGACAACATTATTTTTCTTCCCTCGGTCGTTACTTCTAAATGCATACTTTTTGTCCCGCTCACACAAAACACTACGGTCGATTTATTTCCCTGTCACCAATTTTATTGTCGCCCCTTCTGTAACTGGAAACACTCATTAACTACAACATCATCACTCTTGTATGGTAATGGTATGTCAGCATCCTAGTTACCTGAACACTTGGGTGCAGGCGAGAACACAGAACAGACTGAAGATAATGATGACTGCTCCGCGTTGTTGACACCACATGTTTCGACGAAACGGCATGTACACTACACATAGCCGCTCCATTGCCATGGCAACGATCAGCCATGACGACATCAAGTTGCAGACTGCGTCGGCAAACAAGAACATCTGAAATACATTGTCACTTGTAAAGGTTACAAGTATATACTTGTAGTTTTAGTAACAAGCATCTTATTAAGGCACTTATAGTGGTACAATGAATGTTATCACCATCAGTATGATCATCACAATCATAATCACCACCACCACAATCATTATCATCATGACTGTCATCATCATTACAACAATCTTCCTTGATATTATCATAATTATCGTCAAATGATGTGGCAAATTGTATATAGGGTTATGCCTTGCCCACTGTCACTAAATATCTTTTAACGCACTGCTTTCAGTTTCTATCATAATGTAATGTAAGATACCAAAGTATCTTCTGTCTTCGTCGCCCTTTTTATAATCTAACATTATAGTTAATTGTCTTTACAAACTTTAGTGTTTTTTTTTTCCTGTAGATTTATGCTTATCATGAAAGCCGTGTTTCTCTGATGCCTGTAACAATCATCCCTTGCGTCGTCGTTGGAATTTCAGACGAATATAATTATGTCGACGTTTCAAAGCTTTCAAAGTGTATAAAATGGAAATTCCGCTATCTTTTAAAAACGTAAACTTGCATTATCGTATCATTAAAAAAGATACTGAGCTATACAATCTGTTTACATACATTAATTCATCATCATCATCTACATCATCACCATCACCATCATCATTATCATCTTCATCATCGGTGTTTTGTGTCAACTTTATTGATCACATGCCTTCATGCCACCGCCTCATTCCATCCAGCATTATTTCTCTTAGTCTGCCCCTGCATCTTCTATTTTTTTCTTTCCAGTCACCACGATTATTTTCCAACGCCCCTCTTCTTCTGAGAGGATGTGAAGGTTCATTAACCTCTTTCACCCAAGAGGATACGAACGCAATTAGTAATATGTCATACCGCGGTTTGAGACATGGCTAAAGGTGACTTCATTGCACTGTTTTTCGTACAATAGTATGAGTGCCGCTCGTTAAGAAAGAAATAGCAAAGTACTGAATGTAAACTTCCCAAGAAATAACAAACAGCCAAAGGTAGTGCTGGGGTTAACTGCGATGTCCTGTAATGGATATGCAATTTATTTGTACTTTTGCTAGTTACTTTGGCAGTCCAAGGTATCCACATTATTCGTCTCAGAAACCACATAAATGTTCATAATTTAGTCGTTCAAGTTAAATGATTCACTGTCATAAAACAGAACAGACTCTATGAAACATTTGAGTACGTTTACTGACATTCAATTATAGTAACTTCTTTGCATAAGATGGTTCGTAAACTATGACATGCATGTATGAATTATAATCCATTACTCAAAAATGCAGTGTATTTTGATATGATAAGCTAGTCCTGATATTGCAAACAAACCAACAGATGATCCAGTAACGTAAAGAAACATCCCGGCTCTAACCAATGCTAGCAAAAGGATACGACTCAAGCTCCCTCTTAATGCTCATCATCATAAGAATGTAGCAGGTCCTTTTGCAAAAGGCAGCTCCAATACCGACCCCTTGCTAATTCCCCTTCCTGATGCACTTTCCTGCCCAGGATGTCAGCAATATCCTGTGTCCATCTTGATACTGTTCTACCCCAGGCCGCTCATCCAGGAATCGTACCTTCTAATACCTCTCCAACTGGCTGATAGTCATCAAACTCGTTGATCGTTTAAGACGTAATCAGCCACAACAAGAATACAGATAAATCTTCTTCTTCTTCTTTGCGTTCATCCGGAGAGTTTTTTTCAGATGTGATTGCGGTGTGTGTCGTTACGCACCCTTGGGTCGAAACCCTTAGGCCTACACATCTGACATTTAGCGTGCATTTTTGACAGGTTAGCATTCCTGTGGGACTCCCACTTTTATGGTGCCGTCCACATCCCAGCTTGTCAAGATGGAACGGTCGAATGCTTCACGATCAGCCCTCGAGGGAAGGCAGGGACAGTCCATGGCATTTTCCGTCATATAGTGGGGCTTCCATAGTTGCAGAGCCGACACATAGCGCCCTGGTGCTAGGCTCACCGAGGGAAACGTCACGTCCTGCTCATGGCTGCTTTAATTCCTCACCTCGATATATTGGGCATATCGTTCACCACGAGCCTTTCCCTCACTGACCAGACCGGTCTGCAGACGGTACCCAGTCAGCGAGTTTTCGATTCGGACATGTGCTTGTTGATGTGCCCGTCAGAGCTGTTCCGGGCACAACGAACATTCTGAAACTAGCTAGTCAGAGCTTTTCCGGACACGAGCTATTCGGAAAACTAGTTTGTCAGAGCTGTTCCTAGCATGAAAGACATTTCACTCAGACGTTTTTTGCGTTGAGCCTGATTTATTTACACCCGTAGGCCAGCACATCCGACTTCAGCAGGCATTTTTAAAGGTTTGCTTTCCCGGGGTTTCGAGAGACGTTAGGGAACACCTCAGGGACATCAATCAGGGCGCTGACAAACCTGTCCCCAACCATTTCAATTCCTGCAACCATAATGGAGCCGACGATGCATGTGTCACCGCACTAAAACCTTGCTTCTCAAATAGCGGCGTCAGACTTAAAATTGAATGCCAACTAATCAACAATCTGGGATGCATCCACCCAGCCGGAATTAATACGGTTGTGGACGCTACAGTATAACTGTGGCATCTTCCCTAATTGTTCACACTATCTATTACTATGCTGCCCCCCCCCTACCCCCCCCCCCCCCCATATCTAACTTAATTGTCCTCAATTTCCTATATTTTCATAGCAGACTGTTCACATATTTTTGGCTACTCCAATCCTTTTTGGCAACCCATTTTTAATTCAGCTGGCCAAGTCACCTTTCCGGCCTCACGTGCTAAGTTACAGATCGTGTGTTAGTGTATTGTGGTCTTTCGTTTGCTGTATCTCGTTGTTAGCTGTGTTGTCATTGACAAAGATTCTGAGAATCGAAACGTCTGTGTGTCGTATTGTATGCGTTCGTGTGTATTTTATCTTATTTTATTATTCATTTTTATATTTATTGAGTGCTTCTGATTTCGGATTTTTCACCTGTATTTCGCGACACGTGGATCTCCTTGTAAGGTATGTGCAACGTTTGTTGATGTTTAGTTCGTTTTTTCTCGCAGGAGTCTAAAATACCTATCTGTTTCCATTTCATTTCGTTAGACTGTTAGTGCTGTGATGTCGCCCACATCTCAGCTGGTCAAGGTAGAACGGTCAACGACATCACGGTCAACCCTCAAGGGAAGGCAGGGCAAACCATGGGCATTCCCCCGCTATCCACGGAGGCTTCCATAATTACAGAACCGGCACATATTGCTCTGAGACTGGGCTCACCCGAGGAGTTGCCTCGTCCTGCTCAAGGCTGCTTTAGTTCCTCACTTCCATGTGTTGGGCATTTCGTTTGCCACTGGTCTCTCAAGCACACACCAGGAACGGTCAGACTGCAGGCGACATCCACTAGGTAAGCTTTCGCTTTGGACTTCGGACCACGCAATGGATTCACTAGCCGTGTGTTCCATTTCGAGGTATTGAGACGTTTTTCCACCTATGTCTACACTCTCTATGAGTTAGATACAGACAGTTTTCGTAACCATTTCATTCTACTGGGGCACTTCTTCTATCTTTTAGTACTCGCTCACGAGGTAGGTTACATGTGCTGCCGGCTCAGCACCTTATCTCCGTGCATCAGTGCGAGAGAAACGGCCAGGCCCTCTCATCCGGGGATCCCTCATATCCCCCAGTCGAGAGCCTTCGGATAAGTATCTGAACTGGGCATGTAGCGTGCTCAGAATCTCACCTCCATTTTTCTGTAGATGGGTATCGGCCCGGCTCTCACATCCGAGGGTTCATGGCTTAGAGGCGTTTAGCCACAACCCTCGACAGAGAGCCTTAGATGCCTTAGAGTATGTGTCCGGACCAAGAATTTGCGGCATCGTGCGCCTGACTTGATCTTTTGACTGCTATCCTCAGTCTACCTGCAGAGCAGCAGGTTGTGTCTCTCTTGGTCTGGTCCCTAACCCATGGCTTGTCCGACATGTAGTTGTGCTTCCGTCGACAATGCTCTTGGTGTCACTGGGATGCGCAAGCGCCCCCCCCCTCCCCACCGCGACAAGGAGGAGACACATCAGGGGGGGGGGGATACAGATAAGTGACCTTTGTATTTGTATCTTCATGTCGATTTTTGTTCATGTAGTTGTGTCGGTTTCTGTTTGTTTGTTCTGTGCTAATGAAGGCTTTAGCCGCAACGTCCATTTTGATTCTTGTACTCGTGTTATAGTAAAGTTCACAATCTTCTTCTCGTGTGAGTGTGTGTGTGGTGTGTGTGTGTGTGTGTGCGTGCGTGTGTGCGTGCGTGTGTGTTTGTGTGCGTGTGTGTGTGATTCATACATTTCCAAACGACTGTGACGTTTAACAGGGCTAAAGTATTTCAATTTCCGAGACAAGTTGCAGCCTATGAGCAGTTTTCTTCGTTGTTCAGATCTGGTATAATTTCAATATGTTTCTTCTTCTTGCTACGGGGTATACAAAGAATGTTTCTGCAACATTTAAGTTCAAAATCCCTGATTTCCTTCCTTGATGGTTGCGAAATGGTACATGACCAACACCCGTATGTTGCGACAGAAACGATACAAGGTCTCAGAAACTTTACTTTTGTGAATTCTCATCGCGTGAAATACATTTTACACATGTGCTTTTTCTAAATTAAGAACAACTGACAACCTAATGATGAATCCTTGTTTTATACAGTAAGGAACACTTCTGCGTTGTTTACGATGTACAAGATTTCCACAGTCTCTGCTGACCCAGTCTGTTTGTAATAAACAATCATCATCATCATCATCATCATCATTCAATCGCTGTTAATGTGCAGAAACTTCCTTCTAATAATAGTCTTTCTGTTATTAGTCAGTTGTCTCCATAATATGTTTGACTGCTATAGTATTCTAAGTATCTCTTTAGATTTTTTTGTCTTAATCTGTCGCTGCTTTCCTTCTGTGAAGTTATCATACTGGTTGGTGATCGTAGCCATTGTCTCCATAAAGAGATCATCTGCCTACTCTCGCGAACTTCAGATCATAAACATCATAACTATCTGTCGGCTGCTCGCAAGCTCAGTCTTCGACATTCTCCCGTGGTTTAAAGTATTTCTGGTTTATTCTCTGTGGGTTACAGGTTTTTGTTTTTCCTTATCTGGACGGTTCTGGGATCAATCCGGTTTAATGAAATGGGTATCGTTGAATTTACATAATTGTATGAAATGTTTGAAGGAATAACGGCGAGAAAGGAAATCAGTCACCAAATCTCATAATGTCATGATCTAGTATATGTGAAGGAAAATGAATTAAGAATTATGATCCATGATCAGTTTCTACCTATGGGCTTTATTTGTTCAAACTGTAATATTAATAAACATCAAAGCACCTTGCAAGCGTCGTCAGAAAATCTGTAAAACAGTCCCGACATGATTTCCTCCACCATGTGAATCTCCTGAAAGACTAGGACCAAGCTGCGAAATAGAAATGCAACCATGGCGTACGCAGTGTTAATGAAATCGTTTATAGTATGTTTATCACACGAGGGAGGGTAGGAGTGCATATACAGGGCGAGTCAACAAGTAAGTCACAAAGTTCTGTGGGATGGTAGGTAAAAGTAGTTGGTGTTTTCTATAGGTATAATTAGGTGACAGCAACATCGAACTTTACATTCCCATTGTCTCATACGCATGCGCAGTGCATAAACACAATGGCGACTGCACTTATGGCGTGTACAACCAAAGAGCAACGTGCTGTTGTGCGTTTTTTTTTTTTTTGGTGTTTTTTTGGCAAAAGGACTGCCTGCAAAGGACATTCATAAGGAAATGCTTCCTGTTTATGCTGACAAATGTTTGACCCGCAAAGCGGTGCATAGCTGGGTAGAAAATTTTTCACAAGGACGCTCTAAAATTGTTGATGAAATCCGATCTGGTCGTCCTGTTGAGATTGCAACAGAAGCATCCGTGCAGCGGGTGGAGGAGATGATTAGAGGTGACAGGCGAGTAACGATATGCTCTGTAGCATCTGCAAAAGGGTGCTCACATGGTTCAGCATACAACATAATGCATGATCGAAGAAAACGCCCAGGACTGCTGACTAGGGGAGTGTTGCTTCTTCACGACAATGCCAGACCACATATGGCTCGATTAACTCAGGAGAAAATTAACCAACTAACGTGAGAATTTCTGGAACATCCACCTTACAGCACCGACTTAGCCCCTGTTGATTTTCATATTTTTGGTCCACTGAAAACCCACCTTGGAGGGAGACATTTCGCGAATGATGCCGAAGTTGAATGTGAAGTGAAAGCGTGGTTTAGAAAACAGAGCACGCAGTTCTATGCAGCCGGTTTGGGAGGACTGATAAAACGATGGGATAAGTGCATCAATGTTGGTGGAAAGTATGTTGAGAAATAAAGGGACAATGTATGTATAAAAAATAAACTGCTTTCAAGTTGTTATCATATTTAGTTATTTTTCTACAGCCATTTGTGACTTACTTATTGACTCGCCCTCGTACTACGAAGAAACACGAAAGAAACCCAAATACACAAATACATATACGTTACAAGATTTTAAATACATGCAAACAGATGTGCTATGGGGTTTTTAATACACGCAAACATATATTTTGAAAAAATTACCATGGACGTAAACAGAAATAACGCATTTTAAATACACTCAAACAGATGTTTTTTGACATTTTAAATACACTTAAATATACAAGTGACAATATTTTAATGTATACCTAACATATGATGCGTTCTTTTGTTTTAAACACACTATTAAACATCCAACAACCACAAACTAAACCAGCATAATAGCAACAAATAGAAATTAAGCCCCAGGAAATGTAGAAGAAAGGAAATAAATAAGCAAACAGACAGACCACCTGACAGACAGATAGATAGACATATACTCGATTGGCACAATTGCATATATAGATATATATATATATACATACACATACATGTGTATACATACATAGTGCTTTTGAGTTCAACACACCCGGATGCCCAAGAGAAAATAAACCACCTCCAAAATGTTTCAGGGCAAATTGGTCTCCACATTAACACCACAAAAACAAAGACTATTGATCTTACCAACAGTTCAGATGACACCAAATTGAACAGCTACGTTCTTGAAAAAGTCAACAGCTTTACATACCTAGGAAGCAAAATGACATCTACAGGGGACTCAACACCAGAAATATCATCTAGAATCGCACTGGCATCTAGTGCCTTCAATAAACTGTCAAACATCTGGAAGTCAAAGACACTCAGCAAACACACAAAACTTAAAATCTTCAACTCTTGTGTGATTCTAGTGTTAACGTATGGATGTGAAAGTTGGAAATCAACGGTAGCTTTAGATAAAAAATTAGACAATTTTGAGAACAAATGTCTTAGAAGACTTCTAAACATCCACTGGACAGACTTCAGAACCAATTCGCAAATAAGACAAGAGACTAAGCAAGATACAGTATCCAATTTCATAAGAAGACGCCGTTGGAACTACATCGGCCATGTACTCAGAATGGACAAGTCAAGACTCCCCTACCAAGCCCTCATATGGTCACCAGTAGGGAAAAGAAAACGGGGAAGACCAAGAGAGACCCTGCGTAGAACCATCATTAGAGAAGGCTCATTCAATGGCCAAGTAGATATCCAAGATCTACAACAGGTAGCAGCGAACCGCCAAGCATGGAGAGACAGGACTTCTGCACTATGCGCCGCCTTAGGCTCAAGAGGAAAGACTAACTAACTAACTAACACATACATACATATATACATACATACATACATATATACATATATATATATATATATATATATATATATATATATATATATAGAGAGAGAGAGAGAGAGAGAGAGAGAGAGAGAGAGAGAGAGAGAGAGAGAGAGAGAGAGTGAGAGAGAGAGAGAGTGAGTGGGAAGGAGGAGGAAAGGGGGGGGGGTGAGAAATGGGTGTTTCTGAGAAAAATGTAAAGAATACCACGGGAGTATAGAAAGATTTATGCGGCAGTGTTTTAAAAAGAAATGAAAACAGTAAATCGGTTAAAAGAAGTAGACGTCAACAGTCAAACATTTCGAGCATGTTATAAGAAGTAATATACTTGAAAACTTAGTGACCGCTGCACATTTGATGAGGAAAAGGCCAAAGGAGGATAATTAGATGAATACATGGATGACGGGGCCACCTGGCACAGCTGAGACAAGAACAAAAATCTGGTCCGAGACATTGGTAATAGTGTGAGTTTCCCAATCTTGACAGCCCACATAATTGGCGTGTAACATGATGATGGCGATGATGATGATGATGATGATGATGATGATGATGATGATGATGATGATGATGATGATGATTATGGTGGTGTACTTAAAGTAAAATTAAAAGACCTTTTCCATGCCTTGAGGTATATGGTACTAGGATTATATGTCTACAGACATTCGTCAAACAATATGGGTGATGTAGTTAATGTCGCGCCTGTCGCCTTTAATTCACATAACAATTCCGGACACTGTTTAGGCCGGGTCTTCCTCTAAGCTCATGTGAATTTTGTTTGTTTGTTGTTTGTTTGTTGTTTGTTTGTTGTTTGTTTGTTGTTTGTTTGTGCTCGCTCGCTTTGATCGCAAGCGTAGTCCATACACAGTACTGCTAGTAGTAATGTTTTTTTGTTTTTTTTTGCATATCCTTTACAGGACATCGCTGTCAACAGCAGCATCTTTCAGCTGTCTGTTGATTTCTTGGCAAGATTACGCTCAGTAGTTTGCCATTGCTTTCTGAGCGGCCGGCTCAGTTATCCCGCATGTCACCAGCTGGGGACGAACCGCTCCCAGTTCTCGCCCGCTACGAGACTGCGTGATAAACGGGATTACGGAGAAAGTGGTGTAACCCCTCGGCCAGAGAGACCGGCACTGCTAGTAGTGCTGGACTGAATTTTGCGTGAGGATTAGCTTTCCGTATTAACAGTGTCCCTCGCCATCAGGCGAACCCACTCCGACTTCATAGGTACTTGTAATTTACATCTCCAAGTCAAGGACGATAGGTCAACATATTAGTCCAACTGTCCGGTGTGGGGTTGAATTCCTGACCTCGGCATCAGTATACCGGATGTATAAGAACACGCATTCTTATACATTCGGCCATGCTGACCTACGTCAATTTTGTTTAATCCCTCTCTCAATGCATACTATGGTTTGTTTATACTTTTAATTCTTTAGTTTTCTTTCTCATTTGCATGGTATTCTGGAAATGTGTGTGGCCTATTTCTGTGTGTTTTAATTTGCATGCACCGGTTGACCATATCCGAATCAATGCTATTTGTTTAAATGTGTTGCAGCTTCCGGAAACCAGGGGATTTTTA
Organism: Cepaea nemoralis; assembly: GCA_014155875.1. NCBI lineage: Eukaryota > Metazoa > Mollusca > Gastropoda > Stylommatophora > Helicidae > Cepaea > Cepaea nemoralis. The sequence continues at coordinate 367,150 of JACEFZ010009490.1, forward strand.
AGTGCCTTTAATTCAGATTTTTGGAAATCATCAACTTTTGAAATAAAAGTCAAAAGTGTGTGAATAAACGGCTTGACAGAAGTGTGCCACAAACGGGATTGTGTTTGTATCCAGTGTCTCACATCTCTGCCAGGCTACTAATTCACATTTGATGATTTTTTATTCTGCTTCAGACTTGGACCTCAATATCCTTCGCATCAAAAAAAAAATATTAAAATGGGAAAATTGTCATGCTGCATTAGTTGAACACGGACACGCAGTAGTGCAGAAGCTAGTACACTTGTCTGTCGGCCAGTAGCCATATGTTCCAATCTCCTTCGAGGTGAGGATGTTTATTCCATTAACCTGAATTTCAGTTGTAGCTAGGTTAAAATGTCTACCAGTAAATCTCCTAAAAAGTAATACGAATTAAGTAAACATATAAGAACCCATATGACGTCATGAGACGTACTAGGTATATGATGCCAGCCCCACATGTTTAGACTGATCAACATTTGAAGGGTAACGTAGTCAATATCACACGTCATCTTTACTTCAAAGAGAATTCCATAGTATCAATTCTAAGCTGAGTAGACATGAGATTCCAGATCCCTGGAGAATAAAATATCCTCCTCGATGGAGATTCGAATGTATGATCACTGCGCCGGCAGGCAGGCAATCATAGAGTATAACAGATAACAGTTTCTATCTTTTTTTGTCAGACAGCCAGTCACAGTAAATATAGTTATGGTCTGTGTATATTTTACATGCTAGCGTCCGTGGCTTATGGGGAGTGAACACAGTTTCACAATCCAGCATACCTGGGAATCAAAATCAGCCCATGTGATTTGGAAGCATACTGCTTTGCATTAAATTATAATAATGGTATGAGCGTTGGCAGTTAAAAAACAATGACAACGTTCTGAATATAAAACTACGTAGAAAGCTGGGTACGGCAGTACTTTATGAGCGTCAGGTTGCACCGCGCATGGGTTACTGGACTTCTGATCCCTGTACGATTACACCTAGGTTGCCACATGGATCTGTCTTGTCCCCAGTGCTCTTTAATGTCTACACCAGCAAAGTCGCAGCTATTGAGACACCAGGTGTTGGTATAATCTTGACATTTGCAGATGATGTGCTGGTGTACAGACAGGGCAGGGATAGGGAAAGTTTGGCTACAGATGTACAGGTGGCAGTAAATAGGGTGACAGAGTGGTGTATTGACGCGGCGGCTGTTATAAACCCAGAAAAGGGATCGGTTGTGAGGTACTCCCTGGATAACCGAATTGTGAAGGCAGTTGTCCGATGTATTATATTGAACGGATGTACTCTTAGTAGAGAGAGTAAATTGAAGTACTTGGGTATCACCTTCGTCAGGTGTATGTCTTTAAAAGATCATGTAGCGGGTGTGGTGCCGTCTCCCTGGCGAAGGCGTTAAGGACGCTATTAGTAATCCCGTATACTCACGTATGAAATACAGCTGCGCGAGATTCGGAAGCGGATCGCGTCGCAGTGGTTTCTCACGGAGGTATGTAATACGGTCGTTCAGAAAGCAATGGAAAACCGCTGAACGTAAAACTTGCCAAGACATCAACAGCAGCTGAAAAATAAAACAAAACACGGCTTTGGTGGTGAAGGCTGGTAGCGGACTTAATGCTCTGAGGGCGATGGCAGCAACCGAGGTAGAGCAGAGAATGCTTTTCAGGCTCTTTCAGCGGTTAATCATTTATGTCACTGAGTATGGTTTGGGGCTCCTGACAGTATCAAAGAGTCAGCTTGAAAGGTTGGAGCGCATACAAAATGCGGCCATATGGGTTATCCTGTGGTGCACAAAGGACACACCAATTATATGCATGAGGTTTATCCTGGCGCTACCAACAATGGCGGATAGGCATAGGGTCCTTTAAGCCAAATGGTACCTGAGAGTTGCTGCAGATAGTGATCATCCCCTGCTTGAAGTCATGGATATATTCAAGGGTCATAGACTAAGACGAGGCATGTCCTGGATGGCACAGGCGGAAATACAAGTATCTATACGTCAGGTGTGTGATCTAGAGACCATCAATCGTGAAAAGGATTGGATTGAAGTACCGGAAGACAGGACGGACTGGCACAATGTAATAGCAACACTGTGTCGTGAGTGCAGAGAATAGGCAGCAGGCAGCACATAGTTTGAGGTGCAACAACTGATCCAGAGTAATACACGTCAAGGTGACATAGTGATCTATATTGATGTCTCAGTGGTTACAAACAGACTGAGTGGTTGGGGCTTCATTGCTTAGGCTAATGAACGATTCCTGAAAAAGTAGACTATGGTATATTAGGCTACGACCTCCAGCTTGAGAATAGAGGTGGAAGCAGTCACAGCGGCATTCCGTTGGTTAGAGGAGACCACTGCATCACACATTGTCTTCATCACGGACTCAAGGAGTATGCTTAGTAAGGTAGAAAAAGGAATGTTTCGTGTGGAATGGCTGCTGAACGAGGTGGCGGAGGGCGTATGTGAATGTCCTTAGTGCAGTGATGTCAGTTCTTAGCTCAACTCAACTCAACTCAACTCAACTCAACTAATTAGAAAGTCACAAACAGGAAATAAATGTTGATTTGATTGTGACGTCCTGTACAGGACATGCATATAACTATAATTTTTACTTACATTCAGACAATATATGATTATAATATGTAATCGTACTGTTGCAGATTTTCACACTCCAAAAGTGCAACTCAGGTTTGGGCAATAAATTACACCATATCTAATGAACTCTTCTGTGCACTTCTTTCCTTCGTGTTTTCATCTTCAAGACCAAACTAACAATATAAGACGGTTACTTCGTACAAATAATCTCCCCTTTCTTAACGTCCTGTAGCAAATGTCTCCATGCTAATTTGTTGGGCAAAAATGCAAAATGGTCGGAGCTAGAAAGGACCTCGAAAAAATTAACTAGGTGATTACGTGTTATTTAAGACAGCTCTCTGGCAGCTTTAGCGATAACAATGTCTTTTATATGTTTAAGATCGGATTGTTTGATGTCATTCAAAGTATGCTGTGGGTAGAAAACCAGGGATACTACGTTAAAACGGAAAATGTCACGGAATGTACTTAAAGATTGGAAAATTATGTTGATTTATCATCTTCCTTTAAAATATTGCATTGCCGTAGGGGAAAATGAATGCACTAAAACTATGTGTAGGGGATGGAAAATTACAGGGACCAGGGGAAAATGAGTACCAAGTGTGGTGAGGGGCGGAGTAGGGTGGAGGTTCTGGATAGACAGGCGTTAAACGCATGATTAATAGTGCTTAATGGGTAATGGTTGTTAGAGAAAAGGAATTTCAAGGTGCACTGTAGGTTGAGTAATCAAACAGATAAAAGAAATCCATCCATCATGTGCCATGCCGATAAGTGTGGGCGGTCATGTTTTGCCATCTCATTCGATCACCAGAGTCGTGGATCAGCTCCGTGTTTCTGTCTCGACCATGCCTGTGGCCAAGCCATCCAATTATTTAATTCTTGGTCTACCCTTCGGTCTCCTCCCAAAGTAATATCTGGGATTATATTAGCTACTTAATTAGCATGCACTAGATCCGACTTTAAGAGATAGGGTGACAAACTGTGTGTGTGTATATATATATATATTTAACATGATGTTCTTCAATGTTTCCACCTTCTGTCGTCGATGCAAAGCGGCAGTCTGAATTATTCTGCTAAATCATTTAATTCTCAGTTAATACACTCTTCAATGCCACTAATGATCGTGCAGTACAGAACTAACAGCGCTTTACATTAGATTTAACAAATCGTTTAGGGCACAATGTACAAATCGGTTCAAACATTTTCTGTAATATAATAAGTGCATTTTTTTTTTAATGCGTTTCGCAATGTGCAGGTTAAACAGTTCTGCCATTTTACCAAACTCACCTGTCAAATACTGCAAGAGCACTCAGATAATGAGAGTAGGACTTATATCGAAGACGAGGGTTCTTCATCACTGCAAAGGTCAGCGAGTTCGCTATAAGTCCCACTACTACGATGATGTGCGAGGCGATGATCTTCGTAAACCAGCCCCACCGAGCCGGCATCTCTGGTGCGCCTGGGAAAATACAGATTGTTTTGGTGTGAATAAACTAAGACGAACCGCTGTAAAGCTGTTTTAATGTAAACAATATAAAAGAGCGCGAAGTAATATAGATTTACAAAGCACAATTAATTGTCATTGTTTGTTTTGTATTCTGATCTTTCCTTACTTTTAATTCGGTTGTCATGCCTTAATGTAGTCTTCTCAATATGTATGTGTTGTGTTTTATTGTGTGCTTTTTTGTGCTAATGAAGGTTTGTCGTCTACTCGTCCATTTTATTCCATAATTGTGGTTTGTTTTGGTTTTTTCTTTGTAAAGTTGCATTATTTAGTGTTCTTTCACATCGTTTTGTCATGGTAGATCATCATCTGGAACTTTACAACTGGTCGGCACTTCCCAAGGATAAACTCTGATTGTAAAGACAGTTGATGACTCTTCCGAATGCCACGATGCATGCTGTGTATATGGTGCTGCCTCCATAGTTTTAAAGCCAAACGGCACTCGATGTGGCCAATACCACACCTTCCAAAACCTTTCCGGGTCCTCAGTGGAGGATGGGTCGACCTGGGAGTCCAGGTCATTTCTAAAGACCCCCTAGAGGCGAATTCGGACGCCTAACCTCCGAATAGGTATTCAAGTATTTCGACACATCGTTGTAAATTATCTTTGTGTGATTTCGTTTTTCATCTAATTCCAAAAACACTAATAATTATGTATATTTCTTCCTCTTAATTTCAATAGTTTGTTCATCTTTACTGGATAGTTCACTTATTGCAATGTTCCAATAATCGCTTATCTTTTACCTCGTCCAACCCCAACTGCAGTTATACATCCGTGGTTTGTCAGTCCACATAGCCCCATTTGTTTACTTTGTTTTGCTTTTTCTTTTCCTCTTCTGCCCTTTATCTTCAGCTGGGGCAAGACCCTCAACCAAACTAACCGATTGTCGTCTTATCTTTTCCTATCTTCTGAAGCTCCCTCTAAGTCTTCCCAATATTATTCATCTATGTCTGCAGTTCTCTTCCCCATGTGTTTTAGGTCTCTCGCTAATTCCTTTGCCTTTGTAGCAATATAATCCACGGCCGTCGTGTTAGGCCTATAGCAGTTTTACTGATAAATTTAACCAATGGATCACATGCCACCTTGCAAGTCAAGACCTCTTTGCCAGAAGACCTCTTTTTCATAAGACCCCCACGGCCTTAATTCCCCAGTGTGCACCGCCTAAAGGTGGTAATGGCTTGAACACCCAGCCGGTCATGGGTAGGTTACTAATGTCCTCTCTTCGTCTTCCTTCGTCTTTCCTTCCTAGAGTGTGTCTGTGTGTGTGGGGGGGGGGGGATGCCTTGCCAATCCTGACACTGCAAGCTCGCGGCACCAATTGCAAGGTCTCCCTTGTACATCTCTGCTTCCTAGACTCTTAGACCAATCCTAACACTGGTAAGCTCGCGGCACCAATTGCAAGGTCTCCCTTGTACATCTCTGCTTCCTAGACTCTTAGACCAATCCTAACACTGGTAAGCTCGCGGCACCAATTGCAAGGTCTCCCTTGTACATCTCTGCTTCCTAGACTCTTAGACCAATCCTAACACTGGTAAGCTCGCGGCGCCAATCGTAGAGTCATCCCTTGTACATCTCTGCATCCTAAACTGTTAGATTAGTCCTGACACTGCAAGCTCGCGGCACCAATTGCAAGGTCTCCCTTGTACATCTCTGCTTCCTAAACTGTTAGACCAATCCTAACACTGGTAAGCTCGCGGAACCAATTGCAAGGTCTCCCTTGTACATCTCTGCTTCTTAAACTGTTAGACCAATCCTAACACTGGTAAGCTCGCGGCGCCAATCGTAGGGTCATCCTTTGTACATTACTGCTTCCTAAACTGTTAGATCAAATTCTGTTTCTTGCTTGCGTTGGCTCGTTTTGAACCCTAGCAAAATCAACACACGTGCTGCTACGTCTAGTGCACTGGACTAATATTTGCTTGTAGACTAGCTTTCCCTATAACCAGTGTGCCTAGTCATAAGGCAAACCCACTCCTACTTCTGAGTTATGTGTAATTCATGTCCCCAAGTCACGGATGAGAAGTCAACATTTTAGTCCAAATTACCAGTGTAGGAGTTGAATCCGCGACCTCGACATCAGCGCACCGGATGTGTATGAACGAGCACTGCTCCATTCTGCCTTGCTGACGTCCAAATCAAATGTTTAAAACAGCCTTCTCCACGCCTACGCTGCTTCAAAACTGCAAGAATCTAATCATTTTAAATTAGCCAATGTGCGGCTTTTAATGAAAGCTTTGTAATCGCTGTATTTTAATGAGCCATCTGAGTAGAAAGAAATATTACAATCCTAATTGCCTCCTAATTAAAGAAATGCCCGGATGCACTCACACACACAACTCAATCACAAGCTGTTTGTGTAGAAACCTGGGGAGGAATCATGTACTTTCTATGTAGCTCTGCTATTTCAATAAGCCAAAGGCGAAGATCATTCGTCTAACACCATTCGCCTTTACCTGGCACTGCCATTTAAAATAAATGACGGAACTAACTAGGCAAGAGATATTAATAGCGATAACTAGCGGAAACTGGGACAGCTGGACTACTATGTGGATTTTAAATTGCTTTAAATAAGGTCATCAAACTGGCATATAAGTAAGCAGGATCAGGGATCCGTTTAAACGCTTCAAGGGGCATTGGGTATATGGTGCTAGGCCTATGTTTGAACAGACACATGGACACTAGGTGGGTCATGTGGTCAGCATCACACCGGGCCCCTTAACTTCCCAAGACATTTCATGGTGTACCAATTTTAGCATATGGCAAATAACGAGAATTCCAATCTGATAAAGTATTGTTTGCACATAAATGAAAGTCCATGGAACAATTTTGGTTAGCTTGCAATCTAAAGGATAGGTAATTTAATAAGTACTCATGTTATCAGAATAAACGTTACAAACGATACATTATACAACAAAAAATGTAGGAGGCTGCGCACAGTAATTATCGGTTCACATCTTCTGCGCCCTCAAAGCATTGTAGGCTGTAGACAAAGCAATGCAGTGGGCTCTTCTGGTTTATGTATGGGAATAACATGGTCGGTGCAAGTACCTCTTTAGATTTAATAGTACTTTTAGCAAAATGTATGTTTTAACTTCTGCACAAGATGTGGAGTTAGGAAAGGTATACAAATACATGGGATCATTTTAGCATATGTGAAATAAGCAGAATATTTTGCTGTGATAAATCAATCTATATTTTCCACTGTCACTGAAAATATAAACCTAACAGGATATTACGCAAATGTAGAGGTCAGCATGACCGAATGGGTAAATGCGCGTTCTTAAACATCCAGTGTGCTGATGCCGAGATAGCGGGTTCAACCCCTACACTGGCCCGTTGGACTAACCTGTTGACTTCTCGTCGATGATTTTGAGACGTCAGTAACAAGTGCCTCAGATGTCGGAGTGGGTTTGCCTGATTGCAAGGGACACTGGTAATAGACAAAGCTAATCGACACGCAAAAATCGGTCCTGCACTTGAAATAGCGTGTGTATGGGCTACGCTTGAGTTCAAAGCTAGAGAACGAGAAACAATAAAACGTATGACCCGATGTATGTCCCACTATTAAAACTTCCTCGATTGGACTTCGTCCTGGTATTTCTTTGTATTGTCGGATGTTTAAAAAACACTTCCATTGATTCGGTTTTGATTTTCCGTTGAGAAAGACTTCAGTAGAAGAGTTCAACTTTATGTGTGGGTAGGTGGGTGGGTGTTTGTGTGTGTTTGTGTGTGTGTGTGTGTTGTTGTTGTTTTTTTCCCCCATCCATCGAGCTTCTCGGTCATATTTTGTGCTTTTTCTCGAACTCACTAACAGCTCGGCAACAGTAAACTAAATTTTTCGATACAGAAAATATAAACCTATAGGGCAGTCAACGTAGTTTCACAAGATCGCTCACCGGGTTCGAAAACAGACGCACGCAATTTGGAACCAGACTCCCTAGCGTTGATTTTCACAATGGTATCAGCGTCGAGCGTTTAAAAAGTAATGCCAAACTATTGAACGGGATGTATTCCCCAGGATATATTCCTCACGATCACAAAACATATAAATCTAGTAGGATATTACCAGATGTATACCCCAGGATCACAGAGAAATACATCTAACAGGATGCATGCCCCACGGTCACATAAAATATAAACCTAACAGGATGTATGCCCAACGCTTACATAATATATAATCAGAGTATTACACAATGCATGTCCACAGTTAAACAAATATAAAGCTAACAGGGTGTTACTATATGTATGCTCCATCGTCACATAAAATGCAAACCTTATTGAATATTACCAGATGTATGCTCCATTATCACAGATAATATAAATCTAACATGGTGTATTTCCAATGGTCACATAATATATAAACAGGGCATTGCCCTATGTATGTCCACGTTTAAACAAATATACACCTAACAGAGTGCAACTATATGTATGCTCCAGAATCACATAAAATATAAACCTTATTGGATATTACCCGATCTACGTCACACGATCACAGAAAATATGGAGCCAAACCCCATACCCTGAGTGCAATGTATTGTGCTGCATTTATGTTATATTATTGCTAATACGTACGCCCACCGCCCCTGTCATCTTCAAAGATCCTCTTTTAAGTTTTATGCGCACTTTAACATTGTATATACACTTTTAGCCATACCCACCGTTGAAGATGTCATTTGGTAATGTAATGGTTAATCAACGATAAATCCCCTATTCATACTCCGAGAGGATTCAACGCTCTCCTTTTTTGCATTTGCGTGTGCCCTTGAGATTTCTCACATTGTAAATTTTGCTAGATGTCGTGGGACGTTAACAGTGTGACGAAAATAAAAATACAACCTTTGACCTTCTTGTTTTAACATTAATTCATTCAAGTTCTAAACAAATAAAAATGGCCTTCTTTCTCTAAGGAATAAGCAATTTTCCTGTCCAGGGTTATCAATTGGAAGCTTCGCAACGCAAATCGCTAGAGATGATCATTCTATTTACACGAACTCTCTAACGATGGGTACAGTCAGCTCTTATTTAGATGTATTCCTTCTTGGACACCCTGGTACATCATCATCATAATCATGTGTCCAGCAAACTTGCAAAAGGCGTACATGTCTCTCCACAGGTCGCAGCTAATAATGTTCTGAGGGGCTTCTATTGATTATATTCGTCCAAGCCATCGACTGTGTGCAGCAAGCATAAAAAGCATAACTTATATTGCCTGATTCTTCTATCGCTGGTCTTTTCATTTGTCAAAATATTAATTATCTCTGTTCTCGTTATATGAGCAAAGGAACTCTTTGTTTCCTTCCCATAAATGTGTTTACTGTACTTAGCTAAATTTTAAAACTTGTGTCTACAACTATCTCAAACGATTAAATTAGTCGGTTGTTGTCATTCTTCTTTCCTTATGTGTATATGGTACACTAGTCAACACATTTGCAAAACATTATTTGTATCAGAATTTAAATACACCATTACTTATTGATTTTGACATGCTGATTTCAAATATCATACTGGAATTACGAAATTGGCCATGAGTGTATGTAATAATGAATTTACATTACAGTAAAACAAAAATACGAGTAAATGGGCATATTCTTAAGCAAATGAACCGATACTGTTATCTCGGAACAGTCATAACATCTGATGGGAGATGCCTTGAAGAGATTAGAACAAGAATTGCCATTGCGAAGGTAGCCTTTTGCAAGATGAAAAACATACTGACCAATAAAAAGATATCAATTGAAACGAGAAAAAGAGTGTTGAAGTGCTACATAGAACCTGTACGTTTGTATGGATGTGAAGCCTGGACAATGAGCAGTCAAGCTGAAAAACGTGATGGTATGGGAGCAGGTCGTACAGAAAGCAATGGCAAACTACTGAACGTAAAACGTGCCAAGACATCAACAACTGCAGTAAAATGTTTGTATTGACAACGATGTCTTGTAAATATGGAGGGGGTGGGGGGGGGGGGGGGGGGGGTTGGGGGGGGGGGGGGGGAGAGAGAAAAATAAATAAATAAATATATATGTATATATATATATATATATATATATATATATATATATATATATATATATATATATATATATATATATATATATATATATATATATATATATATATACACACACACACTAGCTGACCCGGCCCGGCTTCGCCCAGTTCCTGGTGGGGAGCATCTCATTTAATTCATATAAGTAGTCATATAAGTTCTCGTTCCCGTTACCGACTGTCTGTCTGTCTGTCTGTCTGTCTGTCTGTCTGTCTGATCCGGCCCGGCTTCGCCCATCCCCTGATGGCGAGCATCTCATTTAATTCATATAAGTAGTCATATAAGTTCCCGTTCCCGACTGTCTGTCTGTCTGTCTGTCTGTCTGTCTGTCTGTCTGTCTGTCTGTCTGTCTGTCTGTCTGTCTGTCTGTCTGTCTGTCTGTCTGTCTGTCTGTCTGTCTGTCTGTCCGTCCCTCCCTCTCTGTCTGTCTGTCTGTCTGTCTGCCTGTCTGTCTAATCATTTATTGGTTGCAGTTAGAACAACCTTAGATAAACGAAGACCAACTTACAAAAAGCATTAGAAAGAGCACTTGAAAGATCTTTACATCTTCCCCCAACAATTAACTTGGGTAAATGGAGCGGCGGCAGCAGCATCAGCAGAAGAAGGAAAAGGAGGAGTAGACAACTGCAGCGAAAAGGTGGGTCTGTCTATCTATCTGACCCGGCGTGGCTTCGCCCAGCTCCTGGCGGGTAGCGTCTCATTAAATTCATACAACAAAAAAAGTAACTTAAAAGAATGTCCTTCCACACACCATCCATTATTTTTAATGAAAACTCTTTCTAATCACCTGCATGACTACATTAACTTCTTAAGCAAAAAAAGATGAGTTACAATGTTATGCATTGTGCATTATTTTTATGAAAACTTTGAAAATGCCTTACAGATTGTATCATTATTTATTATAACTCATATGCCGGTACATAACTATGGACACAGAGTTTATAAATCTTTGAAAACGATGCCACAATATGACTATAAGTTATACAGAAAAGTTATGCCCCTTGAAATAACATTTACAGAGTTAGGTCCCCTGAGATATATGAAATTATAATGAAAAATGAAAAATGAAATAATACTGAGTAAGCAGGCGATTTCACACTAAAAAAATATCACAGTTGGCAGCTCTAGAATGAAAGGAAGGCGTGTAGAAAATTTCATCTCAATCGGATGGACCGTTCGCGAACGCATAAAGGACATACATAAATACGGAGATTCGCCTTTTATATATAAGATATAAACATAAACTTAATCACCTGAACATGGGGAAATAGTGAAAATCATTACTTATAACTTAACATAGCAAATACAAAGGTAATGCATACAGATAAAACTACTATGGAGAAAGAAATATATGTTAATGAGGAAAGATTGGTGGTGGGGGGAAATTTTTAATATCTTGGTCATTGATTACTAACAATGGTGACACAATGTAAGAAATTAAACGGCGACTATCAGTTGCTCTTCAGAGACTAAAACAAGTGCATAAATTATGGAGTTGGACATATAGAACTATAAAAATTAGATGTTTAAAAGCATGCATTTTTCACATTGCAACATACGCCTGTGAGACCTGGACACTTACTAAAAAGCTGAACAGCGCATAAATGCCTTTGAATACAAATGTTATAGATGGGTTCTAAGAATATCTTGGGTAAACAAAAGAACAAATGCATGCATACTTCAAGAGCTGAATATTTAAGAGGGTTGGCTATTAAAGACGATACAACAAAGACAATTGAAATATGATGAACACTTGAAACGCCATGAAAGTTTGGAGAGAATAATAATGGAGGGGCATATGCCTGGGAAGAGAGGAAGAGGAAGGCCAAAGATAAGATGTGTGTAGGATGTGGAGGATGATCTCCAGATGGGTGTATCGGACGCGGGATATCTTGCTTGTGAAGGTTGCTCCGGAAGGTTGTTATGGGAGCGAGGTTCTGCAAAGGACACGCTACTGAATGTGTGTGTGTGTGTGTGTGAGAGAGAGAGAGTGTGTGTGTGAGAGAGAGAGAGAGTGTGTGTGTGTGTTTGTATGTGTGTGTGTGTGTGTTTGAGCAGGTCTTAGTCAGATATGACTGAGCTACCGTATAACAGTAGACGGTACCTCCTTTTTTCTGTTTACGCCGAATGTTCGGCGGCGCTTACCTTACCCGACACCTTACATTATGCCAACGGCTTCTGGCGGAAGAGCGCAATTTGGAGGGTACAAGCCTGAACCTGGTGCGAGGAAACGCAATCTAAACACAACATGTCATAGCAAGGCAGACAAGGCCCTAAGCTTTTGTTGGCAGCTGATCTACGATCGAAGCTCCGACAGGCGGACAGTTAGAGCAATGATTTGCTGAGCCGGCAGCTTCTGCAGCTTGTCTTGTTCCAGATGTATTGGTGTACCTTTCCCCTGGAGTGAACTAGGCAGGCCGAGAGAGGGATCAATCATGCTGCATGGGCAACACATGGTCTCTATAATTTAGCCCAGGTAGTGTGCTGTGGAGAGGTATAACTCCATCCCTGGTCTTAACCGGTCTCGGAATCAAAGCGAGGGGTAGCAGTTACGGGTTATAAGTCCTTGTCAACTGGCGTAGACATGGGGTGCCACGGATTGCCTCTGACTGTGGGAGACACCTACAGGTGTCACTGATCAACTGCCGCCCGCCTCAAGCTGAGCAGTCCCCGGCCAATTGGCTGCTGATCCGCCACAGCCTGCCTGCTTCAAAGGGTAATTGGGACTAGGACACAATATGATCGCAGTCTGTAAAACCAATGCACCTTCTACTACTAAAAAGAAAAATATAAACCTCAAGCTACGGCTTGCAACCTGGAATGTGTGAACCATGTGTCCAAGTGAGTAAAACGGCTGTGATTGATGCCGAACTCAATCGTCTCAACAATGATATTGCTGGCCTGCAGGAGACTCGCCTCGCGGAGGAAGGGTCACTCAGGGAAAACAATTACACCGTTTGTTGTTGTTGTTGTTGTTGTTTTGTTTTTTTTGAAAGGTAGAGGGCAGGCAGAAAAGGGGCAACGTGGTGTGGACTTTGCAGTGAAGAATTCGCTACTGGGAATGATTGAAATTCCAGCTGGAGGTAATGAAAGAATATTATCCCTGCGCTTGGCAACCTCTTGTGGTTTTGCCAAAATAATCACCTCATATGCATCGACACTCACTTCCTCAAATGATGTTGAAGAAGGATTTGGTCTATGAGGAGATAGACTCTGTGATCAAGGCAGTTCCAAAATTTGACTACATTTATATGCTCAGTGATTTCAATGCTCGTGTGGGCAAGGACTCGTAGTTCATGGCCAGTGTGTCTTGGAAAATACATCGGTCGCATGAATGAAAATGGGCAAAGCTGCTGGAGCATTGCACCAGCAATTACCTAAGTATTACAAACTCCTTTTTAAAACAAAAGAGGTGAATAAGGTCACATCGGACACATCCAAGATCCGGCCTCTAGCATCAGCTGGACTTCATCATCGCACAGAGACAACATCCGAGCCAAACATCATTAACTCAAAGTTCCCAAAGTGCTGATTGTGATACGGATCATTCTTTGGTTGTTGCAAGGGTTAGACTGAGACCAAAGAGAATCTACACAGCTAAACACATATTTAGCCTCAGGATTAATGTTGTTAATACCTACGATCCTGATAAGTGCTTTGAGTTCCAACAGCAACTTGAAGACGCTTTCACTGATACATCAGAAAATTTTACAACAAGTGAAAAGTGGGATAAACTCAAGGAAACTCTTTATAAAACAACGGCACTGTGGATCATAAGAGGCAGGACTGGTTTGCAGTAAACAGCCAGACACTGCAGCCCTTGACTGATAAAAAGAATATAGCTCTCTTAAGAAACAATGAAAGGACAATGTGGAACACTCTCAGTAAGCTTAAGCAAGCAAGGAAGGATGTGTAAAAGGCTGCCAGGCAGTGTGCAAATGACTATTGGATTAAGTTATGTGAGTCCATTCAAAATGCAAGTGATAAGGGAATCACCAGAAGCATGTATGAAGGGATAAAGAAATCCTGTGGTCCAATTATCAAAATAAGTGCACTACTGAAAACCTTGACTGGATAAATCATCACTGAAAAGAAACGGCAGATGGATAGATGGGTCGAGCACTATTTGAAGCTTTACTCAAGTGAGACCAAGCTGGCGGATGATGCCCTCAACGCCATAGAGGCCCTGCCAACTCTTGACCACCTGGACACACTTCCCACCATAACAGAAGTTAAGTGTGTTATAAATGAACTTGCACCCGGCAAGGCTTCAGTTAAGGATGGGATTCCAATAGATGTTATCAGGAGTGGGCAAGACACACTCACTCTACAGATCCACTAGTTAATAGAGCTATGCTGGCGAGAAGGACAAGTACCACATGATTTCAAAGATTCAAGCATCTTAACACTGTACAAGAACAAGGGCGATCGGAGCGACTGTAACAACTATAGGGGTATCTCACTTCTGAGTATTGTTAGGAAAGTATTTGCCAGAATTGTTCTGCGCAGACTTCAAGTCCTGGGAGATCAAGTCTACCATGAATCACAGTGTGGCTTCCGACAGAACCGGTCTACTATTGATATGATATTATCACTGCGACAAATGCAATAAAAAGGCCGTAAACAGAATCAATCACTGTTTATTGCCTTCATCGACCTCACATAGGCATTTGATTGGGTCAGTCGTGAGGGTCTGTTCAAGGCACTAAAGAAGATTGGCTGCCCACCAACTCTTCTGTCCATTGGGGAATCGTTCTACTTAGAAGAACTAAATTATACACAGGCATGAAGGGTATAATCAAGTTTGAAGGTGCAACTTCAAAAGTGTTTGAAATCAAATCAAGAGTAGAGTTAAGCAAGGTTGTGTACTAGCCCCCCCCCCCCCCCCCTCCCCTTTCCACCCCCACCCACCCACCCACCCACCCTTTTTGGAATATACTTTTCACTTCTACTGAAATATGCCTTTCGTGATCAGAATGGTGGTATATAAATTCACTCACGCTCAGATGGCAGCCTCTACAATGCTCAGAGATTGAAGGTCAAGACCAAAATTAGGAGGGTACTGATCAGAGAGTTGGTTTTTTACAAATAATGCTGCAATTACGACTCACTCTGAGGAAGAATTGCAACGTCTACTTATCTGCATTCTCCAATGCTTGTTCTGCATTTGGTTTAACAATTAGCAA
>JACEFZ010009490.1:385000-407500 GCA_014155875.1 Cepaea nemoralis
GGAAAAGAGGGCGGCCATGAACGAACGAATGAACGAACGAACAAACTTTATTTTCAAAGAGTTAAGACCTGAGGAATGACATGAGGAATTGGCAGAGGGTGTGGAGAGCAACCAATTAAGTTGACACAGAATTGGAAGAGGCTGAAAGATATAAAAAAAAGTAAAGGTGCAGGATTTTAAACTCCAGGCAGCAGAGGCAAAGAGGATTAAGTGGGAACAGTTTATCAATGAAGTCGGTGGGGATGTGACATTGGGAAAATTCTGGAGGCTGCACCGGCAGATGAAGAGACAGGCGATGCCTGGTACACATGGTACCGTTTATGATGATAACAACTAACCTATGACAACTGACAAGGACAAAGGTGAGGCATTTCTTGCACGTTTTTTTAAAACAGACGGATCAGCAAGATATGGCTATTAGAGATACCGTCCAGAGAAGCCTTGTCACTGGTCACTAGGAAGGAAGACTATGCGATTAAAGTGAAGGACATTATAAAGGGTACTGAAGCTGGCTAAAAACACAGCGCCAGGTCCGGATGGGGTGAAGTACTCACATATGAGGAAAATAAATGATGGGGAATTAGAGGAGTGTCGCGGAAAAACTTGATAGTTTCGATCGATGTCAAACAAGATCCGACATTCGTCTACAAAAACAGGCAATCCTTCGATGAGCAGGGGACTGAGGAACAAAATACGTCGCGAAAACTGTCTGCACACGGTCGGCATTTCTGTATGATGTGGGTTGTTCGAGAAACGTACAATGGCGCCATCCGTCTACAAGGTGGTAGGCAGCCTTTAAAGTTGTAGACGGAAGGTCTGGACAGACGTCGGATGGATTCTGTGATGTGGGGAAGGATCCCCTGGCTCACCGACAGACAGGACTTTTATTGTACGAGACAAAGATTTCCCCGTTGAAAGCAAAATAGACGGCGGATTGATTCCAGTCAGTCTAAAACAGGGAGAAAGCCAGACTCTGGACTGATTAGCGTCTAGACTTTTTGGTGACGTCACGCAAGCCCCGATATAAACCAGTTGTGGTAAACAAGTTGAAGTGAGTCGACCAAAAATTCTGAAGTGTTAAAGATCCGCGCAGTATTCCGAGTTGTGTTAATTGAAAGAGACTATAGTGTCAAAATGTTGATATTTATCGGTGGACATAGATCCAGTCTGTGATTGCATAGTCTCAATCATCAACCGGAATAGGCATATGGTAGTCTATTAATCATATCTAACTTAGAGTATGATTAGGAATAGAGTACAGTACTGTGCGGTGATAGAATGTTCTATAAGTGCGGTGCTAGAAAGTATTATAGGAGCGTCGGCACTAGTAACCTATTGTGTAGCTTTAACTGGCTTGTGTAATATATCATTTAACTCAGGGAGTTAAGGACAATGTAGTGGGATAATAATTAGAGAGATTGAGGATGGTTGGGAGGGATGAAGGGAATGTGAAATGGTAGGATCTTCCAGTAGGGCATCTGCTGGGTTTCTATCCGTTTCCTTTAATCTTTCCTTGTGTTTCCTTGTCTCAGACCAATGTGATGAGCTATTTGGCTGTATGACAGAGTTCGGTTCTCTGTTATAGATCTGAGTGCTGCTATCGGCCTACACTCACCTAATTAAGGTCAGAATTGAATTGCTCTCACCAGGGGATTCTCTATTCTACAGGTTCCAATTACAGGTCTACTTGTTGATGGTGATACGATATACTACCAAGAAGTTAGTATCAAAGTTGAAGAAAAGATGGCTCACGGATGGAAGACAGACGTTACTGAAAGGCTGTACACTGGGCTCATGGCCTAGTTGGTCTGCAGAAACCTGACTTCTGCTGAGCAGGAATTGATTAACATATGTGTGATTTTTTCCTTGAGTGATATGCTACATCACCGTAGATTAAGAACACTATACGTAACACATATACCAATATATAACTACCTGGAACAGTAATAGGTTGTTTTTTTCATATGGGAAAAATTGTATAACCAGTGACTTATGAACAGTTATATTTACCCATGTGACATTTAAGTCATTGAAAAGATTCTCTGATCAATAAACATTATTGAACAGTGTAAATTCACGGTGTTTGCTAGAGTGAAGATCAATATCGAACAGTGTCTATCATTGATGACCAGCGTCCTGATTGTTCGAGAGTGATCTGAGAAAGTTGTCACGTGGCCGGAGAAACATCTTCTTGGTGAGGTTTTCTGTCCGGAATACATGGTGCTGTTGTGTGCTCAGCACAGTGATGTAACTAACTTTGCTCCTGTTTCATTGGTCTGATTCTACATACACATTAGAATATTCGACACACATTCTACACATTACACACACACATTTCTCACACACATACTCTTTGCTTTAATAAATTATTTGTTGTATTTATTTGTTAAAGCTAGAGTTGTTGAGTATGTTGTGTTGGGGAAGAATGAGAGGGGGCATGATCCAGGGGTGAGTGAGAGTAAGAAAGAGGTGTCTACAGACTGAAAGAGTTTGTGGACGGATTCTGGTGGTTTCTCTAGGACAATAATATTGGGTTAATAAAATTGTGGGTGTTGATTCCCCTCACTCCAGGGACGACACTAAAGTAATAAAGGATTACTACGACAAGGAGATGGCTCTTTGTTTCAACATAAGCATCAATACGGCGGAAATACCCCACAATTGGCTGCAGAGCTACCTGGTCCCACTCCAAAGCAAGGTAAGGATCATTCCAGAGTTAATGGATACCGAATCATAACCCTGCAAAATACGTATGGCAAAGTCCTCGAAATGATAGTAGCACGCAGGCTGCAGCGACATTTGGAAAGTCGTAATCTGCTCTTCCCCCTCCCCCCACCCCCTAAAGACTCGGGAGTTACCGGCCTGGGAAGGACACCTGGGCCAATGCTGCAACTTTTGCATTTGATAACCAGGAGACAGTGGCGGAAGCTCTTGGCCTGGAGGATGCGTATAATGTTAGATGGGTTGCGGCAGTGCTTTATGAGCGTAAGGTTGCACTGCGCATGGGTTCCTGGACTTCTGAGCCCTGTACTACTACACCTGGGTTGCCGCAGGGATTTTCTTTGTCTCCAGTGCTCTTTAACGTCTACACCAGCAAAATCGCAGCTATTGAGACACCAGGTGTGGGTAGAATCTTGGCATTTGCAGGTGATGTGCTGGTGTACAAACAGAGCAGAAACAGGGCCAGTTTGGCGAAAGAATTACAGTTGTCAGTAAACAGGTTAGCGGAGTGGTGCAGGGACACAGGGGCCATTATACACCCAGACAAGGCATCGGTTGTGTGGTACTCCCTGGATAACCGGATCGTGATGCCCCATATATGATGTTAAATGGATGTCCTCTTAGTTGAGAGAATAAATTTAAGTACTTGGGTATCGCCTTTGACAGGTGTTTGTCTTTTAAGGATCATGTGGAGGCCTTGGTGGTGAAGGCTGGTAGGGGACTTAATGCATTGAGGGCTATGGCAGTAACCGGGGTAGATCAGAGGATGTTGTACATGCTCTTTCAGCAGTTAATAATTTCTGTCATCGAGCATGACAGTATCAATGAGCCAGCTTGAAAGGTTGGAGCGCATACATAATGCTGCCATGAGGTTAATCCTGGGGTGCACAAAGGACACACCAATTATATGCATGAGGCATATCCTGGCGCTACCAACAATGACGGATAGGTATAGGGTCCTTCAGGCCAAATAGTACCTGAGAGTTTCCGCAGATAGGGATCACCCGCTGCATGCAGCAGTGGATATGATCAAGGGTCATAGACTATAATAATAATAATAATAATAATAATAAGTCTTTATTTTCAAAGGGTTAAGAATTGGGCACGCAGGCCCGTCTGACATTCTGCCCTTCTTCTCTATTTCCTCTCATACATTCTTTCATTCAACATCACTTATGAAGCAACTTTTGACAACAAAAGAACATTAAAACGCATGAAAAATAATCAATAACAAATGACTCACTGAGGCAGTGTTTAACATGGGCATTATAAATACCTAAGGAGGGTGTAACGTGCCATACATAAGGGAATTTTTTTGGCTAGTTGTCGTTTGAGATAAGTTACCATTATTGTCTTTTTTGTGTTATTTGTTATGGCGGAATGTAGTCTGTACTAAGGTAGTGTTCAAACAGGTTGCGAATGTATGTATCATGATTGGTGGTGTCTTTGATTTCTTGTGGAAGATTGTTCCACAACTGAGCAGCAGAGTATGCTAAGCTTGTTTTATATAAGTCTATCCTAGGTTTAGGGACATGAAGTATATTTAGTCGTTCGCTATGTCTAGCGTTATATTTAAACAATGGCCAAAGGTAGCTTGGAGCATTTTGAAATAGGATTTTGTGAATTAGTTTGGTCTTATTAAAAAGCAGGCGCTTGTGGAGTGGCAGTAACCGGAGACGTTTATATAGGTTAGAGTTGTCGGTAAGCTTTTCACCATTAATTAAACGCACTGCCCTTTTCTGGAGTGAATATAGGCGTTTTGTTATTGATTTGGAGCATCCATCCCAGACTGTGGAGCAGTAATCAATATGTGTTTGTATATGAGAAAAGACAAGATAGGTCCTGGATGGCACAGGCGGAATTGTCTATACGTCAGGTGTGTGATCTAGAGACCATCAATCGTGAAAGAGAATGGGTTGAAGGATCCAGACGACATCACGGACTGGCACAATGTACTAATAACACTGGGTCGAGAATGGGCAGCGGGCCGCACTGAGTTTTAAGTGCAACAGCTGATCCAGAGCAACACACCATCAAGGCGACATAGTCATCTACACCGATGGGTCAGTGGTGAAAAACAGACGTAGTGGCTGGGGCTTTATTGCAAAGGCTAATGGACGAGTCTTGAAAAAGAAGAGTATGGCATATGAGACTACGACTTCCAGCATGAGAAAAGAGGTTGAGGCAGTAACAGCGGCATTCCGGTGGCTAGAGGAGACCACTGCAACACACATTGTTTTCATTACGGATTCTAAGAGTATGCTTAGTAAAGTGGAGAAAGGAATGTTTCGTGTGGAATGGCTTGCATAGCTTCAGAGGTCACAGATTGTGAGAATTGTATGGATATTTTGCCCTGGCCATACGGGGGTAGGGGGGAATGAACAGGCTGATAGGCTAGCAGGGAATGCATTTCTTGGTGGTAGTCTACCTATGGACAAGAGGAAGTTGATCGTGCGCTTGTGGGACCAGGTGGAGAAGGCGGAGGAACAGATTGAGAACCCATATGTGGGAAGAATGAGATTGCGGGGGAACGGCAGAGCTTCTGGAAGAATCTTAAAACTGAGAGGGAAGACCAGGAGAACTTCTAATCAGATAGCGGTTGGAACAATTAGTAGTATGACTCTTTGCTGGCTGTTGAACGAGAGGACGGAGCACGTATGGGAATGTCCTAAGTGCAGTGATGTCGGTTCTTAACTCAATTCAACTCAACACAACTCAACTGATGCAAGTTATGGGGACCGAAGAATTATATAAACAGAGACCAGAAGGCAGACAGCTCTAGAGAAGCAGTTGACCAATTACATTAAAATATATATAGAGGACGAGAAAAATAGTAAATAAGCAGGACCTTAAGAAAGACACAACAACTATTGATTTAAAATAATGAATCAATGAACCGTGAACAAAAGCAATGTATTAGCTTTCAGCAAGAATAAAACAAGCTGCAGTTTTTACAAAATTAAAGGCAAGAACAGTTGCAATCATGAACCAACTGTTCATTATTTCCCATTCTTCATGACAAAGCTGGCATGTTTGCGTGTCGTGACACTAATTCTCTTATTACCAAGACGTTGTGGCCATTTTGGAAAATCTGAACGACTGCAGCTGTTGATAAGAACATGCGCTATCCTGACGTATGCAGGTTATCTTCTGCCGCAGCAGTTCGTATCGTTTACTGTCCTCATAATTCTCAATATAACCTGGCATAATTACCGCAAGCCTCAGTTAGCTGTAAGTCATGCCGAGGCAGTTTCATATCAGTTACTGGGACAGAAGAAATATGTCGACTCGCACGACAAATATGTTAGCCTGCTGATGTGTATGTGCATGTATGTATGTGAGTGTGCTGGTGTATGTATATGTGTGTGTATGCGTGTGTGTTTGTGTGTGTTAACATACAATATGAATAACGAGTTTACTTCGACTTTTTATCAGCGCTCTAAGATCTATGACTGAACATCAAGACATAATTAAAAGTGAAGGTTGCATTCCTTTTGTACCGCTAATAACCGTGGTGTTCATAGATGAGGATATTCACTGATCACAAGCAATAGGTCTAAACATCAACACATAAAAAGCAGAGATAATAAGAGTGTATAAGGTTAACAGTAGTCTGACTATTCCTTGCAAACATCACATTCAAGTTTTGGAATCACACGGATATACAAACAGCAACTGAACGAAGAAGAAGGAGAAGAAAGGTGAACAAAGGAGTATAAGGTAGAAAACCGGTAGGGGTGTGACTATTACGTTTCCTTCAGGCCTAAAGTCTTATTTTTGAAGAGGCAGATATTTCTTTTCATTTGATCAACCTAGCCTAAAATAGGTTAAAGGAAATATCTTAGGAAGTATACGTATCGTTATGATACTAATCCTATTATTCATCGTTTGCAGTTCGGTCAATTAAAATATAGTGCCAGAACCATATATTCAGTAAGACCCAAAACGTGATAGAAGTGGTCTTTACTCTGGGTATTGGTATATAGATTAGAGATGCGAAGCACAGTGCTAATAAGTAAAATGCATTAAAACATTCATTAACTGGTGCCTATTGAGAATATTACGTGCTAACATTATATGACAATATCACTAATGTATGGTGCGTGGACACAAGAGAATAAGTTCTATTTAATCAGCCAGGACAATGCTGTTAGATTGGACACCTTGGAAAAGCGCATATGTATATGATATATATATATATATATATATATATATATATATATATATATATATATATATATATATATATATATATATATATATATATATATATATATTCATGTGTTGTAATATTCTATGACTATGCAGTGTTTCCCTGGAGGGATTCTTCTTAATGTGAATTCCTGCCTGCTGTCTATTACGAAAATTCAGCTAGTTTTTGTGAGCCTGTTTAGACTACGAAGCGAGTGTGATGTACTAAATTAGGTCTACCTCTATAATGTTATTTTCCTGGTGAACGATCTCCTGTATGTTCCCAATTATCAATGGATCGGGTGTGAATCTAACGTTAGTGTGCATTTAATCTGTCGTTATTTTCAAATACACAGCCAAGGTTAAGTTAGCCGGATCTGTGGCGAAAGTGTTACGCCTTAACAATTCTTATTCCTCCATACAGCGTTCGAAACACAGCTACAGGCGATTTGGAAGCAGAATGCATTGTGTTGTTTTTCACATAGTGGTATGAGTTCCGGTCGTTCAGAAAGCACTGGCAAACTACTGAAAGTACACATGCCCAGGAATAGTAAACAGCCAAAACATCCTGGAGTTGACTTTAAAGGCTATGCAACTAACATCCAAGGTATATCTATTCAACTCAATGTCTTCCGTGTGATGACCATTCTTCAATACAAATACTTATTTCATGTAGTTATTGTAATCGATTAAGCGCTCGTGAACATAATTAAAATGAGTATTTAAACGCTCGTGTTTTTTTTTTTTAAATACTGTTTCAGTTATATTATTTATTTCAGTGTGGTTTTTTTTTTTTTTCCTGCAATTAGAATTCCTTAATAAAGCTACGTATTCCGCCTAGCTGTCGTTAACTAAACGTTTTATTTTCTTGATCAGTGACAGTTATTTTAACATCCGTAATCTGTGTTTGAAAATGGACACTGCTGGTAACAAAATTATTTTTTTGTTCGGTTATACAAGTTTTAAATTATAACCTTCATATATTGTTTGTTGAAAATGATAACAACAGGAAAGTTACATGGGAAGAGAGACTAGACATTCATATCAATCAGTAAATCATGTGCCATGCCGGAAAGCGTGGGCGGTCATGACTCGCTATTTCACTCGATCACCAGAGTCGTGCATAGATATTTATATAGCGTTTCATAAAGGAACATCTGAGTCGGAAATGACATTCAGAACGAGCGATTACAGTCCCGACGAACACCACACGGCATGAAGTATAGAAGAAAGATTTTAAAACTTAAATAACAACCCACACTGTGTATCGATCGCCTCGGTAGCGTTTTAGCTTGGCACTCGCCTGCCGATCCGGTGGACATGGGTTTAATCCGCGGCTGATCGAATTCCAAGTTTTAAAACTTGACCTGGTTGACCCAGACTCAAATGTGTACCAGCAATGTCTTTTGGGAAGTGGTACTGCACACATCACCCACCGATTGGCGGTTGGTCAATTGGTCTAGCACTGTGCACCCGATGTGCCTTAGGGCGATTAAACGGGTCCTTTAATATTGTTATCTACATCATGTAATGAGAGCGTACGTTCACACATTAGGATTCTTAATCCTCAAAGGAATGCTCGTTTTCTACATCATGTAATGGGAACGTGTTTTCACCCATTCGGATTCTTAATTCTCCAAACGAATGTTAGTTTTCTGCATCATGTAATGGGATCGTGCGTTCACACATTAAGATTCTTAATCCTGAAAGGAATGCTAGTGTTCTACATCATGTAATGGGATAGTGCATTCACATATTAGGATTATTAATCCTCAAATGAGTGCTAGTTTTCTACATCAAGCAATGGGATAGTGCATTCACATATTAGGACTCTTAATCCTCAAAGAAATGTTAGCTTTACACATCAAGTAATGGAAGCGTGCATTCACACATTAGGATTCTTAATCCTCAAAGGAATGCTAGCTACCACAAACCCAGAATAAGTATCTGCCTTAGAGAATTAACAGCCATGTATATTTTGCACTGTCCGATTCTCAACACTAGCCAATATTCCATAACATAGTCCCACGTGACTTCTTTTTAACACAAGCATAACATCATTTCCCTCGTGTAATCCTTACTTTAATCCTACTCTATTTCTTCCCTATTAAGAACGTTTCTGCAGAGAATGGTGTCTATCTTCACTGTCACCGACTAG
The DNA here is from genome assembly GCA_014155875.1 of Cepaea nemoralis. Taxonomy (NCBI): domain Eukaryota; kingdom Metazoa; phylum Mollusca; class Gastropoda; order Stylommatophora; family Helicidae; genus Cepaea; species Cepaea nemoralis. Next base: position 394,071 of record JACEFZ010009490.1, read on the forward strand.
CGTTTGTGTAATAGAATGCTCTTTATTATATATATATATATAGCAGATGGACAGATGGGTGATATATATATATATATATAGAGAGAGAGAGAGAGAGAGAGAGAGAGAGAGAGAACACATACGTAAATGTACATTCAATCCTCGTTTTCGAAATTCTCCCACTTGTACGATTTCTTTATATTTATAATAGTGTTTTGGTTCGCGCTACAAAATAGAAAACAATCATTGCCAGAATTTAACTGACATTAAGTAAATGGGACTAGCTAACTAATGACATTACCTGAACACATCTCGCCACCACATTTTACCTTATTTCTGAACTAGTGGTAATTTAAATTTAAAATGTTTGCATATCCTTTACAGGACATCGCTGTCAACATCAGCATCTTTCAGCCGACTGTTGATTTCTTAGCAAGATTACTCTCAGTAGTTTGCCATTGGTTTCTGAGCGGCCGGCTCATATACCCGTAAGTTAATGACGCGATTCGAACCACTGCTGATTCTCACGGTCGTCACGTTACTTATGAGAGTATACGAGATTACGGAGAAAAGTTGCTAACCTCTAGGCCAGGAAGCCGGCAGTGGTAATTGGGAGATGTTATTTTACGATGTGTTTATAAGTGTTTCCCATCAGAATATGTAGTTCAGAACGTACAGCTTCATTTGTTTAGCGAATCTTTAACAACATGAAAGAGAAACTGTGGTCATTGTCTAAGATCCTGACAAATTATTAAACAATGCAAAACCATGAATATAGTTCAGCTGTACACAATACAATATCGGAAAACAAAGGACTTTGCTGCGATACTTCATCCGCAGATAAATACAAGAAAGGACAATAAGATATAAACCACAACAGGGACTATATTACCGAATAACCATCAGGATAAGGAGAAAGGCCGACACATAAAACAAACAAAATAATGTGTACTATTTATCTCAGTCTCAGAATATGGAAATATTAAATTGGTTCAGCGCACAAGTTGGAAAGGAAGGTGTGAATGATGAATATGGTTTGGGAATAAGAAACGAATGAGGAGAAGCATTGTTTGAATGGGTAACAGTAATTTATAAACCTGGTTTACACAACACAACAAAGAGACGGCTGTACGCTTGGAAACGCCCTTGTAAGAAAGCATTCTCTGAGTACTGAATTGGTGCTGCAGTCTTTTCTGACATGGATAAAAATAGCACGGCCTGTTTAAATGCCACGTATGTTAAACATAATTTTATCGTGTGTGATCGAACAGGCCGTAATAAAGAGCTGCCAGAATATTACACAGTTTGAAATTATATCCACAACAGTCAGACAGAGAATTCAGTTAGCTGTATGTCTTTTACAGTGCATAGGTATCAACCACAATATTCTTTGGCTGTTTGTGATTAACCTGGAAATTGTTCTGTAAGTTGTTTCTCATTGCTTTCTGAACGGTCAACGTCCATACCATCGAAATACAACGCAAGGCGGTCAGCTTCCAAATCGTCTGCAGAAGATTTACACCTTCAACTCAGTATGTCGGGGAATTGTGAAACGTTTTCACTGCCACTAAGCCACAGTATCGGCCAGACAGAAAGTACTGAATTCTATTATGGATTTTTTCCCCTGATATATAACATTGAATCTGTGGAGTTGAAAAGCAGCCTAGAACAAGGTATGTGACATCCGAGAAGTGCTCTCTGAGACGAATGCTGCGAATAGCTAGGACAGCCAGAATAACTAACAACGACTAAGGAAAGAAGACCATAATGTACAACTTTTCCATCATTGGCACCTTACCGTTTTGACAGATGATAGTTTGTGCTTCAAAAAGGCATAATAACTTTTACCCAAGGCGGTAGCGAATGTGACTGATACGGTCAATTCGCGCTGTAAATGTTCGTTCACAGTGGGTGCATGTGAACACGTGGTCATTTCCACCATAATGCGCCATCTTACGTCTCACACACTTTATGTACAACTATAAAACGTTATACACAGTGTTCATGTAATAGAAGGGTGGTATTGAATATGTTGAAGAGGAGAAGCAGGCCGCCATAAATTATTCTTGATGATTCTAAATGATGTCATTGAGCAATACCCTCAGTAAAATTGATCCATAAAACTAAGGACCGATACCTGTGATGGGACATAAACTGCTACGCCACTTTGCAGTGTATATAATGATGATGAATATCTACTATCAATCAGTGAATGTTAGTTTCCACAATAGACTTTAGCTGCAATGATGTCCATAAATCTAGCTCTCGTCCTTGTACAGACTGTACTGTTCGTACATCTCTTGTTAAATTCCCACTTGTCTCGCTGTCTACCTCTTGCTCGCGTGCTTTCGAAATGATCCACTACAGAATGATGACAGTTTGTGTTAAAGAAGAGAGGACAACTAAAATGATGTCATGCTGCAGTCAAGTGCGCATTTCGCAGCTTCGTTGTACGTGGAGACTCGGTATACGACGTAAATATCATTGCGAAAGGGAAACATAACAATAAGAATCTGTATAGTAGAATGCTAGCCGATTACGTGAGAATAGCAAACACCAATGATATTGACAAAGGCTTCGGTGACGTAGTCAGATTCTTCATCGAGTTCACCCAAAATCAGAGATATCAGAACCAACTTTAGTATGTATGCGAGTGTACGTATGTGCGTTTGCGCGTGCTTTTGTACGTGCGTGCGTGCGTGTGTGTGTGTGTGTGTGTGTGGGGGGGGGGGGATTTCATTTATTTCGTTTTGAACAGATAACTTAAAATCCTGCGACACATGTAATGGAATATTCATTGAATTTTCTGTATATAAAAGAAGAATCAACAATGAACTTATGTACTGGCCTAATGGAACTGTTCTGTGTTAACTCCAACATGTATAGCAGTATGGTTGAACGTCAGTAAGATGTTTAGTGCCACTACCTATAAACATGTCACTGCTACAACTATGGTATACATTTGGCTATCAAAAAAGTCATTTGAAAAATGCAAAAATGGGACAGCACAGAAGAGAACAGTACAGTTTATAATCATTGCACTTTGCAATTGGGGCCTGTCACGTGTAAATAACCTCAATGGAGGAACAAATGCATGTGTAATGTTACTTCTGTGGCTTCCATGGCTCCCGGACGATTAATTATCTGCGTTACATTTGGGAATTATGTTGAAGTGAACATAGATCGAATAGATAGAACATTAACAAGTCTGTCAAATGACGTTCTTGAGGGGATAACCGTCTGCGTGTTATTAAGAAAGAAAAATTGTGTTGCCTCCAGAATTGGTTAATCATTTGAAGCAATATATGTGTAGGGACGTCAAGGAGAATCCCACTCACAGAAAAAACTAAATTGTGATATATAGACATCTTAATCACAGAAAGGAGGGCAACTGATATGTAGGTCATAAAACAGACAGCTGGAACGACAAAATATAGAAGTATGGAAACAGAAGATTGAAATGAACCTGATTGATGACACAATAATCATCTTCCGTGGAACTAACCCAATAACAAAATATAGAAATATGAAATGAGAAGGCTGAATTCGACCTGGCTGATGAAACAATAATCATCGCCTGTGGAACTAACCCAATAACAAAATATAGAAATATGAAATGAGAAGGCTGACTTCGACCTGGCTGATGAAACAATAATCATCGCCTGTGGAACTAAATCAATGACAAAATGTATGCCCCATGCGATGAACCCCATGTTGATTTTCTAGGAAATTTAAAGTTCAGTAGTTTGCCATTTATTTTTGAACGAGGATTCAATTTAACACCGGTGTAGGAATTGAGGAATTGCCTACTTCACCCTCATCGTACCAGAAGTTTAAGAAGCAGCGTTCTTATCTGTTCAACCACGCAGACGCCTGACTCACCCGATAGAATGCATTTGTTCATATGTTATTTGTTTATTGTATGTGTTGTGTAGGTAGTTTAAAAGGCATGTTAATTTTAATTTTAAGATCGGACTTACGGTTTTAGATGCATGTTTTGTATGGACCAGTGAGCATTCCGCGAGTGATGTGGTCAGATTACGACAGCCGGCCACACCTCCCAAGACATTCTTGGTGCCGAGTTTAGGTTCCGTCGACTTGAGAGCACAGGTCAGTTTGTTTAAATCCTTATGCGCCTTTCTGGGCATCACACCCAAGACCACCAGGTCTGCAAGCGAGTGTCTAGCCACTAGGTAATAGCGGCTCTCCTATCAAGTCATACGAACTGATGTAATTTATCAGGAGTATCCAGTATTATGGATTATTGTAAACCATTAGAAAAATGTAGTAACATGCAGTTTCCTTGATAAAAATTAAAATCAGCTTAAAGGGGAATGGCCAGATTGATTGTCTGAGAATAACTTTATGGTAGGTCATAAAGTCAGGTTATAAGTGAGTGGCATGCCTGTTGTCAACGTGATTTAACCGGACATTATGTAAAGACTATGTGTCATATTTGGAAATCAAGATTAATGGCTCAATTAGACTCGACTGTAAAGCAGTCCAGGCAAACCCATAGTTAATTGCATATCCTTTACAGGACGTAGAAGTCAACTCCAGCATTTTTTAGTTGCAGTGATTCCTGGGCAAGTTAACGTTCAGTAGTATGCCATTGCTTTCTGAATGACCAGCACTCATACCATTGTATGGAAACCAACGAAAGGGGTTCTACTTCCAAATCTCCTACAGCTGTGTTTCGAACGCATTGGTAACCCCTTCGCCACATAACCGGCAACATAGACCCCACAGAGAGAAGCGAATAGGTTTACTAAGGCTAAAAAGTTACTAACATTTTTAACATACCGTCTAATGTTTAATTGGGCCCACTTCATCAAAGTCCACAGGGCCCACCTACAATATGGCCAACTGATACCAGGGTCGGTGCTCCACTGTCCATAGATGTCCCCCCCCCCCCCTTTCCGCCGTTCCCTCCCCCACAAGTCGCAAACTGTTAATGCTAGTTTGTCCAGCAACGTGATGGATCTAAACAGTCGGATTCGCCCTGTCGTACATCAGAAATCAAGACGTAGCTGATCAGATAAATCGGTAGTTGTGGATGATGGCATCAATAGATCTGACCCAGACACAAGAAATCACATTCATGACATGTCCCCCAGCCTGAATTGGTAGACAATTGCATTGGTAATGTCAATAAATTAATTAGATAATCCACTAAAGGAAAAATAAAGAGGCAGTAGAAAGAGGAAGAATTGTACTAAGATTATTACACGAACGGCTGGCATTTCTCAGGGCACATTTATGTAGTTTTGCTGAGGTGTATAACTAAGAATCGCAAATTCAGTGTCGAGGGAAAGTGGGCATTTAGGTTCCGAATGACATATGTAACATTATTACGACATTAGACACTTGACCGCTAGCCAGTTTAACTGATTCATTGCCGAAAGATAATAATCGCATAATATAACCTTCCATTTGGACAGAAGGACGATATATCACCATACTAGAATCATCGTGTTATTTGTTTTGTTTCGTGGTATCTTCCGCAATGTCAATACTCAGTGAACGGAAAATTTACAATATAATACGTGTTCATTTGATTGTGTGCATTGTTTGGTCCACACCGACATTCTGTGTGGCACTGAATCAGTTAATAATGTCCGATCTGGGTGAGCAGACTGTAGCAGCGGACTTTACTTTCGTTTCTCAGTTACACAGTTAAACTCTTTCTTTCTTTCTTTCTTTCTTTCTTTCTTTCTTTCTTTCTTCTAGGACCCCGTAACACAGAGACTGTTTTTAAGAAAGTCGCTACTTTTAAGCGACTTTCTTTCTTTCTTTCTTTCTTTCTTTCTTTTCATTCTTTCTTTCCTTCTTTCTTTTCTTTCTTTCTTTCTTTCTTTCTTTATTTCTTCTAGGACCCCGTAACACAGAGACTGTAGTAGTAGTGATGGTAGTAGTAGTATTATTAGAAGTATTAGTAGTGGTAGTAGTAGCAGTAGTAGTAGTATAATAGTAGTTGTAGTAGCAGCAGTAGTAGTAGTAGTAGTAGCAGCAGCAGCAGCATCAGCAGTAGTAGTAGTAGTAGTAGTAGTAGTAGTAGTAGTAGTAGTAGTAGTAGTAGTAGTAGTAGTAGTAGTAGTAGTGGTAGTAGTAGTAGTAGTAGTAGCAGTAGCAGTAGCAGTAGTAGTAGTAGTAGTAGTAGTAGTAGTAGTAGTAGTAGTAGTAGTAGTAGTAGTAGTAGTAGTAGCAGCAGTAGTAGTAACAGTAGTAGTAACAGCGGCAGCAGAAGTAGTAGAAGTAGTAGTAGTAGCAGCTAAAGTAGTAGTAGTAGTAGTAGTAGTAGTAGTAGCAGAGGTAGTAGTAGTAGAAGTAGTAGCAGCAGTAGCAGTAGTAGTAGTAGTAGTAGTAGTAGTAGTAGTAGTAGTAGTAGTAGTGGTAGTAGTAGTAGTAGTATAGTAGTAGTAGAAGTAGTAGGAGCAGTAGTAGTAGTAGTAGTAGTAGTAGTAGTAGTAGTAGTAGTAGTAGTAGTAGTAGTAGTAGTAGAAGTTGTAGTAGTAGTAGTAGTAGTAGTAGTAGTAGCAGTAGCAGTAGCAGTAGTAGTAGTAGTAGTAGTAGTAGTAGTAGTAGTAGTAGTAGTAGCAGCAGCAGCAGCAGTAGTAGTAGTAGTAGTAGTAGTAGTAGTAGTAGTAGTAGTAGTAGTAGTAGTAGTAGTAGTAGTAGTAGTAGTAGTAGTAGTAGTAGTAGTAAAAAGTAAACAAGTAGATAATAGGACACTGTATGCACTCATTGAGGTGTATTTTGGTATTGGTAAGTAATTAAATAGTAAAGGATTCATTTGACACTTCCTGCTGTATATTGGGCATATGATGCAACAACTGTAAAGGACCTCAAAACACATTGGGCATACGGTGCTAGACCCAGATTTGTATAGACCATTCGGCGCTCGTTAGGTGATGAGGTCAGGATCATGCCGAACGAATTTACGCAGCTGCGGATCAAACCCATAACCTCCGAGTTGGCAGACGAGTGTCTAGCCAAAACGTTACCTAGAACATCTTTACTTTCCAAGATATTTATTCGTACCTATTGCATGAAGTGTAGACCTGGGAGCTCTTGCCAATTTAAAACGTCTACCTCGATGGACATTCGGAGATGACCATCGGGCTGTCATGACCACCGGGCCGACATGACCACCGGGCCGACATGACCACCGACCCGACATGACCACCGACACGACATGAACACCGGGCCGACATGACCACCGACACGACATGACCACCGGCACGATATGACCACCGACCCGACATGACCACCGACACGACATGACCACCGACCCGATATGACCACCGACACGACATGACCACCGACACGACATGACCACCGACACGACATGACCACCGGGCTGACATGACCACTGGGCCGACATGACCACCGACACGACATGACCACCGACACGACATGACCACCGACACGACATGACCACCGACCCGACATGACCACCGACCCGACATGACCACCGACACGACATGAGCACCGACACGACATGACCACCGACCCGACATGACCACCGACACGACATGACCACAGACACGACATGACCATCGGGCTGACATGACCACCGGGCTGACATGACCATCGGGCTGACATGACCACCGGGCTGACATGACCACCGACACGACATGACCACCGGGCCGACATGACCACCGGGCTGACATGACCATCGGGCTGACATGACTACTGGGCCGACATGACCACCGACCCGACATGACCACCGACACGACATGACCACCGACACGACATGACCACCGACCCGACATGACCACCGACACGACATGACCACAGACACGACATGACCACCGACACGACATGACCACCGACACGACATGACCACCGACACGACATGACCACAGACACGACATGACCACCGACACGACATGACCACCGACCCGACATGACCACAGACACGACATGACCACCGACACGACATGACCACAGACACGACATGACCATCGGGCTGACATGACCACCGGGCTGACATGACCACCGGGCTGACATGACCACCGGGCTGACATGACCTCTGGGTCGACACACCTACCCGGACAACATGACCATTGAGCCGGCAACACCATCGGACCGACATTGCAATCTAAGCAAAGCACACCCGACAGAAGTCCGTCAAACTTTGATGTGTTGTACCAAAGGCACAGCGAAACAGTTCAATGATGTTCGTGTGTTGATTATAACATTATTTATTAATTGTTTTCCCTGTAAATATATGTCTTTTTGGAAAGGAAGGTGTCTATCATTTGTGTTTATCAAATCGTGAAATATCTAACACTTCATACCTTTAAAAGATATTTAAAAAGTAATGAGTTAGACTGTAAAATAATCTCTCAAATATTAATTTACCAACTTTCATAATAAACTAAAAAGGTGTATTTTAGGAACCATGTTGGCTTTATTGTGTTTAAAACTTTTAAATACAATTCACTGAATTCTGAAACTTTTTTATTGTTATTTTTGATATTTTGGATTTCAGATATTTTTATACAATTAAAGTCGAGTTGAGTTGAGTTAAGAACCGACATCACTGCACTCAGGACATTCCCATACGTGCTCCGTCCCCTCGTTCAACAGCCAGCGAAGAGTCATACTACTAATCGTTCCCACCTCTATCTGATTAAAAGTTCTCCTGGTCTTTCCTCTCAGTTTTGAGATTCTTCCAGAACCCCTGCCGATCCCTCGCAATCTCATTCTTTCCACATATGAGTTCTCAATCTGCTCCTCCGCCTTCTCCACCTGGTCCGACAAGCGCACGACCCCCCCCCCCTCCCCACCTTGTCCATAGGCAATCTGCCACCAAGAGGTGCATTCCCTGCTAGCCTATCAGCCTGTTCATTCCCCCGTACCCACGCATGGCCAGGGCAAAATATCCATAAAATTCTCACAGTCTGTGACTTCTGAAGCGACGAGAGACATTCAACACGAACCATTCCTTTCTCCACCTTACTAAGCATACTCTTTGAATCCGTAATGAATACGTGTGTAGCAGTAATCTCCTCTCGCCAACGGAATGCCGCTGTTACTGCTTCCCCCTACATTCTCACTCTGGAGGTCGTGGTCTAATATGCCAGACTCTCCTTTTTCAAGACTCGTCCATTAGCCTTTGCAATAAAGCCCCAGCCACGTCGTATGTTTCTCACCACTGATCCATCGGTGTAGATGACTATATCACCTTGTTGTGTGTTACTCTGGATAAGCTGTTACTCTTGAAACTCAGTACTGCCCGCTGCCCATTCTCTGCACTCACGCTCAGTGTTATTATTACATTATGCCAGTTCGTCATGTCTTTCGAAACTTCAAGCCACTCTCACGAGTTATAGTCTCAAGGTCACACACATGACGTATAGACAGTTCTGCCTGTGCCATCCAGGACCTGCCTCGTCTTAGTCTATGATCCTCGACTATATCCATGGCTGCATTCAGCGGATGATCTCTATCTGCAACAACTCTCAGATACTATTTGGTCTAAAGGACCCTATGTCTATCCGTCATTGTTGGTAGCGCCAGGATATGCCTCATGCATATAATTGGTGTGTCCTTTGTGCATTAACCTCATGGCAGCATTCTGTATGCGCTCCAACCTTTCAAGCCGGCTCTTTGATACTGTCAGCAGCCCCAAACCATACTCAATGACAGAAATTATTAACTGCTGAAAGAGCCTGTACAGCATCCTCTGATCTACCCCGGTTGCTGCCATAACCCTCAATGCATGAAGTCCCCTACCAGTCTTCACCACCAAGGCCTCCACATGATCCTTAAAAGACAAACACCTGTCAAAGGTGATATCCAAGTACTTCAATTTACTCTCTCGCTTAAGAGGACATCCATTCAACATAATACCTTGGATATCTGCCTTGACGATCCGGTTATCCAGGGAGTACCACACAACCGATGCATTGTCTGGTGTATAATGGCCCCTGCGTCCCTGCACCAGTCTGCCACCCCATTTACTGGACTTGTAAGTCTTTCGGCAAAACTGGCACTGTCTCTGCCCTGTCTGTACACCAGTATAAAATTAAAAATGCTAATATATTTCTTATTTAAGCTGGAGACACCCATTCCCACTTAACAATGTATAATCAGTAAAGTGTCATGTTTCAATCCTCAAGGTATTTGGTGCCAGCCCATATTTTGATAGAATAAACTACACTCGATGGTTGATGTGGATAATATCAGACTTTACTTTCCAGCCATTTTCAGGTGCCCATTTTATGCTGGGTTGATCAAGAAATCCAGGTAGATGTTTCAAACAAAGTCTACCTTAATTTTGATTCGAGCACAATCTGGTAACAATATAACTACCTACTTAAGATAGAATTGTCTTACAAGTCGAGAAGAGCGATTTCATTGCATCGGGTATTATCCCATATTGCTTCGTCTCTTTCCGCAGGACGGCCTACTGAAAGCGTCGCATAAAGCATGAGCTCCGAAGCTTCTGCGACGATCCACAGGAGTCTCCGCGAAAATTGCACTCGTGAACAGAAAGAAATTGCCCGTCGAACCCACAACCTTCGCTGCGCGAGGCAAATGAACTACCTACTGAGGCAGGTCAATATTACTGCCGAATTCTGTCAATGGAAATATGAAATCAATATTGACAAACTAGCTATTTTAGAGCTCTACAGTTTGGCTATTGCAATGAATCGATCAGGAGTTTGGTTATTGCAGTTAATCGATCAACAGTTTGGCTATAGCTATGAAACGGTAATCCACTGGCCATATAACAGCTGTTCAAGTAGCCTGCTGCAGAGCTTGATAAATAAAATGTTAGGACTAATCTATTTACACATGGCCCTTGACTTGTGGTGTATAGCTGCTACAAATTACACTCTGGGGCATTTTAACATACAGGCTACTTCTTATCTCCGTCAGAGACGATCATACAGCATACCTGACTTAGTGAAGCTGTTGTTGGTTGAAGGTTATACAAATGTGCCGTCTATCTGTATATGTGTGCATATATAAGTATTTAGGGTAGATAGGTAGGTTCACCTAAACGAACATCCCATGAACCAAGTAAAGGGTTGCAAGTACCTAGGAAATATAATATTATCATATGGCAAATCAGAAGACGAGATCGAAAATAGATGCAATAAGGCAAACCAACTCATTGGGAAAATGGCAATGATACTAAAGAACACACATGTATTAATAATGAACGAACGAACGAACGAACAAACTTTATTTTAAAAGGGTAACAAATTGGGCACGCAGGCCCGTCTTACCTTCGGCCCTTTCAATCACTCATCTTTCATTCATCAAATGTGCATGTTACATTAACATGGGGGAAAAAACATTGTCAAATGGATTTTGTAAGCATAAACAATGCATATTACGCATGATACATTCACATGAGAAAATAAAACCAGTGTCAAATGAAAGTTGTTAACATAAACAGTGCAGATTGCAATGTTGTGAGACACATCCCCCATCCACCCTCACATCCCGCAGCAACGAACACATCCCCCACCCACCAAACCTCCCCTACCCACCCACACATACCTCCACGCACTCACACAGACCCAGGCAAACATACATACCGCCAACCACCCACTGATCCCCCACCTACACACATTTCCCCACCCACCCACATTTCCCCACCCACACACACATCCTCACACACCAAGAAAAAGAAGACGAAGAAAAAGGAAGAATAAGAAGGAAGAAGAAGAAGAAGAAGGAAGAAGAAGAAGAAGGAAGAAGAAGAAGGAAGAAGAAGAAGAAGGAAGAAGAAGAAGGAAGAAGAAGAAGGAAGAAGAAGAAGGAAGAAGAAGAAGGAAGAAGAAGAAGGAAGAAGAAGAAGGAAGAAGAAGAAGGAAGAAGAAGAAGGAAGAAGAAGAAGGAAGAAGAAGAAGGAAGAAGAAGAAGGAAGAAGAAGAAGGAAGAAGAAGAAGGAAGAAGAAGAAGGAAGAAGAAGAAGGAAGAAGAAGAAGGAGGAAGAAGAAGGAGGAAGAAGAAGAAGGAAGAAGAAGAAGGAAGAAGAAGAAGGAAGAAGAAGAAGGAAGAAGAAGAAGGAAGAAGAAGAAGGAGGAAAAAGAAGAAGGAAGAAGAAGAAGGAAGAAGAAGAAGGAAGAAGAAGAAGAAGGAAGAAGAAGAAGGAAGAAGAAGAAGGAAGAAGAAGAAGGAAGAAGAAGAAGGAAGAAGAAGAAGGAAAAAGAAGAAGGAAGCAGAAGAAGGAAGAAGAAGAAGGAAGAAGAAGAAGGAAAAAGAAGAAGGAAAAAGAAGAAGGAAGAAGAAGAAGGAAGAAGAAGAAGGAAGAAGAAGAAGAAGGAAGAAGAAGAAGAAGGAAGAAGAAGAAGGAAGAAGAAGAAGGAAGAAGAAGAAGGAAGAAGAAGAAGGAAGAAGAAGAAGGAAGAAGAAGAAGAAGAAAGAAGAAGAAGGAAGAAGAAGAAGAAGAAGGAAGAAGAAGAAGAAAGAAGAAGAAAGAAGAAAGAAGAAGAAGGAAGACGGAAGAAGGAAGAAGAAGGAAGAAGGAAGAAGGAAGAAGGACGAAGGACGAAGGACGAAGGACGAAGGAAGAAGGAAGAAGGAAGAAGGAAGAAGGACGAAGGACGAAGGAAGAAGGAAGAAGGAAGAAGGAAGAAGGAAGAAGGAAGAAGGAAGAACCCGTCGAACCCACAACCTTCGCTGCGCGAGGCAAATGAACTACCTACTGAGGCAGGTCAATATTACTGCCGAATTCTGTCAATGGAAATATGAAATCAATATTGACAAACTAGCTATTTTAGAGCTCTACAATTTGGCTATTGCAATGAATCGATCAGGAGTTTGGTTATTGCAGTTAATCGATCAACAGTTTGGCTATAGCTATGAAACGGTAATCCACTGGCCATATAACAGCTGTTCAAGTAGCCTGCTGCAGAGCTTGATAAATAAAATGTTAGGACTAATCTATTTACACATGGCCCTTGACTTGTGGTGTATAGCTGCTACAAATTACACTCTGGGGCATTTTAACATACAGGCTACTTCTTATCTCCGTCAGAGACGATCATACAGCATACCTGACTTAGTGAAGCTGTTGTTGGTTGAAGGTTATACAAATGTGCCGTCTATCTGTATATGTGTGCATATATAAGTATTTAGGGTAGATAGGTAGGTTCACCTAAACGAACATCCCATGAACCAAGTAAGGGTTGCAAGTACCTAGGAAGTATAATATTATCAAATGGCAAATCAGAAGACGAGATCGAAAATAGATGCAATAAGGCAAACCAACTCATTGGGAAAATGGCAATGATACTAAAGAACACACATGTATTAATAATGAACGAACGAACGAACGAACGAACAAACTTTATTTTAAAAGGGTAACAAATTGGGCACGCAGGCCCGTCTTACCTTCGGCCCTTTCAATCACTCATCTTTCATTCATCAAATGTGCATGTTACATTAACATGGGGGAAAAAACATTGTCAAATGGATTTTGT
>JACEFZ010009490.1:412500-480000 GCA_014155875.1 Cepaea nemoralis
TCTTTATCCTACGAATTTCATATTTAACTTTATTTCTTAGTCTGCGGTAATTGATAAAATCTTTATTTTTGTGTGCTGTATCTCGTTCTCTCATGATTTCGAGTACTCCGCTAGTGACCCACGGGGACTTATATTGATTCTTGACTCGAACTTCTTTGACTGGCACATGTTTATCAAATGCATTGTAGACTGTCTTTGTCCAGTAAGCTAGTGCATCATCCGGATCAGGAAGTTGGTAAACATGTTTAAGGGCTGCATTTTTTAAGTCGTCTAAAAATATATTTTGGTTGAGAGCTTTAAAGTTTCTAAATTTGATGCTTAAATGTTTATTTTTAGGAGTTTTGAACCCAATTTTCGACCATGTACAACATATTGAGTAATGGTCACTAACTGCACTAACAGGAACAGAACATTCGGTAATATTAACTGGACAAGTAACATATATATGATCAATTATAGTTGAAGAGGTGTCTGTAACTCTTGTGGGACGAATTATTAGTTATTTGAAATTGTAAGATAGAATGATATCTTCCCATGTCTGGTTGGATTTAGTAATATCTATGTTAAAGTCAACTAATATCATGACTTCTCTACCTGCTGTAAACACCCTATCCATCATTGTAGTGAAGCAGTACCAACTATACCCAGCACAAGGATTCCGATATAGGTATCCAATGAGAAACGGTTGCTGGCTGACTGGCTTCACCTCTAACCAAACACATTCCATCTCTTCTATCTCGAAATCACTTCTACGGGAACAGTTGAGAGAATTGGAAATGTATACAGCAATACCTAACTCTAATTTTTGATTTGCGTCTCTTCAAATTACTTTAAACCCCTTAAGAGAGATTTCAGAGTCGGTTATTATGTCGTTGAGATGGCTTTCTGTGATTCCAAACACATGGAACTGTTTGCACAGTATTACTGAAAGCTCAGGTAATTTATTGAGGAAATGACAGATGTTGAGATGGCCTATATGTAGACCATTATTGTTGAGCCACTGATCGTGATTGGCGAACATTACACAATGAAAAGATGATGTCGCTTGTGGTAGAAAAATTTCAGAGTTTTTGAAACTTTATTTAGTGGTAGTTAAGACTATTAGAGGGGTAGGAAAATGTCTGTGATGGAGTGACATCATTAAAGCTTGGCGCAGGGCTGCAGGATTGTATTGCATTAGCTGTTGAAGTTGACAATTCCACTGATAGGAGTGTATGTAGATTACCGTCCAACGAGGGACCACTGCTATGAGAGCTACTGGAAGTGCCTACATTGGAAGCAAGCATCGGGGGCACCGCAACATAGTTTAACGGTGTCCCCTTTGACATGATAGGTGGAGACTGTTTTATGGGCAAGGGACGAAACAATGCACCATAGTTAGCAACATTGGGATTGGAGCCTGGGTCGCTATTTACGGCATTGTATTCCTGGGGAATAGGCAAGAGTGGTATGGGCAGAGGTTGAGTGTTTTCTGAACACTGAGAGATGGCTACAGCCGGAGGTGAAGATCGGTTTACTCCTGTAACTGGTTCTAATTGTTGTGTACGTTCAGGATATTTTATGTTATTCGCTAGTATGCTAGTTCCTAGTTTGGAACAATGTAGTTGATCCTTATATAGTTTTTTCTTGGGAGCCCAGGACGGCGATGTGAAATACGGGGTATTATTAATGCAAGCATTGTTAGTTTCTTTACAACATTTATGTAGAATCAGATTGCCAGCATCGGCAGTAAGGTGCTGGAATCCATAACATGGCGGGATGATTGATGAAAAGAAAATATAAGATGCTTTAGGAAATTTCTTTCGCAACAACACCTCCAATGTAGCGAGTTGTGAGGTGCTTATGATTTGATTGTTCATAATATTGTTGACACCGATATGAACTGTTGTTCTTCTAATTCTATCATTCACCTTGAATTTCCGCAGTGTAGAGGTCAATCTGTCAATGTCAGCTCCTGGTAGCGGGTAGATCGAGGTAGTTTCGCTGTCAGAAGATGACATGCGGTCACTATAGATTCCCTTCAGCAAAGAGTCTCCAATGACGACATGAGTTGCACTGTCGTCCATTGTTATTTCACGCTGTTGTCGTGTCCGTTTGATTTCTTGCCACTGGTCGCTGTCATCTTTCATGCGTCCTTGTTTATTATAGTCGTTGCTTGTTTGGGCTGGTTGTTGATGCTCAGTAGTGGTAGTGGCTGAGCTCTTTAACGTCTCGTCTGCTACTGAAGAGTCTACACTTGAGGCATAGGACCTATTGCTGATACGCACATCAATGGGGTAGATGGATGGTGCGCGTTCTACAGGTTTAGTAGTGTTGCAGTCCTGTGGAAACTAACTGCATGTCATTTTGCGACGAACATCCACTGGTCATACACACCTCTGCAGCACTATGGATACTTCCTGTTTGTGCACTTTTGTCAAATGACTGTGCACTCTTTAGATTTAAGGCATGGATTGTTGTTTTAAAGTTGTCTTCTCTTCTTTAAGGAGGCGGATTTCTTTTTGAAGGCGAGCGTTTTCTTCTTTAAACACGGCAATGATATTAGTTGTGTTGTTGGAAATAAAGTCTTTTAGCCCGTCCTCCAAAGCCTGGATGAGTTCACGACAGGTATTGTCGTTGTGTGGTTCAGCTGAGGAAAGAGTGACTAAAGATTATGTGTTAGTCTCATCAGATTGGGCTACTGAACTGTGATGTTCGTCCATCTTGTGCTTGGGATCAGTGTCTGCAGATTCACTAAACCACACGTTTGAAGTTGGCGTTGAAGAAATCCGACGTTTGGGTGGCGTCTTCGTCAACCTTTTCCCCGTCTTGTCTTTGTTTGTATTTTCATGGCGCTTGGATAAAGTAGAGTTCCGTAAGTTGGACGCCAAATTAGCAATGTATGCGGCTCCAACAGGCAGGAAGTACACACAAGTTCGCCGCCTTTCGGTAAAGCGTGTTTGGTGCCTTACGACGCGCTTAGTCACGCATGGTTAAATCACACGTTGACGTTAATCGATAATTGGTAGGTTTCAAAGTTGAACGTTCTTACCTTACATTTCACAAAGAAATCAGCATTTCACTAATTAATAGTCACACAAACTTAACATATTAATTAGTATTAGATCCAGTTTTAGAAAAAAAAACACAATGATATACACAGCATCTCGATTGAAATAGGCAAAACTTTGATAAATTATAAAAAATTGAGAGAGCTTGTGAAAACACGTCCGCTGGTAGCCGGAAACTACTAAGAAAGCACTTTACAACACAATCTACCTACCAATTCTCTGTTACCAATGCGAAATCTGGAAAATGACAGAAAAAGAGAAAAGAAAAATCACATCAACAGAAATGAGATTCCTGAGAAGAATACTCAATGTATCAAGAAGTGATAAGATCAGAAATGAAGAAATCAGCACTAAAGTGGGGGTTGTAGCTGCACTAGATTTTATTAGAAGGCAGCAAGTCAAATGGTTTGGCCATGAAAGTAAGTTACCAACTAACAGTTCACCACAACAAGCAATAATGCACAGAGCAGAAGGAAGCAGAGGAAGAGGCCAATCACGTAAACGACGGACGCATGGAATAACAGAGTCCATGGGAATATCGATACATGAAGTCCATAAGCGGGCACTCTCCCGCTGTTTATACTTTACCTCGACACCGCAAGGTAAAAGAAGAACATAATGAAATGAGATGAGATGAGGTAGGTAGTTAGGTAAATAGGTAGGTACATATTTAGGTAGGTAGAAAAGTAATTAGTTATTATATATGGAGGAAGATAGTTAAGTAGGTATTTAGGCAGGTGCCTAGGTAAGCAAGTAGGTAGGTAGGTGAATAGATAGGTAGGAGGCAGGTAGGTAGGTATGTAATTCGGTTTATAGATGGTATTTAAGTAGGAAAGTAGGTTGATAGGCAGATAGGTAGATGCAGAAGGAGCAGCTGAGGTAGTTAAGTATGACGGTAATTAGGAAGATATGTAGGTAGGTAAGTAGGTAGGTAGGTAGGTAGGTATGTAGTAGGTAGGTGGACAGGTAGGTAAATAAGTAGGTAGGTAGGTAGGTAGGTAGGTAGGTGTGATATATTTTCGCACGCCGACAACGTCGCTGAGAATATTCCCCGTAAAACAATTCAAGAGTGACACCGCAACAGGGCTGGTTTGTTCCCCGCTTCTAAAATCCTAAATTTACAACGACTCATTTTCGACGATTCAACTAGAACTTGGACGGGTAAACCAGGATAAAAACCAACAACAACCGGTGCACGGCCTCATTGTGATACCACAGACTCGTCGTCGCTAGATTAAGGCCTACTGTGAATACTGGAAATTGTAGCCTCTAAAATCTCTACACAAGCTAGATGAATAATTATGTAGTCGAGAGAAAAAAAGAAGAAACAAAAAACCCAGCAGCCAGTGTATTTGGAAACACAACCAAATCTAGGACCTGAAATCTTGGTGTTGACATGTGGTGTTGGAGCCATTCTCAAAAAGAATGAAAGTAAAACCAATAATGTTTTAGATTAGTTTAGTTTGTGAGCCTGTTTCCCAAGAAGAGTTGGTAAGTCAATGTGTTGTAAACCACGTGATTAGTCCTTAAGAAATTAATTTATTAGAAATTATATATTATATTCAGTTATCATAGTCATGGATAAACTGTACATTGGGAAAACCACAGTGAGTCCCCTTTTTCTCCCAATTAAACAACTTATTTAATGTGTAAGCATTAGACAAAGAGTGTACATTTTAATTCTTAAATATTTTAACTCAGTCAGCAGTGATTTAGAAGTTGGTGAATAACTTAAGATTTAGAAGGTTAAGAATAATTAGTGCAGTGGTAAGAAAACTATTGTAAATGTGCAAACATTGGTAAGACAGACTAGTGTAATGTGTAATAGTCAAGTAGATTTTTTTTTACATGAGCACATGACAAGTCAAGTAGTTTCTTTTTTCCGTGAGCCAAATAGATTTCTATATGTATCATAATTTTATGTGGTGAGTCAAAGATATTTTCATTGTTGTTAACATGTGGATTTATCATTTTTGAGACACATGATAATACCTAATCAGCCGCCATGCAAGTGGGGATATGATGCATTATGAATTAATATGGATTAGGTATATCCTAAACATATATGTATTTGATGAGAGCATGTGGGGGATCCATGTGTAATTTCATTATTGCTAAACATGAGGAATCATTCTTTGTGAATCTCATAAGTATGCCTAATGATCACATAAGTCTACTGTCATTGAAGAGAGCAAGCCCGTGGTGAGTCAGGTGTGATTTCATTATTGTTAAACAGATGGGAATGTATCATTTGTGAACCACATCAGTATGACTACTTGTCATCCATACAGATATGATTGTGTCTGATGAATGATTGGGAAATCATTGAGATTCCATTGTAATGTCATTGTTGTTGAATCTGTAAATGTATCATGTGTAAAGCACACACATATGCTTAATTGTCATACATACATATATGATTGTGTCTGATGAATGGATGGCGGAAGGATTGAGATGTCATTGTGAGGCCAATGGGATTAACATTTAAGGTTAGCATTGGGAAGTCAACTAAGTATAATTACTTATCTTACATGCAAGTATGAGAATGATTTCTGATGAATGAGTGAAATAATCATTCATGCACATATCAATATTATGTCTGATGAATGAGGAGAATGAGTGAGATGAAGTAACATCTTGAGAAGGAGTATAAGCTGGCTGCCAAGGCAGCGTTGATGGGTAATGTCCTGTCTATCAGCAGAGAATAAATTAGTGCAATCCGACGCTTGCCACCACTTTGCATTAAATGTTACTCATGGTACCATCATCTTGTTTGTATCCCTAAGCACAACACAACCCATATTACATATCACGCATACTATAAGCATCTGGTTTTGTGTTTTAAGCAAGATCCCACTTTGTATTATAGATCACTCATGTTACAACATATGGGCTACTGTCCTGATAAGTGTAATGATAATGAGATGATGATTGCAATAACAATAATGATGATGATGATTGTAATGAAGATGATGATTGCAATGATAATGATGATGATGATAATGAGAATTATGGTGATGATAAATGAAGTACAAACATATTACAGACACGGTGAAGAGGAGGGAATATACTCGCCTTGAAACTTTTGATTAGAAAAGAATTCACTTGAATACTATACCAGAATGGATACAATAATGTTCTTATATTGTTTATAAACAACTACTCATTGCAATGGGGAAAGATTTAAAACCCCTTAATGTATGAGGCCCTTTTCCTTTAATGGAAGAAGATGTAGAGAAAATAAGTTGTTACAGAAGAGGATGGTGAACTGAGTTGTCAAATTCCAAATCAATCAAGGTATCACTCAACCGGGAGACCATGATTACAGCCATAGGTGAAGATAAAACTGTACATCTGCTAGTCTAAACATTGAACATCTTATAATGGAAGATTGGATGGAGAACAACCAATTATGTTGGTGATAACTAATTGAGACCGCCAAGACCATCTGTTTCCTTTATATTTTTCTCTAGGAACAAGATTCCTTTTATTGACTTCACTTGTTGTGTTCTTTAAAGGAAGTTTACAGCATTGCATTTCTAATGTAATATTGAGGATGTGATTAGATGTATGTTGAATGCTGAAATTTCAGGGAGTGGCCTGACCCAATTAGATCCAGACCTGACTTTGGTGAATGAAGCGGCTTGACTGAGTGAGGCAGCTGGTAGAGTGAGACCAAATACTAGTCACAAGCAACTTTCTGCAAATTTCTTCTACTCCAAAAAAAGACAGGTATCCGTGAGAACTTAGTCTATGTACAGAGGTAGAAAAATTAGTGAGCCACTAACCCGTATCCTGAAACAAAGGAACTCAAAAAATTATCACATATATTTAGCACAGACTGATTGCCACAGAGATCCAAGAACTTGATGGTGATGGATTGTACATTGGGCACAGCCAGGAAATCGATACATAGTTAGAGATGAATATGCATATAATCTTGTTATGTTAATGCACTCATTATGTATGTTTATGACATTATTGTTCAATAACACTGGTTAAGTGTAATAAATTCGAAAATAAGGGTCATTGTTTCTTTTGAGAGTACTTTTGCCTTTTGCCGTAGTAAAATTGTTTTAATTAACAAACTAGATTAATAATATTTAGTTTGTAGAGGAGAGGCAAGGAACCACCAAAAGGATATTTTTGGGATACACAGAACAAATTTGATTGGTTTCCTGGAGGTATTCCTTGGTTCTCCGAATCTCTATTTATGTTCCCAATCCACTGTGCCAGTAACAGCTAAATTAATTATAACGGACAGGATCACATCGAGAAAGAGGAACATAGTATCCTTTATCTCTCTGGAGTTGTCCCATCAACCATACATCCGACAGTATGTAGGTAGGTAGGTAGGTAGGTAGGTAGGTAGGTTGTTATCTAGGTAGCAAGGCAAGCTGGCAAGCAGGCGGGTAGGTAGGTGGGCTTAGTTTAGTCTCTGTGTAGTATATGTTCCTATATACTTTCAACCAGTACATGTGTACTGATGAAATTACTTTCTTCTGTCACCCTGCGCTTGCCCCATTATCTTTTATGCTACAAAACTGTTGTGTCCAAGCACGTTACACCTTCATTACATTAACCTTGTTTCCTTCCCCACCACTCTATCTTTAAATCAGGCGATTGTTGAATACCATTCTTCACAAATGGCTAACTCCTAAATGACAAGTCTCTCGGCTAGACGATAAATCCCCCTTATATTGTGTAGGATACTGAAGCTTTACAGTGTCCACCAAGCTCTTTCCACGAATATCAATACTGTAATATCGTTGAATATAGACAAGGGCCACGTCTATACTACACTTGTGTATATCTTCTCCCTGGGCATTGGAGTGGCTTCTGTTGATAACCAATACCTAAACCTGCAGATAAACATTAGGCCTAATCCCGACCTGTCCCATTAGTGTGGTGCTGAACCATGACCTCTTTATTTCATTTGATGCTTATCCAGGGGTGGAACTTCCAATACTATATTTGCACACCCTGCTTTTTGCTTGGGCTTGGAGAGGGAAAGGAGAGCTCTGAAATATAGTCCACGTAGAGACATTACTTTAGTTTTGTGTTGCAAGTAAGGTCTCTCTCTTTCTCTCTCTCTCTCTCTCTCTCTCTCTCTCTCTCTCTCTCAATCTCTCTCTCTCTCTCTCTCTCTCTCACTCTCTCTCACACACACACTATATATATATATATATATATATATATATATATATATATATATATATATATATATGTGTGTGTGTGTGTGGGGGGGGGGGGGGGGTCAAATCAGTACCGCAACATACTTGTCTTCATGGAGGTACAATCTTTTACAGAAGCCTAACATTGAGATAAATAAAAATCATCGTCCCTGGAACCTGTCCGTTGTTGCATTTTGTTTTGCTTGTAACCAACATCGCATACATTGTCTGACCCTTCTCGGCGGAGAATGTTGCTAATAAACCTATGTCTTGATAACAGAGCTTATTATGTCCGGCTAGATCTTATTATATCCACAGAGAACACTCTACAGTGTTAATACACTGTACACATGTATACAGTGTATAACAGCGTCACACAGACGAGCAAATATACCTTTGACGTCATCGCTAGGGGTAATTAAGCCACAGCTGTTTGCATTTGTAGTAAATATACACTGCCGGGTAGAGATAAACCGCTTCAAACTCACTCGGACCGATTCCGACCAGAAAACGAAGCCGTAGAAATAGACATAAATGTATGCCAATTACATGTTTTCCGTTGATAACCCGCGTCACAAAAAAGGAAACAGGATAAAAAAGGATTTGCCAGGTGGCGAGATGGAGGCTAACTAAGATGCTGAAAATGTCCGCGGGAGAAAAATAGTGGAGGCTACGGGTGGGGGTGGGAGATTGACAAACGATTAAGAACACTGAAAATGACGGGGAAATAGGGGTTTAGAAGGCAAAAAGGCAAGTAACGATATGAAAGACTAGGAAGTGAGTTTATATAATTAGAGACAGGCATAAAACAAGAATGTGAAATTTTTTTGTTGTTGTAACTATGCATGACTGAAAGTCAGGGAAGGCATACGAGGAGATGAAAACAATAATTCGCAGTCAACACCAGCATTTTTTGCTGTTGTGATATCTTGGCATCTTTACGTTCAATAGTTTGTCATTGCTTTCCTAACGAGGCATCGCCCGTAGCTGTGTTTTGAACATGGGTATGCGGGATTACGAACTCCGTCCGTGAAACCTAGGCCATGGAGCAGCATAACAATAATAAAGTATTGTTATCGGTGAAATAAACAATGAAAGCTAAAGTTGCAGAAACACAATGAATAAATCAAGGAATATGGAAAGTAATGAGGGTCAGCTTTAAGTGAACACAATAACAAGTGACGTAATAGACGTTGCGACTTGAAAGCTTTCGACAGATGTAGCTTATCCATGGTCCATTGTGGACATAAGGGGTACAGTCATCTTGTTAGACGTTGTAGTAACTAAAGTACGGGCGAATCCTTGAGCCTACTGTCATAGAAATAAGAATAAATTCTTCAGGCTTTGAGTCCAACGTAAGGAATATATTCGAAATAAGTACAATTCACCAGCCATCAATCAATCAGGTGCAGTCTCCACAATGAAGGTTGGCTGCAATGGATCTCCAACACTGTCTGTCTCTCGCCTTGACTGTGCATTCTGTCAAGCTGATGTTCGTCCATCTCTTGATAAATATGAATAAAAAGATAGATTGTATGAAAAGATTGTAAAGACAGTTCAACTCCATAACGAGATGGGGTGGCCAGTTCACTCCATAGCCGCCTTTACTTCTCAGATAATTCCGAAAGGATGTCTAGTATCCGTCGTATGAGACTGGATTCACCACTGAGCCGTACTTGTTGGTAAATAAAAATGATCCTGTCATTGTTGGGGATTGAGGCTGGACCACTATTTAGCACACAAGTGCTTAAACCACAATTCCAAGGGGGATTAAAAATAGGTATCTATGCGAAATACCCCTGTCCTATTTCACTGTAATCATTAGTGTAGTGGATTAGTGGTAAAGAAATAATAAAAATGATGATGCTGATGATGATGCTGCTGATGATGATGATGATGATGATGATGATAATGATGACGATGACGATGATGATGATGATGATGATGATGATGATGGACAGTATAGGATGCGTTTGAACTTTCATAATAAGCTACCATTAGAATGAATGTTTTGCATATCCTTTACAGGACACCGCTGTCAACACCAGCATCTTTCAGCTGTATGTTGATTTCTTGGCAAGATTACACTCAGTAGTTTGCCATTGCTTTCTGAGCGGCCGGCTCACATACCCCGTAAGTTACTGATGCGATTCGAACCACTGCTGATTCTCACCGTCATCACGTTACCTACGAGAGTATACGAGATTACAAGCTACCATTACTGTCTATAATACCTTGCGGTGTACGACCGCCGGGGGAGGGGGGGGGGCTCCTTGAGAGTGAGGGATTAAGGCAACCGGATGGGGCAGTCGCCGCGAACTGTGCAGTTTAGTGTTTTCTCTCCCCCATCCCCACCCACACCCTCGGAAAGGAAAGAAATATCCATCACCTTACCGCGGATTCGAACCGGATTTCCTGAATAGGAGTCTGGTATTTTCGAATCGGCCAGACTCTCCTCGATAGGTGTGAAAAGAGATAAGAGGCATAATAGAACCGAGTGTAGTAATTAATTGTTGCACATTTAATTATTTAACACAAAGAAACCGAGGACAGTTTCGATTATACATCTACTTTATAATGAATGTACATTTAAGTTGATAATTTCACTGTATCTGTTTGTTAGATGCGAAAAGATGACGTCAAGAAGGTAAGAATTTGGCATATCGCACCAATTGGCAAGTGGCATGTGTGTGTATATATATATATATATATATATATATATATATATATATATATATATATATATATATATATATATATATAATTGGCACCTTGCCGTCTTGACAGACGATAGTTTGTGCTTCAGAAAGGCATAATAACTTTTACCCATGACGGTAGCGAATGTGACTGATAAGGCAAATTCGCCCTGTAAATGTTCGTTCACAGTGGGTGCATGTGAACACGTGGTCATTTCCACCATCATGCACCATCTTACGTCCTCACACGCTCGGTGTGTGACTTATCTGCAATAATTTTCTCCTTTGTCTTTATTCCATTTCTGATGTTTGCCCTCCATGCAACACGTTCAGCAGGCGACTTGCTCCCAATGTGCATTATCAATGCCTGTATCAATCATGTCCCGCTTACACACATCTTTGTATCGTAGTAGAGGCCGACCCTGAGATCTCTTACCCATCTGTAATTCACCTAAAAAAGATGTCCTTTGGTATTCTACCATCATCCATCCTCCTAAGATGTCCTATCCATCTAAGTCTACGAAGACTGAGCATGGAATAAACCGTCACACAACCTGATCTTTCCAATACTTCAGTATTTGTGATATTGTCTTGCCACTTAATACCAAGAATTCTTCGCAGACACCGCATATGAAAGCTGTTTAAACGTTTCTCTTGGTGTGAGTAAGTTGTCCAGGTTTCACTGCCATAAAGAAGAGTACTAAGGACACAGGCTTGATAGACAAGGACTTTTGTTTTGGCAGTAAGCTTCCTGTTCTCCCAGACTCTTTTTCTTAACCTGTTCATTGTTGTTGCTGCCTTACCAATCAGGATGTTGATTTCCTGATCTAGGGATAATTTGCTATTTACCACTGATCCTAGATATGTAAAATGGTCTACCATCTCTAGTTCGGCGTCGTCAATAAAGATTGATGGTACCCCATGTGCACCTTGTGACATAATCTGTGTCTTCTTTTTGCTAATTGTTAAACCAAATTCAGAACAAGCATTGGAGAATGCAGATAGTAGACATTGCAATTCTTCCTCAGAGTGGGTCGTAACTGCAGCATCATCTGCAAAAAGCAACTCTCTGATCAGTACCCTCCTAATTTTGGTCTTGGCCTTCAATCTCTGAGCATTGTAGAGGCCGCCATCTGAGCGTGAGTGAATGTATATACCACCATCCTGATCACAAAAGGCATATTTCAGTAGAAGTGAAACGTATATTCCAAAGAGGGTGGGAGCTAGTACACAACATAGCTTAACTCCACTCTTGATTTCAAACTCTTCAGAAGTTGCACCATCAAACTTGATTATACCCTTCATGCCTGTGTGGAACGATTCCACAATGGACAGAAGAGTTGGTGGGCAGCCAATCTTCTTTAGTGCCTTGAACAGACCCTCACGACTGACCAAATCAAATGCCTTTGTGAGGTCGATGAAGGCAATAAACAGTGGTTGATTCTGTTCACGGCATTTTTCTTGCATTTGTCGCAATGAGAATATCATATCAATGGTAGACCGGTTCTGTCGAAAGCCACACTGTGATTCGGGGTAGACTTGATCTCCTAGGACTTGAAGTCTGCGCAGAACAATTCTGGCAAATACTTTTCCAACAATACACAGAAGTGAGATACCCCTATAGTTGTTGCAGTCGCTCCGATCGCCCTTGTTCTTGTACAGTGTTATGATGCTTGAATCTTTGAAATCCTGTGGGACTTGTCCTTCTCGCCAGCATAGCTCTATTAGCTGGTGGATCTGTAGAGTGAGTGTGTCTTGCCCACTCCTGATAACCTCTATTGGAATCCCATCCTTACCTGGAGCCTTGCCAGATGCAAGTTCATTTATAGCAAACTTAAGTTCTGTTATGGTGGGAAGTGTGTCCAGGTGATCAAGAATTGGTAGAGCCTCTATGGCGTTGAGGGCATCATCCGCTAGTTTGGTCTCACTTGAGTAAAGCTCCAAATAGTGCTCTACCCATCTGTCCATCTGCTGTTTCTTATCAGTTATGATTTCTCCAGTCAAGGTTTTTAATGGTGCACTTCTTTTGATCATTGGACCACAGGCTTTCTTTATTCATTCATACGTGCTTCTGATGATCCCCTTATCACTTGCAATTTGAATGGACTCACATAGCTTGATACAATAATCATGTGCACACTGCCTGGCAGTCTTTTGCACATCCTTCCTAGCTTGCTTTAGCTCACTCAAGAGTGTTACGTATTGGCCTTTCCTTGTTTCTTAAGAGAGCTATCTTCTTCTTATCAATCAAGGGCTGCAGAGTCTCGCTGTTTGCCGCAAACCAGTCCTGCCTCTTATGATCCACAGTGCCGTAAACCCCTACGGCAGTTTTATAAAGAGTTTCCTTAAGTTGACCCCACTTTTCACTTACTGTACAATTTTCTGGTGTATCAGTGAAAGCGTCTTCAAGTTGCTGTTGAAACTGAAAGCACTTTTCAGGATCGTGAGTGTTAATAATATTAATCCTGGGGCTAGATTTGTGTTTAGCTGTGTAGATTCTCTTTGGTCTCAGTCTAACCCTTGCAACAACCAAAGAATGATCCGTATCACAGTCAGCACTGTGGTAACTTCGAGTCAATGATATATGGTTCAGATGTTGTCTCCGTGTGATGATGAATTCCAGCTGGTGCCAATGGCCGGATCTTGGATGTTTCCATGTGACCTTATGCATCTCTTTTGCTTTAAAAAATGAGTTTGCAATACATAGGTCATTACTGGTGCAATGCTCCAGCAGCCTTTGCCCATTTTCATTCATGCGACCGATGTTGTATTTTCCAAGGCACACTGGCCATGAACTCGAGTCCTTGCCCACACGAGCATTGAAATCACCGAGCATATAAATGTAGTTAGATTTTGGAATTGCCTTGATCACGGAGTCTAACTCCTCATAGAACGAATCCTTCACATCATCAGAGGAATCGAGTGTCGGTGCATATGCAGTAATAATGGTGGGGAACCACAATAGGTTGCCAAGCGCAGGGATAATAGTCTTTCATTTCCTCCTGCTGAAATTTCAATCATTCCCAGTAGTGAATTCTTCACTGCAACGCCCACACCGTGTTTCCTTTTTTCTGCCTGCCCTCTACCCTTCCAAAAAAAGGTATAATTGTTTTTCCCGAGTGACCCTTCCTCAGCGAGGCGAGTCTCCTGCAGGCCAGCAATATCAATGTTAAGACGATTGAGTTCGGCATCAATCACAGCCTTTTTTCTCACATCGTCAACATTGGTCAAGTCAGTGGAAAATCCTGGACACATGGTTCTCACGTTCCAGTTTGCAAGCCGTAGCTTGAGGTTACTATTTTTCTGTTTATTAGTACCTGGTGCATTGGTTTTACAGCCTGCGATTCAGATTTTGTCCTAGCCGCGAGCACCCATTGAAGCAGGCAGGCTGTGGCGGATCAGCACCAAATTGGCCGGGGGCTGCCCAGCTTGAGGCGGGCGGTAGCTGATCAGTGACACCTGTAGGTGTCTCCCACCGTCAGAGGCAACGCGTGGCGCCCCATGTCTATCCAATTGACAGGGACTTATAACCCGTAACAGTTGCCTCTCGCTTTGATTCCGAGACCTGTTAAGACCAGGGATGGAGTTATTGCCTCTCCATAGCACAAAGCCTGGGCTAAAATATAGAGATCATGTGTTGCCCATGCAGCATGATCCCTCTCTCGGCCTGCCTAGTTCACTCCAGAGGAAAGGTAACACCTCTACATCTGGAACAAGACAAGCTGCAGAAGCTGCCGGATCAGCAAAGCAATGCTCTAACTGTCCGCCTGTCGGAGCTTCGATCCTAGACCAGCTGCCAACCAAGGCTTAGGGCCTGGTCTGCCCTGCCATGACATTTTGTCGTTAGGTTGCATTTCCTCGCACCAGGGTAAGGCTTGTACCCTCCCAATTGCGCTCTTCCGCCCGAAGCCGTTGGCACAATGTGGGGTGTTGGGTTTGGTAAGCGCCGCCCAACGTTCGGCGCTAACAGAAAGCAGGTAGTACCAGTCTACTGTTATACGGTAGCTCAGTCATATCTGACTAAGACCTGATCTATATATATATATATATATATATATATATATATATATGTATATATATATATATGTATATATATATATATATATATATATATATATATATATATATATATATATATATATATATATATATATATATATATATATATGAGGTGAGTGAGTTCCCTTGAAGCAAGGTGGCGGGACATTTCTTCGTCCCGTAAAATGGAATGTGCTTTTTTCCGAAATGTGTATGGATTAAGTGTTTTTTCGTCGTGAAATGGAGTTCGGAGCGTGCAACGGAGTTCGTGCACGCGCGCCCGAACTTCCTTCGGCGTATCATCGGCGCCTGGTGGCGATAGTTAAGAATAACATGACGACCAGACGACCAGCAAGGACAGAACGTGGTAAGAGGGCGGGCGCTCGCAGAAGGCGTCTAAAGTGTGACAGATTGGGTATCGGAAACGTTCGAGTACTGTACTGGAACTGTACATCATTTAGTCAACGCCGACCCATTCTTGAAAAACTACTCTACGGAAGCGATATTGTAGTCTTACAAGAAACACAGCTCGGCGACGGAACAGTCAATGTCGCGGGATTTCAGGGATTCCTTAACAAGCGGCACCTCGGACAGGCCATTCTGGTCCGCGACAACATACTAGTGTCTGAGATCGATATGTCTTCCTGGAACAGTGATGCCCTGCAAGTGCAGGCATTAAGAATAATGACACCAGTGCAGCTTGTAATCGTGAACGTTTATGCGCGAAATGGGAAGGTCGACGTGCGACAATGGCAGAGTTTGTTCGACATGGATGAAAGGCATATCATCTACTGTGGGGACTTCAATGCCAGAGGCAGTCAATGGGGGAATTGCATCACCAATAGACAGGGAGAAGATCTGGAGGACGCCCTGGCACCTTCTGCCCTAATCTGTCTGAATGATGGGAAGGTCACTAGAATAGCCACTCGACCAGGTGACTTTGACAGCGTCATTGACTTGGCTCTGGTGTCGCCCACCGTCGCACCAAGGTGCCGGTGGGGCACACTGGGATACCAAGATAGTGACCACTACCCTTGGGTCATCCTGATCAAGAAAGACGGGGCCATGAGTCAAAGAAACAAGACAAATGCCTTCCCGTACGACAACACTGGTCAAGACGCCATAAGCAAGATCAGAAGAAGAAAACTACTTCCTCCCGCAGGAGACAAGAAAGATGGTTGCAGCCACCATGATGGAATGGAGAGGTCGAGAAGGCATGGCTGGGAAATAGGCAGGCTGTCAAAGACTGGCAAAAGGCCAGAAAGGCTAACATGCCACAGGGTGAGTTGGCGAACCTGAAGACTGAGGTCGATAGGACGACGACTTTATTCACATCCTGCGCCAAACAGGCCAAGGCCGAGAAATGGGACGAGTTCTGCAGGAAGGTGTGCTCTGAACTATCTGTTACGACATTCTGGCGCCTCCACAAGAGCATGAACGGTACTGCACAACGTAGGGGTATTCCAGACTTTCAAGGCACAGACCTCGCATGGAAAAAGTCGGATGCGGATAAAGTTAAGGCCCTTCTTGCACGCTACATAGAACAGACTGACCAGAAAGTGTGTTTTTCTTGGTGGAATGGAGTTCGGACCGTGCAACAGAGTTCGTGCACGCGAGTCCGGACTCCCTTCAACATATCATTGGCGCTCGGTGGCGATATTTAAGCCAGACACGACGACCAGACGACGACCGGCAAGGGCACAGCGTGGTAAAAGAGCAGGCGCACGCAGAAAGCGTTAAAGTGTAAAAGATTGGGCATCGGACACGTTCGAGTACTGTACTAGAACTGTACATCATTTAGTTGACGCCGACCCATTCTTGAAAAACTGCTCTACGGAAACGATATTATAGTCTTACAAGAAACATAGCTCGGCGACGGAACAGTCAAAGTCGCAGGGTTTCCTGTGCTTCTATAACAGGCGGCACCTTGGACAGGCCATTCTGGTCCGCGACAACATACTGGTGTCTGAGATCGATATGTCCGCCTGGAACAGTGATGCCCTGCAAGTGCAGGCATTAAGAATAATGACGCCAGTGCAGCTTGTAATCGTGAACGTTAATGCGCGTAATGGGAAGGTCTACGTTCGACAATGGCAGAGTTTGTTCGATATGTATGAAAGGCATATCATCTACTGTGGGGACTTCAATGCCAGAGGTAGTCAATGGGGGAATAGCATCACTAATAGACAAGGAGAAGAACTGGAGTACGCCCTGGTATCTGCTGCCCTAGTCTGTCTGAATGATGGGAAGGTCACTAGGATGGCCATTCGACCAGGTGATTCTGAAAGAGTCATTGACTTGGCCCTGGCGTCACCCACCATCGCATTAAGGCGCCGGTGGGGCACACTGGGATACCACGATAGTGACCACCACTCTTGTGTCATCCTGATCGAGAAAGACAGGGCCAGAAGTCAAGGAAACAAGACAAATGCCTTCCCGTATGACAACACTGGTCAAGACGCCATAAGCAAGATCAGAAGAAGAAAACTAACTTCCTCCCGCAGGAGACAAGAAAGATGGTTGCAACCACCATGGTGGAATGGAGAGGTCGAGAAGGCATGGCTGGGAAAGAGGCAGGCTGTCAAAGACTGGCAAAAAGCCAGAAAGGCTAACATGCCACAGGGTGAGTTGGCGAACCTGAAGACTGAGGTCCATAGGACGATGACTTTATTCAAATCCTGCGCCAAACAGGCCAAGACCGAGAAATGGGAGTTCTGCAGGAAGGTGTGCTCCGAGCGATCTCTTACGACATTCTGGCGCCTACATAAGAGCATGAACGGTGCTGCACAACGTAGGGGTATTCCAGACTTTCAAGGCACAGACCTCACATGGAAAAAGTCGGATGCGGATAACGGTAAGACCCTTCTTGCACGCTATATAAAGCAGACTGACCAGAAATACGAGCTCGCCAGGCAGAGAACCACAACGACACTCTCTCAGTTGTGCGATGGGGTCGGGACAGACGAAGAATACATAATCACAGCTGAGACAATACGTGCGATGCTCAAGAAATCACCTAACACCGCCCCAGGCCCAGACGGCATCCGATATCGTGACCTACTGGTGATGTCAGATGATGACATGGAAGAACTGGCCAGAGAATTCAACACCAGTATCCAGAGGGGTCAGATCAAAGAGGAATGGCTACACAGCTACTTGCTGCCGCTGCCAAAACCGAACAAAGACCATTCCAAGATAAGCGGCTACAGAATCAATACGATGCAGAACACTGCTGTCTAGCTACTGGAGAAAATTGTAGCACACAGACTTGCTTGTGACTTGGAACAACTCGGCTGCTTCTCGCCCACACTTGGAGGATACAGACGTAACAAAGAGTCATGGCTGAATGCGGCAGTCTTTGCTCAAGATGTTTACGAAGGATTTCAGGTCAGAGAAGAGACATGTGCGGCCGCCATAGACTTAGAGGACGCATACAATAAAGTATCCTTCGAGCACTTGATGCAAGCCCTCCTCAGACTGAAAGTGTCCCCTCACCTTGTACGATGGATAGCTGCAGTCCTGCTCCAAAGGAAGGTGGTGCTAAGATGTGGGAGTTGGTCTTCTGAGCCGACAACGATATGTCCAGGATTGCCACAGGGTTCACCACTGTCATCAGTACTATTCAACGTGTATACGGTGCCTATCACTGAACAACAGTTGGACGGGAGAGGGTAGGACTCTGTCATTTGCTGATGACATTCTCAGTGTATCGACAGGGTCGAGATAGACAGGCGGTTGCCAATGATATGCAGGGCGAACTAGATCGAATTTCCTCATGGTGTGCGGATGCCAGTGCCATTGTCAACCCTGCAAAGGCATCGGTTACATGGTTCTCCCTAAACAACCATATTGTGAACACAGACCTGCCGGCAGTGAGAATGGATGGGAGCATTTTGAGTAGAACCCAGTCGATGACATATCTTGGCGTGAGGCTTGATCGTAGCCTGTCTTTCAGAGATCATGTCGATTATGTCATAACGAAAGCTCGAAAAGGTTTGTCAGCAATGAGAGTCATGGCGACTACCAATATCGAGCAAAGACTGCTAATACTTCTGTTCCAAGGACTGGTGCTTTCACCCATCGAGTATGCCCTGGCCATCCTTACTGTCAGCCCTACACAGATTGGAAGACTTGAAAAGGTACAAAACGAAGCCATGCGCATCATTTTGGGCTGCACGAGAGACACCAGCTGTGTAGCGATGAGATACCTCCTTGACTTCCCGACAATGAACCACAGGATCAAGATCTGGAGAGCTCGTGCATACTTGAAAATAAGTGCGGATGAGCAGCACCCTCTGCATGAAGATATATTCAGAGAAAAGGGCAACAGGCTAAAGAGGGGCAAATCATGGATGGGTCGGGCGGAAGATATCATCAGACAGATCTGCAGTCCTACCAGTATCAACCCCGGCAAGGAATGGGTGCCTGTGCCTCCAGCTTTTAAGTGCACCTTCTCCTGCATTATCACACTTGACAGACGGTGCAGAGAACAGAACCCTGTCACTGTCAATGCAGAGGTCAACGCGCTCATCAATGAATACGCAGACAACCCCGAAGTGCTCATTTATACAGATGGATCTGTTGTAAAGAAGCAGAGAAGTGCATGGACATTTACAGCTCGTTCAGCGGGCCGAACCGTTCAAGAATCCAGTGGTGCCCACACTATGCCCACGAGCAGCATGACGATGGAGGTGATGGCAGTAACACAGGCTTTCTTATGGCTAGAATCACAGCATTATACCAACGTGTGATTCAATGAGCATGATTCGGAAGGTCGAAGCTGGATCTGTACGTAGACAGTGGACTGAGTCGCTGAGGAAGTATGTTGTCCGTAAAGTCATCTTCATCTTCGTCCCGGGACATGCGGGAGTCGAGGGAAATGAACGAGCTGATAAACTGGCTGGCTCTGCACCCCCTGCAGATGACCAGTCTATGGATCGCGCCGATGTTATTAACGTCCTTAAAGACATGTCGAAAACAGAAGACTTTGACGTCAGTGAATCCACATCGCTGTCCAGGATGAAAGACCTGGGAGTAAGAATTGGCACGGTCGGACACGAGGGGTACATCGGGAAAATGAGGTGCCTCGTCAACCAACACAGAACTAGCACTATTAGCCACCGGACGCTGATGCATATGCTGTGGGGGGGGGGGGGGGGGGAGGATCTGAGCACTTATGGACCTGTCCGGAGTCAATGAAGATGCCTCAACTGATAACTGATAACTTTATGAACGCCCCACGTTTATAATTATTTATAATGCGTGTGTGTGTGTGTGTGCGTGCGCGCGAGCGTATATGTATACATTTGAAAATGTTATATGGAATTTATTTCATCACATGGAATATTATTCTGCCTATTAACATGAGTCATGATGGTATGGTGGTTAGTGTGCTTGAGTGCCAAAATAGTGGCCTATGTACTCTCTCTCTCTCTCTCTCTCTCTCTCTCTCTCTCTCTCTCTCTCTCTCTCTCCCTCTCTCTCTTTCTATCAGAGGTTGAGTTGGTTTTTTATTTTCCTCGACAAATACTGCTCTTGGGTCCATTTAGCTCTATAATTTAAAAAGAAACATTGAATACCAGACACTTGTAAGAATTTTCGGGGAATTGTCTTTAATGGGAATTCACGGAGGAATATATACAAGGGAAAAGCCCTGATAAGATAATACGCAACCAAATTGACTACATAATTATTAATAAAATATTTAGAAATGCTTTAATTAATTTAAAGACAATGCCTGATGCTTGCTGACTGTAATAGTTATCATGTACGACTATATGGACAAATAAAAGTAAGATTAAAGGGGGGCATGAGACTTAATAAAGAGGTTCTGAAAGTAGATAAAGAAATTCCAGAACAGTACAGAGTGACTGTGAAAAATAGGTACAATGTAATTGCTAGAATACAGAGTATAAATCTTCTTCTTCTTCAGCTTTCCGAGCCACTGAGGTTCGTTGCTGCAAATACAATCCGTCTCCATTCGTCTCTCTGGTGGACCTTCTCTTGCCAGTCGTTGATTCCAAGTGCTTGTAGGTCTGTACATGTATTATCTCTCCACCATCTTCTTGGTCTACCTCGGGGTCTACGGTCATTTATTTCCTGAGTGTAAGCGAGTTTTGTTTCCCTATTATCTTCCATTCTTTCTATATGCCCCAGCCATTGTAGTCTATTAGCCTTCATGATACCAGTGATTAGCGGGGACTTAAACAGATCATAAATGTCTTTGTTACTTCTTCTTTTCCACTCTCCACTTTGTGTATCCCTAATGGGTCCAAAGATGCGTCTTAAAATTTTGTTCTCAAAGGTTTGTAACAAGGCTTCGTCTCCTTTCGTTGTACTCCAGGTTTCAGAGCCATACAGCACAACTGGTCTGATCAGTGTTTTGTATAATTTGATTTTGGTGTTACGAGATAGCGCCTTTGATTTTAGTAGATGTTGTAGTGCATAGTATATCTTATTTCCAGAGTATAAATGAACAATGGAAAATTTTAATGGACTCCAGTAATTAAACTAGCAAAGAAGCATTACCGGAGAGAAGCCAAAAAGCTAAGAAAAAGTGAATGAATGTAGAAATCTTAATGCTGGTGGACAAAGAAAATAGAGTAAAAATGACAAACAAGAATATGCTAAGATAAATAAAGAAATAATAGATAAATCTGTGAAAGCAAACGAAAGTTGGTTAAACGAGCAGTGCAAAAAAATTGAATTAAATACAAAACATATGCACAGACAAATCAGTGAGCTCACGGGAAGAAAAATAAAAATAACTACAGGGTGTTCGAAATCAAAAACAGGATAGATTATATTGGAGGAGAGTGCTATAATGAAGAGGTGAATTAGTATATAAGAGAATTATATGATGGAGACAGGGAAGAATTAACAGAAGCAAGTAACTTAGAAGGTCCACCTATTCTAAAAGAAGAAGTCGCTGACGTTGTAAAACATGTGAAGAAAGGAAAAACAGCTGGGCCAGATGAAATCACAATAGAAGAATTAGAAGTATTGGGAGAATTTGGAGTAGATGTATTAACCAAAATGTTGAATGATATTTACAGTAGTGGATATTTACCCAGTGATATGCTGAAATCGGTATTTATAGTTATTCCAAAAAGACCAGGAACAATTGAATGCGAAGATTTTAGTACAATTAACCTCATAAACCATGTCACCTCACTTCCACTCAGAATTATAATGTGAAGAACCAGAAAGATAATAACAATGGAAATTAGTTAAGCACAGCATGGATTTGTGGAAGGAAAGGGTTCAAACGATGGAATACATACAGTTTTGTTTTCTGCGTATTCTATTTAACCGACATCGCTGACAACACCAGCATTTTGCTGTCGTTGTTGATGTCTTGGCAAGTTTTACGTTCGGTAGTTTGCCATTGCTTTCTGAGCGACCCGCTGCCATACCAACAAGTTAAAATTTCCAGTGCTTTACGGTCTGCTGCCAAATCGGTCGCCGCTGTGTTTCGAACACGTGGTAAGCGCCTCACAAATCGCGTCCGCCATTCTTTGGTCACGGAGACCATTACGGACACTAATAGAAGGGTCAATGGAAACACAGAAAGGCATATATTTGTGATTCATAGATTATACTAAGGCATTTGATAAAGTAAAACATGATGAACTGATTAAAATGTTGGAAGATATCAACATTGATGGGAAAGATTTAAGAATAATAAAGAATATATAATGGAACCAAGTAGCAGCAATTAAAATGGGAATTAAAGAAGGCAGTTACGAAAAGATAAAGCTAGGAGTACGACAGGGGTGTGTTTTGTCACTCGATCTCTTCTCCCTATATATCGAAGTAATAATGAGAGGGATCAAAGAGACGCAATGAGTACTAATCGGAGGTTATAATATAAATAATATACGCTATGCAGATAACACAGTATTGGTGGCGGATAATGCAACAGACCTACAACAATTGTTGGACATTGTAGTGACAGGGAGTGCAAAGAAAAGACTCTCCTTGAATAAATAAAAAAAAACAGTAACAATTGTGATATCAAAGAAAATGATGACACCAAATTGTGACATAGAAATAGAAGGGAACATTCCTAACCAAGTGGATAATTTTAAATACCTAGGGGCATTTATAACATCGGAAAGAAGATGTATAACAGAGATTAAGAGCAGAATAGGGCAAGCAACAATCGCATTTCAGAAAATTAAGAGTATCTTATGCAATAAGCCATTATCACTGAATGATAATGAAAGAGATTGCTGAAATGCTGTATAGAACCATTTTTGCTGTATGGCAGTGAATCTTGAAATATAAATAAACAAATTAAAAAGAAATTAGAAGCAACAGAGATGTGGTTCCTGAGACGAATACTGCGAATTCCTTAGACTGCCAGAGTAACTAACAATAATTGCTTTAAACAGTGAAACTAGAACATTATATACAACAATAAGAAAAAGACAAACAGCTTTCTTCGGTCATGTAATGAGAAGAGGGGCATTAAACAAATCGAGGGGAAGAGAGCCACAAGAGAACAAGAGAAATGATGCTGGATAGATTGATGAGACTGTGGCATAGAGGAATATCATCAACAGAGTTGATCCAGAACACCAAAGACAGAGATATGTGGAGAGCTATGAACGCCTACGCCAGTTGGCAGGGAAATTGATGATGATGATGATGATTGATGATGATTGATGATGATTGATGATTGATGATTGATGATTGATTGATGGATGATTGATGGATGATTGATTGATGATTGATTGATGATTGATTGATGATGATTGATGATGATTGATGATGATTGATGATGATTGATGATGATTGATGATGATTGATGATGATTGATGATTGATGATGATTGATGGTGATTGATGATGATTGATGATGATTGATGATGATTGATGATGATTGATGATGATGATTGATGATGATGATGATGATGATGATGATGATGATGATGAGGAGGAGGAGGAGGAGGAGGAGGAGGATGATGATGATGATGATGATGATGATGATGATGATGATGATGATGATGAAGGAAGGAAGAATAAAATTAGTAACCATACCTCATAAAATCGTGGCAAGATTATGTTAAAGCTTAACACAATTTCAACCCTCTGGGAAAACCCAGTTGGTTACTGGACAAGATACCCATATTAGGTAAACTATTATTAATAGTTTTGTTATTATAATAGTTATGACAGCGGTACAGATATCATACACCTGACCAATGTTGTACATTTAACGTGCTTATGCTTTCTGAAGTGTATATTTGACATCGGTTCGCTACATCAAAACACTTTGTTTATCATTATCATCATCAGGTACCTGTGCTTTACAGGGTGTGGCCTGCGTCACAAGAAGTCGCCAAGACTCTCAATTCTACACCATTATTTCTTCTTCATGTATTTTTACACCTTTGGATATTAAAGGTCACGTGTTCAACGTCGTGTTTGTCGACCCCTGTCTCTTCATCCAGGAAAGGAGCCTACAATTTCTGTTCATTGTACTTGACTGTGACCGTTATTATTTACAAAGTATTTTAGTTTCAGAGACATGATGCTGTATCGATGTGTGTTTTCTTTGCTTTTCAGACATATTGTTCACACACACACGCGCGCGCACACACACACGCACACACACACGCACGCACACGCACACACACGTTTACTTTTTCTGAATTCGCGGCACTCTAAGAATTTGTCTGGAACATGTAAGTTCAAAAGTCTCAATAACTGTTATATTGCGTTTCTAATTATGCCAAGAAAGTTTTAAAATAATCAAAATATGAGAAAGGAAAAAGCTCAACAAATGGTGCTGGTTATCAACCAAGATAAGACATAATATATGGTAATTTCAACAGAAGGAACGGCTAAAATCTCTGGCCACATACAAATAGATAATATGACTATTAAAAGAACGGAAACATACACATATCTGGGTACAATCTTCAACTGCTCCAACATCATAAGGGAAGAAATACAAACTAATGTAACAGAGCACCATCTCTGTTAGGGAGTTGGTGAGTTAATGAGTGGTGTGCAAGGGGAAAAAGACTAGTACAGGGCACGGCTGAGCATCCCATTGGGGGGTAGCTAGGGACACTCAAGCCGTGACGCGGGGGGTAGAGATGTTTAGTTACTATCTGGACCTTGAATTGACAACATCTATTGTAATAACAGAAAACCTCTTGTATGCTGTTTTATATTATACGATGTATTCAGTCAAAATAAACATATGAAAAATACAACCAGGACTTCGCTTGCATCTGCCATATAACTGTTGCTCTGTTATATAAGCAGATTTGGTGCCGTGACCAGGAAAAGATCCGCCACAAAGTCAATTAATAACAACACCAGTTTACGATGATACTTATGATCAAGCGGAAACAATACCGAAAACTTTGATGAAGGAAGAAAAGAATACGCTTGCATCTGCCATATAACTGTTGCTCTGTTATACTAGAATCAATTCTGGAAATAAGATATACTATGCACTACAACATCTACTAACATCAAATGCGCTATCTCGTAACACCAAGATCACTATATACAAAACACTGATCAGACCAGTTGTGCTGTATGGCTCTGAAACCTGGGGTACAGCTAAAGGAGACGAAGCCTTGTTGCAAACCTTTGAGAACAAAGTCTTAAGATGCATCGTTGAGCCCATTAGGGATACACAAAGTGGAGAGTGGAAAAGAAGAAGCAGCAAACACATTTATGATCTGTTTAAGTCTCCGCTAATCACTGGTATCATGAAGGCTAATGGACTACAATGGCTGGGACATATAGAAAGAATGGAGGACAACAGGGAAATAAACCTCGCTTACACTCAGGAAATAAATGACCGTAGACCCCGAGGTAGACCAAGAAGACAGCGGAGAGATAATAAATATACAGACCTACAAGCACTTGGAATCAACGACTGGCAAGAAAAGGTCAACCAGAGAGACGAATGGAGACGGATTGTGTCTGCAGCAAAGAACCTCAATGGCTCGGAATGCTGAAGAAGAAAAAGAAAATATGAGACGGCCATGAATCTTCGCATCATAATGTAGAAGGGGAAGGCTGAAACAACGAGAGCACAAATTAAATTGTATCACTATCGTGATATTATATGCTTCATGACAGGTGGATGAGACCCTCTACAGCTATCTATCTACAGTGTTCTGGTAAAGTTTGATGTTCCTGCCTCTCTACATACTCGGCTGGCATCTTCCCCCTCGGTAATATTCTTTATGTAAAGCATTCAATTTCTACAGTATTCGCAATGCTCATGAGTCCTCAGATATACAAGTGAATAGCTTTGCTTGTACTTATGTGGGTATTTATGTATGCATGGATCAAAGAAATGCTTGGACAGTTAAAGGATTTTGGTCAGTCTCAGATACAGAATTATTAGTGAAACTCCATGACACACCTCCGAACATTAACATATTACAAGCATATGCACCAACAGCAGGCCGTAAAGAAGAAGATATATATATATATATATATATATATATATATATATATATATATATATATATATATATATATATATATATATATATATATATATATATATATATATATATATTATAACGAATTAGACATGGCCGTAGACTAGTGTAAAAATTTTGAAATGACTGTTATACCCGGGGATTCCAATGCCTAAGTAGGCAATGAAAAGGTGAGTGGTGTGGCTGGTGGATATGACCTGGGTGATAGGAATGAGAGAAGTGAAAGATTTATAGAGTGGATAGAATACTATGAAATCGTAATAGAAAACATCGGGTTCAAACACCATCCTCGACGATTATATACGTGGAAAAGCCCTGGAAATAATATTCGCAATAAAACTGAGTACGGACTAATCCAACGAGATTCATAAGCAGTTTAGTATGTGCAAAAACTAGACCATGAGCAGATGTATATAATGACCATGTACCAGTTATAGGAAAGATGAGTTTAAATCAAGAAAACCCCAAAGAACATCAAGTTAGATTTAGCAATACTTAAAACAGACAAAGAAATTAGAGAAAAAGGTACAAAGTTACTGTAAAGAACAGATATAATGAGTTTGAGATAATACCGACTATTCATAACAATGAGACATGTTGCGGAATCAATGCAACAAACATCAAAAGAAATTAATCCACCTAAAAATAGAATGCAAAAAAGAAATAGATTAGAGATGAAATTTTGCAGATGGTGGAAGAAAGAAGAAAGAAACAGCAAGATTTAAAAACAAAAGAATATAGTAGAAAAGAAAGAGAAAACAAATGCAAAATGGCTAAAGAAGTATGGCTGAATCAACAGTGCATGAAAATTATGACAAACTATGAAACGGCTGACATTCCATGTATCGATTATGTGGTTGTTTCGGGATTTGAAATTTAAATATTGAGCACAACCCACTACTGGCAACGCCGATCGCATTCCGGTATGAACCTAAGGCCCATCCACGTCAATATGGAAGCACTATACTCGAATTTCGCCCTTGTTTGAGCTCTTCAGTAGTGCATATCCCTGACCGGATCCGGAAACAGTCCCGGATCACGCGTGTGAAATTTATTATTGCTCACTGGATTTAGGAGGCCTGGTGTTTCTTGCCAGTGAGAAGTCCTGATCGTTCGGGTCCCATCGATTGACGGACGTCGGTCGCGGCGATTGGGCAATCTTGAGCATAGCCTACGATGGGTAGCGTTGTGGTGTTCTGTTGTGATAATTTGGTGTGTCCAGTGTGTGCCGCGTGGTTACACACCCGCTTCACACGCGTGATCCGGGACTGTTTCCGGATCCGGTCAGGGATATGCACTACTGACGAGCTCAAACAAGGGCGAAACTCGAGTATAGTGCTTCCATATTGACGTGGATAGGCCTTAGGTTCATACCGGAATGCGATAGGCGTTGCCAGTAGTGGGTTGTGCTCAATATTTAAATTCCATGTATCAACAAATAAATACTACAACAGGTAGGAAGATCCGAAATAACATCTCATCTCATCTCATCTCATCATGTTCCTCTTGTACCTTGCGGTGTCGAGGTGAAGTATAAACTTCGTGAGAGTGCCCGATTATGGGCTTCATATATCGATATTCCCATGGACTCTGCTATTCCCTCCGTCCAACGTTTACGTGGTCGGCCTCTTCCTCTGTTTCCATCTGGTCTGTACATCATTGCTTGTTGTGGTATGCTGTTGACTGGTAACCTACTTGCATGGCCAAACCATTTACTTGCTGCTTTCTAATAAAATTTAGTGCTGCTTTAACCCCCACTTTAGTCCTGATTTCTTCATTTCTGATCTTATCTCTTCTTGATACGTTGAGTATTCTTCTCAGGAACCTCATTTCTGTTGTTGTGATTTTTCTTTTCTCTTTTTCTGTCATTGTCCAGGTTTGGCATTGGTAGCATAGAGTTGGTAGGAAGATTGTGTTGTAAAGTGCTTTCTTAGTAGTTACTGATACATGTTTGTTCTTTAGTATTGGTGCCATTTGTCCAATGAGTTGATTTGCCTTATTGCACCTATTTTCGATCTCGTCTTCTGATCTGCCATTTGATGATATTATACTTCCCAGGTACTTGAAACTCTTCACTTGTTTCAAGGGATGTTCGTTTAGGTGAATTGTTGTTGTTTGTTCTTCTTTAGTTATAGTCATTACCTCTGTTTTGCTTGTGCTAATTTTCATGTTATGTTCCCTACACATTTCGTTTAGACTATTCATGTGGTCTTGTAATTCAGCTTCTGATTTTGCTATTAGTGCTTGGTCGTCCGCAAACAGGAGTTCTCTAATGGTTAGATTTGCAGATGGTTCTTCTTCTGTGTTCTCGTCATGTGGTATTCTTGCTATCTCTGCTTGGCTGGTTTCTTTACATATGTTGTCTATATATGTTATGAACAAGAGAGGGGACAGGACACAACCTTGTCGTACTCCAGATCTTATGGTGAAGGGTTCTGAGTGTCCTCCAGTTGCTCTCACTATGCATTCACTGTTGTTGTATAAACTTCTACATAGGTTTGTTAGATGTGTACTCACTCCATATTGTTTAAGGATTTGCCACAACTTGTTTCTATCTACTCTATCGAATGCCTTTTCTTGGTCGACAAAGGCTAAGTAGAGTGTTTCATTGAATTCGATTGATTTTTCTATAAGTTGTCTAAGAGCAAAAATTGCATCTGTGCATCCTTTGTTTTTCCTAAATCCAAGTTGTGTTTCGCTTAGCTGGGGTTCTAAAGTAGTTCGTAATCTTTTTTCAAGAATTTTGCAAAATATTTTCCCAGTATGACTCAACAGTGAAATGCCTCTGTATTGTGTGCAGTCTCTTTTGCTGCCTTTGTTTTTCCAAATTGGGATAATTATGGCATTTCCCCAATCTCGTGGTGTCTGTTGTTCTACCCAAACATGATTGAATAGTCTATGTAGCCAAGCTGTTCCTACTTCTCTTGCTGCTTTAATTAGTTCATTTGGTATTTCATCCTGTCCTGGTGATTTGTTCAATGGGGCTAATCTGATGGCTTCTATAATTTCTTCTTTTAGTATGTCTGGTTCTAGTTCTTCGGTGACATCTGTATAGGTCTCTTGAATTCCTGTGACATCTGATGGGATGTTGAGAAGTTGTTCGAAATACTGCTTCCATCTTATTAGGATTTGTTTTTGTTCACTTATTGGTTCTCCATTTTCGCTGTTAATTATTTCAGTTGGATCAAAGGGTTCTCCTCTGGCTCGCATTGCACCTATCTTTTTGTAGAAGTTTCTAGTTGCCTCCTTGTAGTTTTTATTTAGGGTTTCTCCATAATCTTCCCAGTCTTTTTGTTTTTCCCTCTTTACTATTCTATTCACATGTCTTCTCGCTATTCTATATTCTATGCGATCACATTCCTGTTTGCTCTTCAACCACTTTTTATATTTTTCCTTTTTGTCTTTTACCGCTTTCTTTACTTCTGCGTTCCACCAACTTGTTATTTTCTTTATCCGTGTTTTGCGTTTTTTCGTGGTTCCACATGTTATTTTTGCAGTATTTAAAATGCTTGATTTGAACATCTCCCATTCTTCTTCCACTGTTTTTCTCTCTGTAGGTAATTTTTCAAAGAGTTCAGTTAGTTCTTTCTCATAATTTTCCCTTACTGCCTCGTCTTTAAGGTTTTTTAAGTTTACTGATTCGCATGGCATGTATTTTCCTGCTCTTTGTTTTCTTCTTCTGATTGTTCTTATTGTGGCAACGACTGCTTTATGATCTGTGTTTATACTGAAATTGGGCACTGCCCTTGCATCTAATATATTTCTCTTTCTGTTATTTCTTGTTAATATAAAATCAATTTGGCTTTTAGTATCTAGATCGCTCCATTTATACCATGTGTATACTTGTGAATTTTTATGTTTATAGAATGCGTTT
This sequence comes from Cepaea nemoralis, assembly GCA_014155875.1. NCBI lineage: Eukaryota > Metazoa > Mollusca > Gastropoda > Stylommatophora > Helicidae > Cepaea > Cepaea nemoralis. The sequence continues at coordinate 442,815 of JACEFZ010009490.1, forward strand.
GTTATATAGAGGTCGTGTTGGCTGCAAAGCTCTAATAGTCTACTTCCGTTATCATTCCTTTCATTTTGCTGATCTCCAAATGCTCCCAGATGTTTTTCTATGCCCACTCTGTTATGTCCTAGTCTTGCATTGAAGTCTCCCATAACTATGATGTTGTCCTGCTTATCTATTTTATTTAGCACGTCATGTATGTCTTCGTAGAAGTCCTCGCATTCTTGCTCATTATTGTTTGCATTACATGGTGCGTATATTTGTACATATGTTGTAATTGTTTGTTCTTTTATTCTCACTGTTATGATTCTTTCTGATATATATTTTATTTCTAGTAATCTTCTTGCTAGCCGTGGTTCGATTACTATTCCCACACCGTGTCTTGCCCTTTCTTGCTGTTCTACTCCAGAGTAAACAAACGTGTAACTGCGGTGGAGCTCCTTGCATCCTTTCCACTTTGTTCTGGTGTCCGCTATTCCCATCAGTCCAATTTTCCTCTCTTCCATTGTTTCTATAAGCTCCTCTTCTTTACTATTGAAACCACAGACGTTGATTGTGCCTATTTTTTGAGTCGCTGATCTATCTCTTAGTCCATTAACATTGCCGGGTCGATATCCGTTTGGGTCAGTCCGTTTATACTTCTTAGTTTTTCTACGAGCAGTATGAAGATTCCCTGCCGGCTTGCTAGGCCAGTCGCAGATTTAGGACACAAATCTGACCACAAGGAGTCTATCCCCTATGGCGAGCCATAGCCCCGTTAGCCCATGACCTCGCGGTCATGGTTGCCCGGTCTGCACCACGCGGAGGTGGGGGTTGACTTGTGTAGTGTGCGGGTCATCGGCAGGCTAGTAATTTTCGCTATTCACCCCTCAAGATCCGGTTTTAGGTCAAGATGGCGAGACGTATTTCTTTCTAGCTCGGCTTAGAACGGTTGATCGGCGGTCCGACAAACCACCATCGTAAAACTTCCCGTTGTTTCAGAACCAGATTTCTGGCTCTAAATGTTATGTTGCTTCGCTGAAATTTGTTGAATTCCAAGCATAATTCAAATTGGCTATTGGAACGTTAAAATCCAACCCTCGTCTGTAGTGAAGTGTGTGTTGTGAACAGTTACAACCGGACCGGGATATTCTCGACGTGTTTCCTTTTAGCTTGGCTTAAGACGGTTTATCGACGATCCGACTAACCATTTTCCGTTGCTTCAGAATCAGTAAATGTTATAATGCGTCGCTCAAAAATGTTAAACTCCAAGGATACTTTCAAGATTGGTTATTGGAATGTCAGAATTATGTACCAGACGGGGAAAACTACTCAGGTGTGTAGTGTTATGAATGAATACAACCTAGAAATTCTTGGGGTTAGCGAGTGCAGATGGACTGACTCAGGTAAGACATTTCTCAACTGTGAACAAAGACACATAATTTATTCAGGAAGAACCGACAACCATCATTCGAACGGAGTCGCTATCATCATGTCAAAAAATGTAGAAAGATCACTGATCAGCTGGGAACCAGTAAATGATAGAATCATAACAGCGCGTTAGCAAACGAAATATTTCAAGCTAACAATCATACAGTGCTACGCACCTACCAACGACGATACAGACATCAACAAAGATAATTTCTATGAACAACTACTTGGTACCATCAACTCATCTCCCAAGCACGACATTGTTGTTGTAATGGGTGATTTCAACGCCAAGATAGGGTCTGACAATAAGGTTGTTGAGAGATATATGGGAATTCACGGCTTAGGGGATATGAACCAAAACGGAGAGAGACTACTAGAATTCTGTGAAATAGCAAATCTGATAGTAGCAAACTCTTTATTTCCGCACAAAGATATGCACAAAATCACGTGGAACTCGCCTGATAGCATCACAAAAAATAAATCAGATAGACCATTTTTGTATTAATGCCAAATTCCGTTCATCAGTACAAGACGTCAGAGCCTACAGAGGTGCAGATGCTGGCAGTGATCACAATCTCTGCATTGCCAAACTAAAAATAAAGCTCAAGACTCTGCACAGATCACCCAGAATTAAGAAAATAAACTCACAGTCCCTACTGACTAAAGAACACCAACTCGCATTCAATTCAGAGGTACAAAGCATCTATGCTAACAAAGAAAGTATATCGAGCAATGCGAATATTAAAAACAACATTGAAGAAAATTGGAACTTCCTAAAATAATACCTTGCTAAATGCTGCAACAAACACAGTCGGCTACGTACAAAGACAGAAGAAGAAGTGGCTAAGCGATAACACCTGGACGAAGATACAAGAAAGAAAACAAGCAAAACTAACACTTCTTTCTGCAAAAGACACATCTACATATGAAACCCATAAGCAAAAATACTCTATGTTGGATAAAGAGGTGAAATCAAGCGCACGAAAAGACAAACAGAACTTTATTCACAGCCTGGCCTCCGACGCCGAAGCAGCTGCCAGAACTAGAAACAACAGAGCCGTATTCCATATCATGAAGCAACTATGCAATCACTCACCTACACCAAATATACCCATCAAAGACAAACAAGGTAATCAATTTTTATCCGATGACCTTCAAAAGCAACGATGGGCAGAACATTTCAAAGAAATATTAAATAGACCGCAGCCTGACACTGTTCCACACCTGGATGGAGAAATTACTATTCCCCCACTAGATGCAGCAGCCATCAAAAAATTGAAGAACAACAAAGCTGTTGGTGAAGATGACATCTCAGGAGAAATGCTCAAAGCAGCAGATGAGAACACCTTACAACGTTTGTTACAGCTGATCAATGAAATCTGGCAAAGCGAATCCCCACCACAACAGTGGAAAGATGGTGTAATTTTCAAACTGCCTAAAAAGGGCGATATGTCTGATTGCAATAATTGGCGTGGTATCACTCTATTGTCAGTACCAGGAAAACTTTTTTGTAGCATGTTACTTGAGAGATTGAAAAAGGCTATAGATGAAAGGCTCAGAGAAGAACAAGCAGGCTTCAGACCAAAACGTTCATGCATAGACCACATTTTCACCCTCAGAATAATCATTGAAGACTCCGTAGAATTCCAGTCGAAATTAATCACCAACTTTGTCGACTTTCAAAAAGCCTTCGACAGTATCCACCGTCCCTTCACTTGGAATCTACTTAACATCTATGGTTTTCCTACCAAATATACCAACGTCATAAAATCTTTCTACAAAGAGACACGTTGCTGCGTAAGAACAGAAACAGGCAACTCTGACTGGTTCTCAGTCGAAACAGGAGTGAAACAGGGTTGTGTCTTATCACCGATGCTCTTTGGAATAGCTATCGATTGGGTCATGCGCAAATGCACAAACAACACAAATATGGGTATCCATTGGGTTGACAAAATTCTAGAAGACCTGGACTTTGCCGACGACATAGTGCTTTTGAGTTCAACACACCCGGATGCCCAAGAGAAAATAAACCACCTCCAAAATGTTTCAGGGCAAATTGGTCTCCAAATTAACACCACAAAAACAAAGACTATTGATCTTACCAACAGTTCAGATGACACCAAATTGAACAACCACGTTCTTGAAAAAGTCAACAGCTTCACTTACCTAGGAAGCAAAATGACATCTACAGGGGACTCAACACCAGAAATATCATCTAGAATCGCACTGGCATCTGGTGCCTTCAATAAACTGTCAAACATCTGGAAGTCAAAGACACTCAGCAAACACACAAAACTTAAAATCTTCAACTCTTGTGTGATTCCAGTGTTAACGTATGGATGTGAAAGTTGGAAATCAACGGTAGCTTTAGATAAAAAATTAGATAATTTTGAGAACAAATGTCTTAGAAGACTTCTAAACATCCACTGGACAGACTTCAGAACCAATACCAAATAAGACAAGAGACTAAGCAATATACAGTATCCAATTTCAAAAGAAGACGCCGTTGGAACTACATCGACCGTGTACTCAGAATGGACAAGACAAGACTCCCCTACCAAGCCCTCATATGGTCACCGGTAGGGAAAAGAAAACGGGGAAGACCAAGAGAGACCCTGAGTAGAACCATCATTAGAGAAGGCTCATTCAATGGTCAAGTAAATATCCAAGATCTACAACAGGTAGCAGCGAACCGCCAAGCATGGAGAGTCAGGACTTCTGCCCTATGCGCCGCCTTAGGCTCAAGAGGAAAGACTAACTAACCCCTCCTGGGAGAGGCTAGCCGATCCTAACCCTGCTGGCTGCAGGGCCAGGCGCATTCCACACCTTGCAGACCCCGAAATAACACTGGATGTTTAAAATCGAGGAATGGTGCAATATTGATAGAGCAAGACGATATAGACAATAGACGGACGGGATAACTAGAAGAGCTGTATGATAAAAGGAGAACGGGTGAAAAAATATTCAAAATAATGGTTAGGGCCCACCAATAATTGCAGCGGAAGTGTAAGATGCACTACAGATGCGGTGTAGACATTACATTTGAGGAATGTGAGGCTCTATGTGATTTTGGAATCGAAATATTGACAATGTTCCTAAATGGCATCTACACTTGCGGGTATAATTATAGTGACCTATTAAAATTTATCTTTATAGCTCTGCCAAAGAAACCAGGCGCTTTACAATTCGAAGAGGATAGCACAATAAGTCTTGTGTGTCACATGACAAAACTGTCACTGAGAATAATTATGAACAGAATAAGAAACAAGATGAAACCAGAAATTAGTGAGGAACAGTGTTGATTTATGGAGGGAAAGGGCACACAGAATGCTGCATACACTCTCAGGACACTATAATAAAGAGCTATAAACGAAAAAACAGATGTGTGCTTATGCTTCATAGACTACACAAAAGCATTTGACAATGTGAAATATGACGACATAATAAAATTACTAAAGCAGCTGAATGCTGACGGCAAAGATCTCGGAATAATAAAGAATATATATGGGCAGCAAACAGCAGCCACAAGAATCAACAACCTGGCAGGAACATTTCAGTGTATAAAGAACTTCTTCTTCTACTTCTTCTTCTTCTTCTTCTTCTTCTTCAGCGTTCCGAGCCATTGAGGTTCTTTGCTGCGGACACAATCCGTCTCCATTCGTCTCTCTGGTGGACCTTCTCTTGCCAGTCGTTGATTCCAAGTGCTTGTAGGTCTGTATATGTATTATCTCTCCACCGCCTTCTTGGTCTACCTCGGGGTCTACGGTCATTTATTTCCTGAGTGTAAGCGAGTTTTGTTTCCCTATTATCTTCCATTCTTTCTATATGCCACAGCCATTGTAGTCTATTAGCCTTCATGATACCAGTGATTAGCGGGGACTTAAACAGATATAAATGTCTTTGTTACTTCTTCTTTTCCACTCTCCACTTTGTGTATCCCTAATGGGTCCAAAGATGCGTCTTAAAATTTTGTTCTCAAAGGTTTGTAACAAGGCTTCGTCTCCTTTCGTTGTACTCCAGGTTTCAGAGCCATACAGCACAACTGGTCTGATCAGTGTTTTGTATATTGTGATTTTGGTGTTACGAAATAGCGCATTTGATTTTAGTAGATGTTGTAGTGCATAGTATATCTTATTTCCAGAGTTGATTCTAGTTTGTATTTCTTCCCTTATGATGTTGGAGTAGTTGAAGATTGTACCCAGGTATTTGTATGTTTCCGTTCTTTTAATGGTCGTATTGTCTATTTGTATGTGGCCAGAGTTTTTAGCCATTCCGTCTCTTGAAATTACCATATATTCTGTCTTATCTTGGTTGATAACCAGCCCCATCTGTTGGGCTTTTTCCTTTAAGTGAGTCAATATTTCCAATGTCTTTTGTTCACTTTGCCCTATAATATCTATATCATCTGCATAACCAAGCAGCTTGGATGTTCTTCCAATATCACATTCCTCCTTTACCTTCCTTACAACTTTCTCTAGAGCCAGATTGAAGAGTAGCGGTGATAGTGCATCACCCTGTTTCAAGCCAGATGTATAAAGAACAGCGTCACAAATTATGTGAGATCTACAGAAAATATGTCAGAGATCCTGGTTGGTAGACATAATATTAGTAATGTCCTTTATGTTGTTGACATAGTCTTGATAGCAACAAGTCAGAAGGAACTACAGGAAATGATAGATACAGTTGTTGTAGGAAGTCAAAATATGGGCTTGAGTTTGAATAACAGAAAGACAGTAGTCATGGTGACATCAAAGAAATAAATTGTGCCTAAATATGCAATTAAAGTAAATGGTGTTATTATGGGGCAAGTGCAGAAATTCAGATATCTAGGCGCATGGACGACATCAGATCGAAGATGCATCACTGAGTTATAGAACAGAATAGGGCAAGCAAAACTTGCATTATATCACATAAAGAACATTTTGTGCAATAAATCATTGTCCGCTAAAGTTACAAAGAGAGTTCTTGCATGTTACATAGAACCACATATAACATACGGCTGGGAATCCTGGACAATTAGTAAACACACCAAAAGCTTCATGGAAGCCATGGAGATGTTGTTTTATTGAAGAATGCTGAACATTAATTGGATCACCACAATGAGCAATCTGGATATTTTGAGAAAAACTAGGTAGCAAAAACAACTTATCACAAACTTCAGAAAAAGTAGTCATCGTTTTTTTTTTTTTTTTGGCCACGTTATGAGAAGACAAAAACTGGAACATATCGTTACAACTGGAAATATTTGCGGAAAGAGACACAGAGGAAGACAGAGGGAGAAGATACTTGACAGTTTTGTGTCATGGCACGGAAGAGAGGTAACACACGAAATGATCAATGCCGTCGGAGATCGCAATTTGTGGTGAGGCATGATCGCCCACGCTAACCGGCAAGGTACTGAGTGGCACCTTGCAGTCTTGACAGACCAAAGTATGTGAGTGGTAATGTGGCCAAAAATCCATCACAATGCCTGGGCAGAGCTTCATAGAAACATGTGGTGCCAAAAATACATGATCCCTCTCTCGGTCTAGCCTTGTGTATTCCAGAGGAATGGGTAACCAATACGTCTGGCACAAGGTAGGCTGCAGACGCTGGCGGCTCAGCGTCAAAACCTCCGAGACCTCGCCTCCACGAGCAGGTGGCGAGTGGTGGCCAGACCCTGAAACTCGAGGGACCCGACTTAGAGGCGTTCAACCAAAGTCCCACAGGTGAGGGCCTCGTACGCGCCTGAACCGTAGGGCGCGTATATCTGTCAACACAAGTGTCCGTACCTGTGTAAAGCGTGCACTTCGTCAGACTCCCCGCCTGACTTTTGCGGATCCCGCAACCACCGGGAATAGGCCCGCCGGAGATATTGCAGGAGATATTGCTCGTCTATTGCGAGCAAATCTCCCATCCTTCCACTGTGCGTGACTGAACAAGTAAAGAAACGATAAAAGTAGTGGTAGTTCAATTGCGCTTGCGCTCCCACCTATGCTACACCCTTCATGTGTCTTCACAAAGTCGGACTAGAGTCAAGCTCAACAGGGTCTTCTTTCCCCGCTGATTCTACCAAGCAAGGCACTAGGTGATGATAAATTAGCATTAGGCATATGGCGTTGGATACATATTTTGTGGAGAAAATCGGCACTTGGGCTTATGTAGTCAGTATTACGCCGGTCGCCTTTGCTTCCCAAGACATTTCCTGGCACACAGAGTCGATCTGGGATCACAGGTCCATGTTTAATATCCGCCGCCATGTGTATTCGAATCTACATCTACCGGGTCAGCAGGTGAACGTTTAGTCATTAAGGTATTGCACGCACCCCCCCCCCCCCCCACCCCCCATTCCAGTGTTATTTATATCGTCAACAATCTCGCGCCTGTCTGTGATATGTGTCGGATTAATTTAATTACAATGTAAACAATTATTCTGTCTTACATCGTAGTGCCAACCTCTTCTCAGATCTATAAATCCGGCCACTAATACACAGAATATTATTCAAAAGAGCTGTCGAACCGCGATCGCCCACGGATATCAGCAGTGTGTTATTGATTACAATTCAATTATCCACCACTGGATTATTTTTGGGTACCACACAAACACAAACATTCACATCACAAAGCGCACACTTACGACCATACAGCACACACAGATCACATTCTGTCTACCAGGAATCACATGTCTCTTTGCTGATTTAGATTGTTTCTGTTTTAGTTGGCATGTTTCTCCGCCATAATCGGCTATTTTTTGTTATTTTCATTTACGATAAATTTCACATTAATTTCCAGTATTTGATGGATTCTTTCTTCTTCCGCCACATTCACACTCAGACCTCCGCGAGAATGTCATAATAAAATCAGTTACTAAACATATATGTATTGTATGGCGCTAATAGACGTAGAAGAAAGAAGTAGAGGCTTGAAAATGCACTAGACAACATAACAATTGAAAACTATAGTTATCGATCAGGATTCGAACCTTTCACCTCCAATTAGTATGGTGTCTCCAAACCCCTATTTTTGTCTTCTATTTATGTGAGCGCTAAGCAATACATATGCGTTTATTGGTAAACTATCTTAATGGCCTCAAATGGTTCCCCAATTGATATTAATAAAATCAGTAGTTACCTGCAGGTTTAATATCCCAAGATAGAAACCACGGTATACACAGCTTAGAAACAAGATCAGTTTGCTCAATACAGCACACACAGATCATGGTCCACCCAACCACGCACGTCACAGTTATCACGATATTTCTGTGGTAAAAATTAGCCCAAACCCATTTTGGTTAGTTTCTCCCACATTTATGACTAAGGAGCAACAATAACAAACTGAAGCTAGTGCTTAAGGTCCAATACATGATTGTGTTAGATGTTATAAAAGCAGAGGGCAGGGGGAGTAGCTGGCATACATACACTTGGATATCTGCTGAGGGAAACAATGCGCTTATGGGCAAGTGCCGAATGGCTCAATGTCGCGTCTTTTACCCAATAACCATTAAGGAGATAGGATGTTTTTCTGTTTGCAAGACATCCAACGATAGCATTGATAGTTTGGTTAGACATCAGCCACTAACACATCATCTTGTGTCTTTGTCAATGCCATTTGCACAATGAAATCATTATTTTATTACTAATCATTTTTACTAACCATATTTTATTGCATCATTTGCTGTGTGACTCTGAAGTTATCGCCAAGCGAAATCAATTTTGTCACTGAGTCACTTTTATGAATTGGTGTTTTAAAATTGTTATCGAGAATGACACGACTACCTCAAAATGTACTGTTCTGCCGTTAATATTATAAGAATATAATCGTATGCATTTGAAATTAGACTGTCTCATTACTCTCCGCGCAACGTGACAAGCGGGAGATGGCATCTCATCATATTTCTGAGACCTCTTGACATCAATTAACACTGATTTATTTTAAATGTGTTGATCATGTTGGCAATAAACCTCCATTTAGTGGAGTACATTGGTTAAATAAACTGGCAATCCGCTAATGTAAAGTGCAATGTGTCTTTTCCCGTAATAGTTGTTGTGCACTACAAAATGTAAAAGATAAAATATCCCTTTTCATGACATGATGCATATTGGGTATATGGTGGAAGCCCACACCTATATATTTACACTCATCGGCATTCGACATGGTGATGTGATCCATTTTCCGCAAGACGTCCTTACGTCCCAAAAAGTTTCTTTGTAGCCCCAGATGAAGATGTATATAATTGAAACGTCGTTTGTTGTTTCCTAGAATACTTATTGTTATTTTACTATTGTATTATTTTATATTTTTGGATTGTCATTTCTCTATATATTCCTCTCTATTTGTCTATATATCTAGGGGGAGGGGGGGGGGGCTAGGATTTTGACTCTGTGATATGTTCATCTTTAATTAGTCCGCTGTGTACTTTGTTTCCGTGTTTAATATGTCCCATCTTTTCACAGGAGCTAACTGTTTGTATTTTCTATATTATCACAATTTTGTCAAACCGTGTTCGTTATCAAGAGGATATTTTGATCATATATAATTGTGATCAGATAGTGCTATCATACTTCTCTTGAGCTATGTTTCCCGTTGTATAATTAAATATATTGTTTGAAAAAGTAAACACGTAATACAGAATATTACCTCCAAATTGTATAATCAAAACATAGGAAACAAGCAATATTCCTGGTGAAAATGTGAAATATCATCGACTTTAATGTGGTTACTGTATTTAAGATGAAATGTTGAGTTCTATATGAGATATTATAAACTTTGCTATGACTATTAATGTACACATGAGTTAGATTGTGTGAGTATTGTATAAATACAATAACTTATCATTAATCTCTTTCTTTTATTGCAGCACCCTCAACAAACTGTATTATATATATTCATGAAAAGATATTATAAACAATCATACTAGAGCCTGTTTGCATTCGCAGAATTTTTCATACGTTATCAGAAACACAAGAAACACAAAACTGTGGAAAAAGTTACAGAGCTATACGCACTAGTAAGTCACGTTAACAAAATAATTCTACTGCACATTATAATAACAGGATGAAAAAATATACGCATATACACACTGGAAGTACCAGCAGGCATTAAATCGGGTGGAGATATCAATAGCCATATAATCAGCTTAAAGAAGACCATCAGGTAATATACAAAGTTCAACGAAAGTTTATCCATATATCTTTGGCATTGATAGATCAAGTTCAGTATCAAAACTATGAATCGTCATGGACCATATATGAGTATTTCAAACATACACATGTTAATTCTTTTTACACCTGATGACATAAAATTCCAGACATTTCACAAGCTCATAAAACAGACTGTGTATTTAAATGTCAGAAGTGTCTCGTAAGATACGTGCTGTCAACCAAAACAAAAGCTCGTCTTAGAACATATTTATAGAAGCCTAAACCAAGAAGCAAACTAAGTACCATAAAAATAATCACAACTGACAAATAAGAATTATAAAATTTAAACGAATTCTAACAACATTAATCAGTCATCAGCAATTGCAATTATAAGAAGTTTGCAATTGCTACAAAATTTCTAAAGGAAGTTTGGGAAATTTGGAATTGCGCATGGTGTACTGTGATGTAAAGCATTACCAGCGCAGTTAAATAACAACATATCCTGTGAAGTGTCTTGCGACTGACTGATCAAGCGGGCTAGATCGAACTCTCCGGTAGATACAAGAAAGGATACAATGTTCTCCCATGTTGGGTTTTTCCACCAACTTTCATGATGGCAACATTCTGAACAGAATATATCACATGATGATGATGTGATGATTATAATGATGATGATGATGATAAGAAAGATTGTAAAACGCCACCGTCTAAACACTCCTCGTAGACACACGAAAAATATTATGTGCCGCCATGTTATGTATTTTCAGCGACATTCATGATGATAACATTCTGGACAGAATACATCACATAATGATGATGGAAATGATGATGAAACTCGACTTGGAAACACTCCCGGTAGCTACAAGAAAGAATATAATGTGCCGTTTTGTTAGGTATATCTACCAACATTCAAGATGTAAACATTATAGACAAAATATATCACTTGATGATGATGATGATGTCGATGATGATTTATGATGGGAAGATGAGAAGATGAGAAAACTTGATCTGAATACTCAGCAACATGCCAAATAAACTGTATGTTTAGATGCTTCATCATGAGCATACGTTTGCAGCTTGTAACAGCCCCATATGTCCAGTAAGCGTCAAGCGGTAAAATATGGTCCTCTACTGTTTGCTTGAAAGCACCCATTAATAATAAACAAGAACATTTAATCCAATGCATCCATTAATAATAAACAAAAACATGTAATATATTGTTATTTATTCCATATTAATTCACAAATCAGGAAGACATTTAAGCCAGTCTATTACATTTTTTCTGCTTTTAAAACCTTCCTATTTTCTAAATTATCAGTGAAATGGATGTTGATATTGTTGTTTCAAATAGCATACCACTTCAAGTAGCGTATGGTGTAAGTAAAATGTAAATGGTCCTTTTGTGTGTGTGAGAGAGTTTATTGGGCATATGGTGTTGGGCCCCTATTTTTAAAACAAATTGGCACATGATGGATTACGTGATCAAATCACACTAGCCGTCTTTATTTCCCATAATATATTCTAGTACCACATTCTCGGGTTGATATTCACCATATCATCTATCGTGTCCCAATTGGTCTATAAAGTATGGTGCTGGTACAATATAACTAATGTCCCTAATTGCATGAAAAGGGTCCTTTATTGCACTGTTTATTTTCGGTTGGATCGACCTCGGAGTTCGTGTCAATTTTCTTTTTTAATGTGGTTTCGACTACATGACCACTGGGTCGAAATGCAAGCCTTCTAGCGCAGCGCTGCTGCAGCGTGCCCCCGCATGGAATATTTAGGTTAAATAAAATCCGACGAAATAGGAAACAGAAAATAATATACAGAGATAAACATACATTAAAGACATCTAAATGATGGCTTACTTGTCATGTTTTGAATAATACTGCCATTAGAAGACATGCTGAGTGTTGTTTAAATACCCCTCCGTGGGAACTGTTCAGAAACTCAAGAAATATATTTGATGAATATCACAAGGTACAGTATATTCCCTTACACGATGAAAATGTATTTTCCAACATGTAAAACAAAACCAAAACTTTCCACACAATTTTCAAAATATGTTTCGCTTCCTTCGCTGAGTCCACCTTTGTGCAAATAAACACAAGTGGAATAGTTAGTTCCTTTCTATGGCTGTGGCTTTAACAAACATTTGAAGCCAGCACCAACACCCAACAGCTGAAGTCATATAAATGATTACTTATATAATGTTGACTCTAACGTGTACATGTCACGTGGGGTAAATGAACAAAAATCACGTGTCCCGCCTTTATATATCCACTGTCAAATGTTACATCCGCGTACAGTAATTTATGTAACTTCCCTAGGTAGGGGTATACATTGATAACACGCAAAGTAAGTTGATTGGCTTTCCTCCCTATATTTCGTAATATTGATGCGGGAATCTGTCTGCGCCTGTAGTTCGTTACTGGAGTAAAAAAACGTGAAAACCTCTCATTCACTGTAGTGACGATGTATGGCTGACTAGAAAATTCCGCCCTGGACTGACTTTGCAGGAAGCAACGGAAGAAGTTGAAAATATTCTGGCACAGCTTTGTCGTACTCACGATGAGTTTTTGTTTTAATGAATGGATGACATGGTGACGTCGCAAAACTTCCCTGTAGTTGTATTTGTTTGACACTTGGGTATCATTTCAAAGCTGTGGAAATAATTATGAAAATAAATTAAAGGTATGTATATTTAAATATCGGATATAATAATTTAGAATAAATTACAGTTAACTGTACATAATATATGTAATTAGACACACATGTACACACCAACACACACACACACACACGCACGCACACACACTTACACACACACACACACATTTATATATATATATATGGATGTTTGTCCATCACGAATGATGAGGACCATTCATTCATTGCATCTTTTAATTTGATGAAGAACGGATGACTTGCACTTTAGATTGGATTATAGTGAGGAAGTAGTTGCGCAGCTCCTTTGACTTCACTCTCTCGTCCGCGTCAATCTGGTTCCAGTGGCGAGCATGATGTGTGTGTATATATATATGAATATATATATATATATATATATATATATATATATATTATATATATATATATATATATATATATATAGAGAGAGAGAGAGAGAGAGAGAGAGAGAGAGAGAGAGAGAGAGAGAGAGAGAGAGAAATCAAATCAAATCAAATCAAATCAAATCAACTTTATTAGGGTTACAAATTAGGCGCGCTGGCCCGTCTTACATTCGGCCCTTCCAATCACTCGTCTTTCATTCATCAAGAGCATTGTACATTTACATAGGAAGAAAAATAAACATTGTGAAATGAATGTTGTAAACATAAACAAGGCAAATTACCATGTTATGAGGTCCATCTCCCACCTACCCATACATCACCCCACCCACACACACACACACCCACCTACCCACACACACGCACACCAAGGGACACATACATACCCCACCAACCGACTCATCCCCCTTCCGCACATCCCCCACCCACACACTCTCCCCTCACCTGTTCCCTTAAGCAAAACACACTCGCCACCCACAAACATTCCCCAACCAACCCACACATCCCACGCCCACCCACATATACATCCTAAACCACACATCCTCTCCCCATCCACACCTCAAACCACCCATCCCCCAGCCACATCTCCATTGACCACATAGTCACCACCCACGCACACAATCCCCCACCAACCCACACATCGCACATCCACTCACACATCCCCAAACCATACACACACATCCCCACCAACTGACATCTCCCTACCCCCCCCCCCCACACACACATCTCCCTAACCACCCATACATCCCCAATCCACTCACACACACACCCCACCACCCACACATACATCCTCCACCCACCCATACATGCCTTAACCCAATCCCCCACTACACAATCCCCCACCCGCACATCACATACATCCCCTACCACGCAATATTCCCAACCCACACACCACACACACACATATCCCTCACCAACACATCCCACACCCACATACCACCACACATCCCCACCTACACACCATACACATATCCCCCACCCACATACCGCACAATATTTCCACCCACACCCACACAGATACCCGAGAGGGAGAGAGAGAGAGAGAGAGAGAGAGAGAGAGAGAGAGAGAGAGAGAGACAGAGAGAGAGAGAGAGGTGTTATAAGTATAGTTCTAAAGCGACCAACGAGGCGTCCTAAAAGTGTGATATCTAAACGCACATCGATCGAATTTCTGATTCCATTTAACGCCGTCGTCGCATTATTGAAACAAATAGAAGATTACCACGACAATTTAAGCGCTGAAACGTGTTATCATCAGCCAGCGCTTAACTTGGGTATTACCAAACCATGACGCTAGATTTTTCACCAAATTGTTGTTACCTCCGTCTGTTGGCAACAAAATACATAAGACCTTGAAGGAAACATGAACTAAAATAGATATAATTCCAGCATGTTCTGTTCCGACTTATGTCCTGAAAACATGGCTTTAAATGGCAAGCGGGTGGACTTCATTGCACAGGGTGTTATCCCACATGGCTCTGCCTCGTTCCTCAGGAGACCTGCAGAAAGTAACTCACACATAGCAAAACCTCCGTAGTTTCAGCGACGACACCCAGAAGTCACCGAGAATATTGCTCTCGAACTACGTAGCCCGGAATCGAACCCACAACCTTCGGAGCGTGAGGCAGGCGGAATTCACGACCTGAATACTCCCTGAAATGTCTATTCAGATGTGGAGTTCTAATACCGGTCCTATGTACCCGGCTAGTTTCTGAGTTTTGCGGGGAAGGAGAGTTCTGCATCAGTCCGTATGAAGATGGTACTGTGGTATCGAATTGGGAAAACAGTCTCTGCACCAATCTTACCCAAATAGATGTTGGCCCTGTTCAGAGACCGCGCGTCTAAATGTCTGTCCATCGAACCCTTGAGTTAAAACTAAAAATATTTTGTATGAATCATCACCAGTCAACTAACTAATCCAAAGTAGTCATTACTCTAGGTCCTATCCTAGTATAAAAATAAGGTAAATTACCGTTTATACACCTTTTGATGCATTTAGAGAATTGTGAAGGAAGAGCCTGGTGCTTTTACTTTGACCACAGATAGCCTGACTATGGAAGTCATGGTAGTAAGTAAAGCAATAACATGGCTCCAGACACAATTATTCAGTCGGGCATGTGTCCTTAGTGACTCAATGAGTTTGCTCAGGAGGATGGAGATGGGGTGGGTCCGAAGAGAGTCTTGCTGTCTCTAGCGGTCCCGGCTGGGAAAGATTAGTTTCATTTTCGTGCCAGGGCATGCGGGTGCACCAGGAGATGAACACGCTGACAGCCTTGCAGGTAAGGTTACTGTGTAAGGCGGACGAGCCATGGACCAGGCAGACATTCTGAATGCTCTACGAGAAGAAAATCGTCTACGAGAACCAAGTGATGACTGTGAATCTACAACTTATGGTCAGGCTGCGAGAACAGCAAGTTAAAAGAGATGTGGCCAAACAAGAACACTACGTAGGAAGCCAAAGAAGATTAATAAACCTACACAGAACTGGTGTCGTGAGCCGCTACGGGATTTGCTGAGGAGGGGATGGATGTGTAATGAGGATGATCTGTTGATTAACTAATTAACTAACTAACAAACTAACTAACTAACTAAATATCTAACTAACTAAATAACTAACTAACTAACTAACTAACTAAGTTGCATTAAGCATATGGCGCTAGGCTAATAACTGTATAGACTAACTGGCACTAGGTTTGCTTTAGTCAGTGTAAGTTATAACGCCAGTTGTCTTAACCATATGAAAACTGGCAAGACCCTCGGTTCAGACAACATCACAACACAAATGATTAATGCTTTAGAAGAATATGGAATGGACCAAGTCACCAGAATGCGGAACAGAATATATGATACTGGAGATATGCCTCAATAATTATGTAATTCTGTATTTATTGCAATCCTAAAGAAATCATGAGCCTTGGAATGTGACCAACATAGAACAATTAGCATAATTAGTCACATCACGAAGCAAAGAGTTTGGAAGAAAATACAACCCGACATAGGAGAAGAACAATGTGAGTTTGTAGAAGGCAAGGTCACTGTAAATGCTAAAATGATATGTATATGCTGAGAACAGTAATTTAACGTTCTATGGAAGTAAATAATGATATGCATCTTTGCTTTATTGACTACACAAGGAATTTCGATAGAGTAAGACATGTCAACATGATAAAGATGCTTGCAGATCTACAAATTGATGGGAAAGACCTTAGACTTGTATAAAACATATATTGGAAACAACAAGCTGCCATAAGAATTGATAATGAAGTAGGTCAATATCAGCCTATTAAGAGAGGTGTGCTACAGGGATGTGTAATGTCTCCAGATCTGTTTTCCCTGTATAGTGAAAATATTTTCAGACATGTACAAGATATGAAAGGAATCATCATTGAAGGAAGAAACATCAATAACATTAGATATGCAGATGATACAGTTTTGAATGCAGACAATTAGCAGGATCTGAAACGTGTAGAAGCTGCGGTTGTTGCACATAGTGAACAACTAGGGTTAGAATTAAATTGCAAGAAGACACAGATTATGGTCGTCACTAGGAAGAATGAAATACCACAATGTAATATACACGTAAATGGGAATATTCTTCAACAAGTGAACTTGTACAATTATTTCAGAACAGTCATAACATGTGATGAGAGATCCCTTGAAGAGATTAGAACAAGAATCGCGATGGCGAAGGTAGCCTTTTGTAAGATGAAAAGCATACTGACCAATAAAAAAGATGCCAATCGCTACAAGAAAAAGAGTGTTGAGGCGTTACTTAGAGCCTGTACTTGTGTATGGATGTGAAACCTGGATAATGATCAGTCAAGCTGAAAAACATCTCATGGCTGTGGACATGTGGTTTCTGGGGATAAATCAAAGAATACCATGGACAGACAAAAGAAAAAACAAAAAAACCAACGACCAAGTCCTAGAAGAAACAAATGAAAATCGTAAACTGATTAGAGAAATTAGACGCGGACAGTCAAAATATATTGGACATGTTATGAGAAGAAATACATTAGAGAACGTGTGACAACTGGCAAGATCGAGGGGGAAGAAAACACGGGAAAGACAAAGAAATAAATACCCGAATGGCTTGACCGCGCGGCATGGTCGAGACAAGAACACTGAGCTGATTCAGGACTCTGGTGATCGAATGAAATGGTGAATCATAACCGCCCACACTTACCGGCATGGCACATGATGGATGGATGGATGGCTGGATGTCTTTATCTACCACATGTCCTTGTACACATTTTTGGCTGGGTTTTCCTAGGTGTCCTAGATGATTTTTTAAAGTTTAAATCAGCGTCACGTCACTAACTACCACGGCTTCCAGATCGTATCCTAGACATTATCACAGTTCTTATCTAGGTTTATCCAAAATAAGTTTTACTTCATGTCTTATCCTAGGCAATACCAGACGTATTACTCTATGGTTATCCCAGAAATTATCCCAGGCACTGCATTAGGTCTTACCCTTGGGATGACTAAAATTATTCTTCTAGACTTTATTCAACATTTTACACTAAGCATTGATTTGTTTTTTTAACTCTTGGCTTAATCCTAAGTAATATCCCAGACAAACATGTAGATTATACCACAGACATTAAACATAAACATTTATACGGGGTCCAAAGAAATATGAAGCTAGCTGGAATAACAACATACACATCAAGCCTTTAAAATGGTCCTTTGTGTTACTTTTTTTACATTCTGTAACAGTTGCTACGAGTGAATGATTTAGGTATTTGCCTTGCTACTTCAGTACTTAACTTTCACAGCACTATCCTTGTGTCTATTTTATCTTTGTTTCGTTTGAAGCAAATCGACATAATCGGCGTATTCCTTGTCGTTAAACTGAATGAATTGAATAACTTGATATCCTCCGAAGTCGGAGAGTGTCTGCTTGTACGGCGAGGAACCACCAGTCTGCACACCAATAAGCCAGACATGGGACAACGGATACATGCAAACCTCAGGTCCTGTATGACAGCACACTGATGCTGGACAACAGGATCCCTTCATCCGACATACAGGACTTCGTGTTGGAGCTCAAGCCAACGAACACAAGCAAGCAAGCAATAACTTGATAGTTAGCTGAGTCGATGTAGGGGCATGAGGGTTTCCTAAATCTGAGCAATGTTGGGGTCGACCCAGTCTCGTAAACTAGATAATCAATCATTCTTATCATTGTTTTAGAATTGTGTAGGCAAAGATGGAATCTAGAAAAACAAGAGTTAGCTGCAAATCGTTTATAGGACTTCGCAGTCAACTTCAGGGGTTTTTTTTTAAATGTGATTTCTTGGCTTGTTTACGTTCAGTAGTTTGCCATTGCATTCTGAACGACCTGTACTTATATCATTGTATGGGAACCAATGCAAGGCTGTCTACTTTCAAATCGCCCGCAGCTGTGTTTAAAACGCAGTATGCTGGAACACGAATTGCATTCGTAACCCCTTCGCCACTGAGCCGGTGGAGAAACTAGAAGCGTGTCGTCTAATCTCCCTCATCTCTTCCATCTGTCTGTATGTCTGCTTGCATCAGTCCATCTGACCGTCTTTCATAGTTTAGTTTAGTTTAGTTTAGTTTAGTCGACGGATGAACATCTCGGTATACGGGTGTAACGAACTCCGTACCACCGGCGAGGATCCTGAATTACTTTGTGTAGAATTTTAACTGGAAATTTTGCTCGGGCTGCACCGTTAGACTACTCATTTTTAAACTGCCAAGGGATATTTTACGTGCGTAACAATAGACGGTCGTCCGATCTCACTACACTGAGACCAGGGGAAATTTTGTTACTAGAAGTCCACGTAAAATGCTTGCTTGATTGCTTGCTTGTGTTCGTTGGCTGTGAACTCCAGCGTGAAGTCCTGTATGTCGGATGAAGATATCCTGTTGTCCAACATCAATGTGATGTCATACCGGACTGAGGTTTGCATGAGTATCCGTTGTCCCATGTCTGGCTTATTGGTGTGCAGACTGGTGGTACCTCGCCGTGCAGGCCGTGCAGGCAGATTCAGAAGAATCAGCGATCCTACTACGTTAGCCAAGACCCCGAAGGTACCTATTGCCCAGGAAGCACGGCTAGGGCGTGCTATAGTGTGTGTGTTTTTTTTTCTTTTGGTTGCCTCAATATAAAATTCAATATCTCAGTAACCAATTGAGGGAAAATGATGAGATTTAGCATATATACTTATAATTATGTCCACCCAACAAAAAAAAATATTTGTTCTGGAGATTGTACAGCAGATTTCAATGTTTGGTTATATGCGGTATATATTTTTTTGCCCCCGCACTCATTCCATCATTTTAAGAGTATTACCGTTTCAACAAGACACACCCCCAAATTTTTGAAATTTGTCTGCCCGGTTTTGCTTTTGGCAGACTGGGGGAATTTATATGGGGTAGGTTCAGAGGTGTCGTCAAACTGTGGGTTCTTTCATGAAACGTGATTATATAAATGCACTAGCTGGCTCCGCCCGGCTCCTGGCGGGGATCTATCTATCTATCTATCTATCTATCTATCTATCTATCTATCTATCTATCTATCTATCTATCTATCTATCTATCTATCTATCTATCTATCTATCTATCTATCTATCTGTCTGTCTGTCTGTCTGTCTGTCTGTCTGTCTGTCTGTCTGTCTGTCTGTCTGTCTGTCTGTCTGTCTGTCTGTCTGTCTGTCTATTTATCTATCTATCTATCTATCTATCTATCTATCTGGCTAGTTGACTATCTATCTGTATATCTATCTATACAGCGGGTGCGGGTGGGGGATGTGCGGGAGGGGGATGGGTCGGTTGGTGGGGTATGTATGTGTCCCTTGGTGTGCGTGTTTGTGGGTAGGTGGGGTGTGTATGTGTCCCTTGGTGCGCGTGTGTGTGGGTAGGTGGGGGTGTTGTGTGGGTGGGGTGATGTATGGATAGGTGGGAGATGGGCCTCATAACATGGTAATTAGCCTTGTTTATGTTTACAACATTCATTTCACAATGTTTATTTTTCTTCCTATGTAAATGTATAATGCTCTTGATGAACGAAAGACGAGTGATTGGAAGGGCCTAATGTAAGACGGGCCTGCGCGCCCAATTTGTGACCCTAATAAAGTTTGATTTGATTTGATTTGATTTGATTCTATCTATCTATCTATCTATCTATCTATCTATCTATCTATCTATCTATCTATCTATCTATCTATCTATCTATCTATCTATCTAATCTATCTACCTGCATGCCTGCCTGCCTGCCTGCCGGCCGGCCGGCCGACCGACCGACCGACCTACCGATATCTATCTATCTATCTATCTATCTATCTATCTATCTATCTATCTATCTATCTATCTATCTATCTATCTATCTATCTATCTATCTAATCTACCTACCTACCTGCCTGCCTGCCTGCCGGCCGACCGACCGACCCACCGACCCACCGACCCACCGACCGACCCACCGACCGACCCACCGACCGACCAACTCACCCACCCACCCACCCAGTCAGCCAGCCAGCCACCCACCCACCCACCCACCTACCTTTCTGCCTACCTACCTACCTACCTACCTACCTGTCTGTCTGTCTGTCTGTCTGTCTGTCCGCGCTATTAAATATTGATAAAAGTTACTGGAACAAACGTCAGGACCATGTGTTGAAAGAGGAAGAGGACTATTGGAGAAAGGATGGATTGAATTTTATGGAACCGAGAGCAATCATCAACCTACTGGAATCGTCCGACACAGATTAAGGTATTAGCAGATCGCAGACCTTAATCTACGTACACACTTACTGGGATATTTTGCTCCAACTATTCAGACGAATTGCAAGCCCTAAACATTACAGCATCAGCATCAGCTGAAGAAACAAGAAGGCAATGAAAAATAAGGTAAGAAATATATTCCTTCTACTTTCCTGTTAATTTACAAATTATTTACCCAGTGCCTCTGTAAATTCTCTGTCTTTACTAATATTACACATTGCACCCCTCTCGGGATTCTCCGTGGTAAAGTGGTCAAGCCGTCTGACTCGAGCTCCGAAGGTTTTATGTTCGATTCTGGGCCGCGTCCTTCATTTCACGAGTGCATTTTTTCGGAGACTCCCGAGGGTCGTCGCTGGAGCTACGGAGTTCGTGCTTTGTGCGACGCTTTCCGCGCTGCGGAAAGAAACTGAGCCATATGGGATAAACACCCGGTGCAATGCAGCCGACCCTGTCGATTTTAAGCTAATTCTTTCATTGTACCCACTCTCATACGAATCCGGATACGCCTTTGTGTGTCAACAGAATTGACATGTCTCACATTACCGTAAAAATAACTTCGTTAGCGAGAAATCACTAGTTGTTCAGCAAAAGATCAAAGGAATGTCGCCGCTTTCAATGATTTAAGTTGTTTTTGGACCTTTCAAAAACATATTCCTTGGGTGGGGGTAAATATAAGACGGCTGGAAAAATTTCATAACTATGCAACAGACAGTTTTCAAAATAATTGATCGTAAATGACGGCATTAATTTCCGGACAGACTATAGTAGGTTTTAGCCAGTATAGAACCTGGCCCTGGTGCCTTGGAAACACCTCTGCATCCCTCCACGTGAAATAATCCCGGCCCTCGCCGGGGCTTGAACCCGGGACCTTCACATACTGACTGCTTATATATGCCATCACCATGTGCCAAGTCAATTGCAATACGTCGCTCTCATCATAACCCACTGGAAACCACTAGGTGCCATGTAAGCTTCCCTGCCTCCTACACTTTCATGCCAAGGTTGACTTTAGTGTTCTATGTCAAACCATGTTTTGATAGGTCTTTCAGAGGCATGTCCCATATTACTGTTGTTTCTTATTACAGTATTCAACACATTTTCAAAAGTTATTTGTTTCAGAATTTAAATACTATTTCTTATTGATTTTGACACGCTGATTTCAAATTTCATATTGAAATTCACCAGTTTGCTCCGTTTTTAAAAACAAAAATAATAAATTTACATTGCAGCATTACAAATAATGTATGCTTGTTTAATTTTCTGGGGTGAAAGGTTAGTCTTTTAACTTCAGCATTATAAAAATTGTGGTCACATACTCAATTAACTGATATCTCAAAATAAAATGATAGACACAATAAGATTATTATTTAAAGTGCACCCATGATGTTTTGAAAGGCACATCTGAACCCATTCCGCCATTATTCAGCCGCTGTTCGAAACCCCTTTGTTGCTTCTTTTATTCGATCGATGAGGTGTTTCTTGTCACAGCTCAACTGTTCCTATACACATACATTCTAACATCTTCTGCCAGGAGATTCCACTTGTGCAACGTTGAACCCAAAAATTCGACTTTGTTTTTCAGTAAATTCAGATCGCTTACAAGATCATTCAGTTTAAGTTGGGTTATTAAGTGTATATTTAGTGGATGTATGATGCTCAAAATCTGGATTGCTTGAGGTTGATGGTTGAGAATCATGAATGTCATCTTCCTCATCAGTGGAAGCAGCTGGAAATGATGAAACTGATTCTATCACTTTAGGAACTTAAGAGTCCAGTTTTTCTTCTTTGATATGCATTTCCCAATTGGAAGGACCATGCAAAAGCAACAGCTGTTGAGATGATCAGTAGGCTCTCTCCTAATCATTGGAACAGAAAATGGCTTAGCTTGCCTTTTGCCAGTCAACCAAAGTTTAAGTGTGCTGCGCATGTATTTGCACCATACTTGTATGTGTGGCGCCCAGATCTTTTCTTCATAAACTATTCTCCAGCCAAAATACAAATTGTAGGCATTCTTAAATATTTTAGTTATATTTCCTTTCTGTGATATATGATATAAACGTCACCTCACCAGATAAATAACATAAGTTATTAGCACTGTTAACATGTACAGGGCATTTGCGACTACGATACTTTTGGTGATGACAAATGCACTAACTAATGTCTCTAAACCAGGCTTATGTATGGATAATCGTATCACTTCCGACATTGATGATGATGATGCTACAATGTTTAACTAAGAGAAAAGGCATTGACATTTACAGGAAACGTCCTTTCATGCGTATAAATGGAAATCTTTAATCTTGTATCTAACTAGCTTCGTATACTGTTTATTTAACTAACGATTATAGATCACCGTGTCTTCGAATGTGTGGACAATACACACGTATACACATACATATACACACACATACATACATCCCTACATGCATACGTGCATACATAATTCGCTTTCTCTCTCTCTCTCTCTCTCTCTCTCTCTCTCTCTCTCTCTCTCTCTCTCTCTCTCTCTCTCTCTCTCTCTTTCTCTGTTAAAGAGTGATATAAATTCAACTAGAGACTGACATAAACATGGATAGAGACTGACAAAGACTCAGATAGAGACTAACAGAGACTTAGATAAAGAATAACATATACTTGTTAGAGACTGAAATAGACCGAGATAGTTACTGACAGAGACTTAGATAGAAACTAACAGAGACTTAGATAGAGGCTAACAGAGACGATAGAGGCTAAAAGAGACTTAGATAAAGACTAACAGATACTTTAAAAAGTCGCTTAAAAGTCGACAGGGTCGACTTCATCGCACCGAGTGTTTTATCCCATATGGCTCGGTCTCTTTCCGCAGCGCGGAAAGCGTCGCACAAAGCTCAAACTCCGTAGCTCTAGCGACGAACCACAGAAGTCTCCGAAAAATTGTACTCGTGAACCGAAGGACGCGGCCAGGAATCGAATCCACAAGCTTCGGATCCCGAGTCAATCGGCTTGACCACTTCGCCACTGAGGCTCCTGATATTAAACAGATACTAACAGATACTTATTAGAGACTGATATAGATCTAGATAGTGACTGACAGAGACTTAGATAGAGACTAACAGTGACTTAGAGAGAGGCTAACAGAGAGGATAGAGGCTAATAGAGACTTAGATAGAGACTAACAGAGACTTGTTAGACACTGACATAGACCTAGATAGTGACGGACAGAGACTTGATAAAGACGAGAGTCAGTTGGAGACATTGGCATTGAATTTGAAAGAGACTGACAGAGAATTGAATACAGAGTATCAAAGTTCAGGAAAGCAACTGATAGAATATTGGTTACATACTATCAGAGGCTAGGATAGACTAGCAGGAACTCTGGTTTAGATAGACTGACACCAATTCTCGTTAAAATAGACTGACAGAGATTGTAACTGTGAATAAACACAGACACGTTCTCTCTGTGACTAAGTTAGAGACACGGAGACTTCCGGTCATCAACATGGCGGTTAGGCATTGAACCGTTAAGGCATGTGGCGTGTTTATGCTTGCAGCTACGGTTTGCAATCGTATTTTCCTCATGTTGGACTGGTAGTATATGGTTCCGTCACCCTGCTACTTAGTGAGTGAGTGGGCGACACTGTGAGCTGTGAAATTCGCGTGAAATGCTTTTACATCTGTCCTTTACAGTGACCTGCATGTTCGGAACAATAGCTACCGGCTGTTGCTGAATTGACTGATTTATCTTTTCGGTTCACGAGTGCATTTTTCAGGAGATTCCTGGGAGTCGGCGCTGAAGCTACGGAGTCCGTGCTTTATGCGACACTTTCGGCGGGTCGCCCTGCGGTAAAAACACAGCCATGTGAGAAAACCCGGGTCAGTGAGGTCTTTCTGGTTACTGCCGAGACCATCGACGATGAACTGACGTTTTTGTGGATGGATTTTGTGTTGGCATTCTGGCAGCGGCATTATGCACAGTGTACTTGTGCGGGCTGTTGGCTTGCCGAGACTCCTGCCTATTCCACCTTTCACATTAGACAGTGGGGAGCATTTTGTGTGATATTCACTGGCACAGGAATGAAGCATACAGGGGACGACCCGTTGCCGTGAAGTTGGAACCTCGACTAACTAACTAACTAACTAACTAACTAACTAACTAACTAACTAACTAACTAACTAGGCTTGAGTACACAAACTGTCATTGCATATCATTGTAGAAGTAATCCAATTATATGACCCTGCATGACAACTTGAGGCACACCGAGTATATGGTACTATCTCCATATCTGTCAACCTAGCCCATCTCAATGGGTGATGTTGTCAAAAGAAAACACACAAAATTCTCTATCTCGAATGAGATTCGAACACATTATTAACGAACATTCCGGCAAATATGCTAATCACCGCGCTTCAACGACTGCCTGAAAATAATGAATGGTCTATGTAGGAGATTTTAAAATAAAACAGAAAACAAAAGAACAGTAGCTGACAAGTGACATTAAAAGTGACAAATCTCTTCTATTGAGCACTACAGTAATGGAAAATAAAATGTCTTGCCTTAGGCCCGAGTAATGTACAAGCATGTTGATTCTGTAATCATAGCAAACCAATTGCATTAGAAGAATGCAATCTGTCCACAGCAATCTTTTGACTAGTGTCCTTGTGATAGATTGCCAAAACAAATGCTCGTTGAAGGTTTGATAATTGTTGCAATTCTATACCTTACGTATTTATTTCATTTACCTAATTACTACTGTTATTTAGACCTAATTTATTTGCTTGTTGATGCGTTGAACTCTCTAAACTTACAAAACGTATAATGATTGTTTTTTGTTTTCATGTTTGTTTGTTTTTTTTTTTTTTTTCAAAATACTGTTCTTTACAATTCAGACACAATGATAATGTCTCAGTGCAGAACATGTGTGTTTGTTTTTCCTATTTATGCCTAATTACATACACACTCACACGTACATTGACTCGTGTAAATTCGTGTTTTCGTGTGTGAGAAATACACAACAGGTATGGATTAGCACTCATAGAATTTAGGACAGGAATAGAAGTAAGGGGACAGTCCACTTTATAACTATTCGAAGCTATAGTGAGGACATACTGGCTCATAAATACCATCATGTATGGGCTATTGGAATTATCATCATGCGCCGTGCCGGTAAGTGTAGGCTGTCATATTTCGCCATCTCACGCGATCACCAGAGTCGTGGATCATCTCTGTGTTCTTGTCTCGACTATACCACGTGGCCAAGCCATCTAGGTGTGTACGTATCTGCCTGCCCCTTATTCTCTTCCCCTCAATCTTACTAGATGTCACCAAGTTCTCCAATTTATTTCTTCTCAAAATGTGTCCAAACGTTGTGACTGTCTACGTCTAATTTCTCTAATCAGTTCACGGTTTCCATTTGTTTCTTGTAGAACTTGTTCATTGTTGTTTCTGTCCGTCCATGGTATTCTTTGCAATTTCCTCAGAAACCACATTTCCACAGCCATCTAATGTTGAAACTGAAAAATGTTTTGGCATATTAAGCGTCACAATCAGTAGTTTAGATAGAGGGCGATCATTTAGGGCATGGTTCGTGGAAGAAGAAGTAGAGGTCAATAAAGATGGTCACGGGACTTTGAAGGCACCATGGGCATGGAACTACTAGATTTATGGTATGTTCAGAAATCTCAAACTAGTCGCGGAATGAATAACCCGGCTTGACATTTTAGTAGTCGTGTCGACGTTATGAGGCTGCCAGGTCACCCACACTTCATCTGACGGTAAACAGTGGGCTATATGTTAATTAATAATTGTTTTATTAAATTAGTGAATGCCTACGCCTTCATGTTTAATCTGTTTAAAATGTATATGCGTGCGTGTGTAAGAGAGAGAGAGGGAGAGAGAGAGAGTGAAAGAGAGAGAGAGAGAGCGAGAGAGAGAGAGAGAGAGAGAGAGAGAGAGAGAGACCGAGAGAGAGACAGAGAGAGAGAGAGAGAATGTATTAGTTGTTCTCTACGTTTAGGATTCATACAGGGATAGTCATTTCACATTATAATTGAATATTTTAAGTTCTGTGATAAGTTATATTTGTTTCGTCTTCCATAAATTTGTTAGAGTTATTAAAGTTCACCGGTCTCCGTGGCCAAAGGCTTGCGAACGCAGGTCGTGAGCCGGTACCAGGCGTTCGAAGCTCAGCTGCGACCGATTTGTGCAGCAGACCGTGTCGCTTTGTATTATAACGTGATGGTATGGGAGCCGGTCGTTCAGAAAGCAATGGCAAACTACTGAACGTAACACTTGCCTAGTACATCAACAGCAGCTGAAAAATTGCTGGTGTTGACTGCAATGTCCCGTAAGAGATACGCAACACAATTTATTAAAGTTCCTCTGGCCTAATGTATTCTTCTTCTGATATCGTTATCTGTCCCATATCCTTTATCTAAACTGATACATTAGCAGGTGTATGATTTTGTCTCTTGAAGTAAGATTTCAAACAGGGATAACAGGTTATCATTTTCTTGATTTATTCTCAATATCTGCGTCTTTCCTCTATGTATTTTTAAATCTAGTTGTTGTGACCCTTCCCCCCCCCCCCTTTTTTTCCCCCATCTAGTGTTGTTAGTTTATCTTGCACACAATTTCGTGTGCGAGACATAATGACAATGTCGTCAGCAAAGCCCTGTTCATCGAGCTGCTTTTTCAGTGCAATCGATTGGATTCCATCTCTGGCAGTTCTTGTCTTCAAATGATATCTCCTATAAACAGTAAGATGAGTAAATCTGACAACAGTCATCCCGGTCTCATTCCGCTTCTTATCTCGATTTTTTTTTCCGCGTTTCCATCCTGTTTCAGGATATTGCGGTCAACCTCAGCATCTTTCAGCTGTATGTTGATTCCTAGGCTAGATTACGCTCATCAGCGAGCCACGACTTTCTGAGCGACCGGCTCCATACTCTCTGAAGTCACTGACGCGACTCGAACCGCTTCCAATTCTCGTGCGCTCACGTCAACCGCGAGAGTATTCGGGGTTACAGAGAAAGCTGCTAACTCCTCCAACAGGGAGACCGGCTTCTTATCTCTAATTTTCCTTAAATTGCCCCTTATGGAGGTCGCTGTCCTTAATGTCACTATATGTTGCCTTTACTGTTGTATTCCATTAGGTCACATCAATTTCCAAACAGATTCCCTTTAAATGCTATCAGAAGTCTTTCCGTAGTCCACAAATTCGACACAAATTGTTAATTCAGTTCGATACTTTGTGGTATTATTATGCGCATTGTATACATGATCTGATTCGTGCAGAATCTATTTGGTCGGAAGCAGGCTTGATTACTCCTAAGTTGTTTGTCAATGATATCTATAATCTCTCAAGAATGATCCTGCTTAATATTTTCCCAGAGTCTGAAAGTAACTCCTTTAGGTCCCCTTTCTTTGGCAGCTTCCCCAGACATACTTTTCTCCAGTCTGTTGGTATTTCTTCAGTTTCTCAGATTCAGGTAATTAATCTGTGTAGTAATTCATTGAGCCGACTTCGTGGCTTAGAGGTTATGACTTTTCTCCGTAATCTCGTATACTCTCGCCGGTAACGTGATGACGGTTCAAATCAGCAGTGGTTCGAATCGCATCGGTAACTTACGGGGTATGTGAGCCGGCCGCTCAGAAAGCAATGGCAAACTACTGAGCGTAATCTTGCCAAGAGATCAACATACAGCTGAAAGATGCTGGTGTTGACAGCTAAGTCCTGTAAAGGATATGCTAAAAAAACAAAAAAAAGTAATTCATTGATGCATTTACGTTAGATTGGACCAGCAGCTTCTCCACCCTTCAGTAATTTGATGGCTTTGCTAATCTCTTCCTTGGATTGTTTCTCGCAGTTGACATCCATCTTCTCTTTAACAGGCTTGATATGTGGATGGTCTTATGGGACTGGTCTATTTAGGAGTTCCTCAAAGTATTCAACCCATTTATTTAGCTTGTCCTTAATTTTACTCAGAACTTTACCATTTCTGTTTTTGATCTGTCCGGAAGACCAAGAGAGACCCTGCGTAGAACCATCATTAGAGAAGGCTCATTCAATGGCCAAGTAAATATCCAAGATCTACAACAGATAGCAGCGAACCGCCAGGCATGGAGAGACAGGACTTCTGCCCTATGCGCCGCCTTAGGCTCAAGAGGAAAGACTAACTAAAACTAACTAATTGGTTGATTATACTTTCCTTCTATCTTCTCTGAGGTGCTGTAAAGGTATCTGGGGTATCCTTTCGATGCTGTTTCTTCTGTCTTAATTGCTATGTCATCTATACATTTTCTCTTACATGACTTTATCAGCTTCTTCACTTCTTTATTGGTTTTGCATATTTTTCCTTGGCTCTGGCATTCAAAGATTTGGCTTTGCTGTATTTTGAATCTGCTTTCTTGCTTCTTCTTTCTTCTGTTTTTCTAAAGGATGTCAGTGTTATCCATACTTTATGGTTGTCAAGGATTCACTCCAAATGATTTGGCCTACTGCCAGCAGACTACCGCTCTCTCTCTCTCTCTCTCTCTCTCTCTCTCTCTCTCTCTCTCTCTCTCTCTCTCTCTCTCTCTCTCTCTCTCTCTCTCTCTCTCTCTTCATCTCCTGTCTGTTGTATGGTCTGGTCTGGTAAGTATGTGAGACTGTCAGTGAATAATTCCCTGAGTCTCTCATGGTCCTGCTATGAATTCGAAGTGGGATTAAATAGCTGTGCTATCTGTCTTGAGCTAACGATGTCGTTCTAATGCTCAGATTAAACCAAGTAACCATCTCCGCCAGATCCCTATGACACATGTCATTTCTTTGAGCGTACCCTGACACTATTAGGTCCTGGCGCAGTGTCATGCTTTTTTCACCAATAAAGAGGCTAATGAAATTAGAACATTATGTACAGCTATAAGAAAGAAACACAGATAATTCTTTGGTCCCGGATAGAGAAAGAGATCATTGGACAACATCGTGACAACTGGAAAGATCAGTGGGAAAATAGGCAGAGGCAGAACAACAGTAATGATACTGGATAGACTGAGATGTGCCGTGAAGAAATATCATTGATCCAGAACACCAAAGACCGAGATATTGGAATCCCATCCTTACCTGGAGCCTTGCCAGATGCAAGTTCATTTATAGCACACTTAACTTCTGTTATAGTGGGAAGTGTGTCTAGGTGGTCAAGAGTTGGCAGGGCCTTTATGGCGTTAAGGGCATCATCCGCTAGTTTGGCTTCGCTTGAGTAAAGCTCTAAATAGTGCTCTACCCATCTACCCATCTGCTGTTTCTTATCAGTGATGATTTCTCCAGTCAGGGCTTTTAGTGGTGCACTTCTTTCGGTTATTGGACCACACGCCTTCTTTATCCCTCCATACATGCTTCTAATAGTTCCCTTTTCACTTGCAATTTGAATATACTAGTAAAACTTGACCCAATAGTCTTTTGCACACTGCTTCGAAGCCTGTTTCACATCCATCCTTGTTTGTTTCAACCCACTGAGAGTGGTTCAGGTTGTTCTTTCGTTGTTTCATGAGAGAGCGATGTTCTGTCTATAAATCAAGGGCTGCAGTGTCTGGCTGTTTGCTGCAAAACGGTCCAGCCTCTTATCATCCACAGTGCATAAACTCCTACCACTGATTTATACCGAGTTTCCTTAAGTCTGCCCCACTTTTCACTTGCTGTACAATATTATGATGTATAAGACGGCAACAGAGAGATTAACGTAAGAGTAATCTGGAGTCCTCTTAGACTGTGTAGGTTAAAAATATATAAAAATGTCCTGAGAGTGAATGACTCGTGAAAAATATTTGTGGCGTCCTGTGGTGCATGTGAGATTACATGTCTGGCGAACGCTAGTTATAATGCCATTTGTTGTGTGATTAATGACATTTCTCCCCCTATCTCTCCCTCCACTCTCTCACATTGACTCTTCTTTCTAACAGCCGATATTATTACTGAAGATTGTGGTATTGAAAATGTAAGCAAGTATAGTGGATGTATTTATCTCCATGTAAATACATAGTTTAGTTAGTTAGTTAGTTAGTTAGTTAGTTAGTTGGTTGGTTAGCTAGTTAGTTAATTAGTTAGTTAGTTAGTTAGTTAGTTAGTTAGTTAGTTAGTTAGTTAGTTAGTTAGTTAGTTAGTTAGTCGACAGGTCACTATGCTTGGCATTTGTTATCACTTGGTCCATGTGCTCCTTATAAGCAAGGCTGCGATCAAATCCTATCCCCAGGTCTCTCATTGCCTGTGTTCTTTCCACAGTTTCTGAGAACAGATGTACAGTTGTGTTGGATTGTTGACAATATTGTAACTCAAAGAGAACCATGCCACTGCTGACTTCGTTGGGTTGACCAATGCCCAGCTTAATGACACCATGTGATTATGTGATTGAGTTCTGTTTATAATTCTTCTTCCTCCTCTTCCTTCTCCTCCTCCTCCTATTCCTCCTGCTCCTCCTCCTCCTCCTCCTTCTTCTTCTTCTTCTTCTTCTTCTTCTTCTTCTTCTTCTTCTTCTTCTTCTTCTTCTTCTTCTTCTTCTTCTTCTTCTTCTTCTTCTTCTTCTTCTTCTTCTTATCATATTTGTCTTCTCTTGACTGATATTTAAAAATGACGCAAAGGCCTTAAATCAATGCATGCCAAGGGCTAATTATCTTTTGCCATTATCTACAGTTCCCCATATCCTTTCTATATTATTCATCTGTCTCTAATCCCATTCTAAATGTTGTTGTTAAGTATGCCTCTATTTCTGTGACCTTGTGGGTTCCAAAACAAATGTTATTCCAGTCATGCAATTAGCTGGTTTTATCAGTCTGTGTCCTAACTAGATGATTCGCTGGAATGTGTTTTCTTTTCCAAAAATGTTCCACATTAGTTATTTTGCCTGAGCATTTTAGTCCTATTCCGCGCAAGCTTCAGTTAATAACCGCTTATAATTTATTAATGATTGCTTTAGTGGTTCTCGATGTTCTATCTATACTACAATACAAATTTACGTTATAATTACACATTTCATTTCATTTGACTTCATCGTATTTGCTATTGCAATGAAAGATTCTCTTAACGTTTGAATTCTTATTTTGATGTTTACGATTAAACCCTTCTCTCTCTCTCTCTCTCTCTCTCTCTCTCTCTCTCTCTCTCTCTCTCTCTCTCTCTCTCTCTCTCTCTCTCTCTATCTCCCCCCCCCCTCCAACCCACGTGTGTGTCTACAATGCTAACTAAATATGTTTCTGATTTCACCGCTTGAAGTGAGATTTCACTCAGGTAAATCGAATTATCATTTTCTGGAATTATTTGTATAATCTGTGTTTATTTCCTATTGAATTTTATACCTAATTTTATTACGTCCCTAACAAGTGTGTTTTAGTTATCGTGCATCTGGTTTCCTGTGTGAAACAGGAGAGTCATCTCAAGACCAAGAAGTTGGTCATTCATGGTCTTGTGAATCCCATGGCTGGTGGCAGGTGTTGTCTTCACAATCCATAGCCATTAATAAAGTTCCGGAAAAGCATCTTTGTCGCCCTATTCTTCTTTTTTCAAACCTGTATGTCAGTTACTTCATAAACACATCTGCATTTCATATCTGTAAATGTAATGATTTTCTGTTGGTTGCCATAGTGTCTCATCAATTTCCAAAGAGACTCCGATTAAACTGTATCAAAAATGTCTTCATTGTTATAAATTCAAAGTAAAGTGGCAAATTATTTTCAATGATATTTGTTGGGGGTGCATGATATGCTAGACATAGTCAAGGCCCTTTGGGATCCTGTGTATAGTGCAGAAAACATATAGATCATCACATTCTGCAGAGAATGGTGCTGCGAGGAGTGACCAGAGGATCAGACGATACTCATGATTCCCAGGGGAGACCAATACTGACACATAATCAGGCTTCTACTGGTGATATTAGTTTTGGGACTCGTACTCTTCCTTGGCTGTTGAAGATAAATACGCAGCATTATGGGAATGATACGAAGGCTATGATGAAGTTTCTTGACTCAACTCAACTCAGCTCAAAGATTTATGAAGAAGAAATGAGATAAAAGATAAATTCCACACAGAAAAATAAAGAACATATCTGATGCATTGTTTAACCTGAAAATTGTCTTTCAACATGTTAAAGAGTAATTGAAATTCTGAAGCAGTCTGAACAAACAATTATCTCTAAACTGATGAGTAGACGCTGTAGGCAGTTTATGACATTAGTTAGTTAGTTAGTTAGATAACCCGACACGTAAATTATGTAAACGGCAAAAGAAAGAAGCAGCAAAACTAACAACGAAAAATGTCAAGAGATTCAATGAGAAATTAGAAGACGATATAAACAGACAAAGGAAGCGTGGCTTTGGGAAAGTTTCAGAGAAATTGATAAACGCAACAGTCCAAATACTTGGACTCTAAATACACTACACTACATTGCACTACTAAATACTACAAATAAAATGATTCTCGAACTGATTAAAGAGCATCAACAGAAACAGGTTGTCTGAAAAACACAATACGCTCATAAACTCCATGCATGAGCTTTTAGACGCAAGGTCAGAGTATGTGAATGACATTTACAATGATTCACGAGAGAACTAGTCTGATGCTTCCTTTAATAATGAGGGACCACCGATTCTGAGAATGGAAATTCAGAATACTCTTAACCGCTCTTCCGGGGACGACCCAGGGTCCAGACATCGCCACAACTGACATTACCAATGTTGTAGATGAATATGGATTAGATCAGGTCACCAGACTTGCTGAACACAATCTATGCCACTTGGGACATACATCCTGACGTATTCGCAAGTAAATCTTTGTTTATTCCAATTCCCAAGATCTAGGCACTCTTAGCATGTGATTAACAGCCAGCAATTAGCATAATAATCACATTACAGACATTTTGCTAAGAATCATCATGAAAGTAGTTAGAAAGAAAATACAAGCAGGAATATTTGAAGAACAACATGGCTTTATAGAGGGTAAGGACGAAACAAATGTGGATGTGCTGAGAACATTAAAAGAGCGTACTATTGTAATAGACCTAAATCTTCGCTTTATTGACAATACGAAGGCTTTCGGTACATTACGATATATTTCGCTGCATCTCGCCGATACATACTTAAGAAGTCATTCAACTTAAGCAAATGAAATTATTGAAATCTCCAAAATGAAATATTCAACACACATATTCCTCCGGTAATTTAAACTGTCTACCATAGTAATTTTAAACGGACGACTCTGTAATTTTGTGTACACAAAATTGTTCGGTCATACGGATGGCAACTATTTCAGTATATTTGAGCATTCGTCCTTTTGTTTCACATCACATGCTTGCTTGCTTGCGTTCGCTGGCTTGAGCTCCAACGCAAAGTCCTGTATGTCGGATGAAGGCATCCTGTTGTCCAGCATCAGTGTGATGTCATACAGGACCTGAGTTTTGCGTGAGTATCCGTTGTCCCATGTCTGGCTTATTGGTGTACAGACTGGTGGTTCCTCGCCGTACAGGCAGACACTCTCCGACTTCGGAGGAATCGGCGATCCTATTGACTTCAGCCAGGACCCCGAAGGGACCTGTTGCCCAGGACGCTCGACGAGGACGCGTCAATAGGTCTTGGCCAGTATATAACCCGGCCCTGGTGCCTTGGAAACACCTCTGCGTCCCGTTTCACATCACATGAAACGCACTGCCTTTATCAGTTGTGCGAACAGATTCCAGCAGAAGACGTGCTATTGTGGAAGTGGAAATTGTTCTGCTCTTTTGCCTTATTGGGTTACCAGAATCTCCTTTGTTTATTGTAGTCTGTATCCAATTATTTGCCGGCTTCCTGGCTTAGAGGTTGCGACTTTTCTCCGTAATCTCGTATACTCTCGTGGTTAACGTGAGAATCAGCAGTGGTTCGAATCGCATCGGTAACCTACGGGGTATGTGAGCCGGCCGCTCAGAAAGCAATGGCAAACTACTGAGCGTAATATTGCCAAGAAATCAACATACAGCTGAAAGATGCTGGTGTTGACAGCGATGTCCTGTAAAGAATATGCCAAAAAAAAAAAAATCCAATTATTTATATTTTCTACCCACCCTACCCCTCCTCCCCCCCCCCCCCCCGTACTATTCAACTGCCGCTCTGCTCTGTCAGTGTAGGAAGAGTAGCACCTAGATTGAATTTGATAAATTCATTTATATTTGGCGTACATTGAAACAAGTTCTTCCATTGGTGGGGATACGATAAGTGTGGATTTGTATCTAACAAGGGGATCGGCAGCACAAAACCTTCGGCCAACTGCTACTGTATTTGTTGTACTTGATCTCCTCGAAAGTTTAGCTTCGTAAATATTTGACTCTGGTGGCTGATGTTACACCGAGGGTTAGATTCTGCGGATGACAGTGATGCTTCATAAATCCAGTGGGATATCATTAAAATGTAAGATATTCTTGAGAGTTTCAAACTCCTCTGTCAATGTATACTGTTAAAAAAAAAAAAAAAAAAACAAACGCAACATTGTTGGTGTTACTTTTATAAAAGATATTCTCTGATTAGACATTAGTCAACCTATCGACTGTGTCCATCTGGTCAATAACTTCTCGTGATTACCTGAATTTTACTCACCTCATGATTCGTGAGGTCATGAAAGAGGTCAAGATCAAAACAACATTTTTGACAATAACTCGTGACAGGTTCGTAATATTCCCGTGAAACTTACTGAACACAAAACTCTCTGACCATATTATTGGATTGACGCTCCTCGAATAAATTCAGCTAGAAATTCATTGCACAAGTATGGCTCATTTCGCTACAGAACAACGACTCATCATCATTAGATGTTTACAGGCTAGACAGACACAAAGTGTAGAAGCCAGAACATTTATTGTGGTTAGAAGCACCATTAGTCACCTTTAGAAGTGATTTCAAGAAACCAATCTATAAAGACAGACAGACAGACAGACAGACAGACAGACAGACAGACAGACAGACAGACAGACAGACAGACAGACAGACAGACAGACAGACAGACAGACAGACAGACAGACAGACAGACAGACAGACAGACAGACAGACAGACAGACAGACAGACAGACAGACAGACAGACAGACAGACAGACAGACAGACAGACAGACAGACAGACAGACAGACAGACAGACAGACAGACAGACAGACAGACAGACAGACAGACAGACAGACAGACAGACAGACAGACAGACAGACAGACAGACAGACAGACAGACAGACAGACAGACAGACAGACAGACAGACAGACAGACAGACAGACAGACAGACAGACAGACAGACAGACAGACAGACAGACAGACAGACAGACAGACAGACAGACAGACAGACAGACAGACAGACAGACAGACAGACAGACAGACAGACAGACAGACAGACAGACAGACAGACAGACAGACAGACAGACAGACAGACAGACAGACAGACAGACAGACAGACAGACAGACAGACAGACAGACAGACAGACAGACAGACAGACAGACAGACAGACAGACAGACAGACAGACAGACAGACAGACAGACAGACAGACAGACAGACAGACAGACAGACAGACAGACAGACAGACAGACAGACAGACAGACAGACAGACAGACAGACAGACAGACAGACAGACAGACAGACAGACAGACAGACAGACAGACAGACAGACAGACAGACAGACAGACAGACAGACAGACAGACAGACAGACAGACAGACAGACAGACAGACAGACAGACAGACAGACAGACAGACAGACAGACAGACAGACAGACAGACAGACAGACAGACAGACAGACAGACAGACAGACAGACAGACAGACAGACAGACAGACAGACAGACAGACAGACAGACAGACAGACAGACAGACAGACAGACAGACAGACAGACAGAC